>JACEEZ010020305.1:25000-97500 GCA_016584305.1 Chionoecetes opilio
GGAATAGATATGATTGCGACAGAACGGTTAGCAGATTAATTCTAAACATATCAAAACAGACCAGAAAAAAAGTGTCGTATTCACGATAATATCACATACGGCTATGATATGTGTGGAGGATGAAAAGGGGGAAGGAAGAGGAGGGAGAAGACAATAATAGAAGAAGAAAAAAGGGAGAGGAGAGAGAGATGAGAGGGAGAGAGAGAGAGGAGAGAGAGTGAGAGACGAGACGAGAGAGAGAGAGAGAGAGAGAGAGAGAGAGAGGATGAGAGAGAGGAGGAGAAGAGAAGGGAGAGAGAAGAGAGAGGAAAGAGAGAGAGAGAAGGGAAAGAGAGAGAGAGAGAGAGAGAGGGAAAGAGAGAGAGAGAGAGAGAGAGAGAGAGAGAGAGAGAGAGAGAGAGAGAGAGAGAGAGAGAGAGAGAGAAGAGAGAGAGAGAGAGAGAGAGAGAGAGAGAGAGGAAGAGAGAGAGAGAGAGGGAAAGAGAGAGAAGGGAGAAAGAGAGAGAGAGAGAGGGAAAGAGAGAAGGAGAGAGAGAGAGAGAGAGAGAGAGAGAGAGAGAGAGAGAGAGAGAGAGAGAGAGAGAAGAGAGAGAGAGAGAGAGAGAGAGAGGAGAGAGAGAGAGAGAGATATATATATATATATATATAGAGAGAGAGAGAGAGAGAGAGAGAGAGAGAGAGAGAGAGAGAGAGAGACGAGAGAGAGAGAGAGAGAGAGAGACTCGGCGTGGTATACGTATTTCCCGCCAAATACAGACTTGTGTCGCGCGCACTGATTGGTTAGGTGGCACTAAGAAGGGTTGGCCTTCTGTCCCCTTACACGAGGCTAAGATGACGCCCGAAAATGCTTTCTTAGTAATCTTCTTGGCCCGGTATAACTAAGTCGGTCTTAGGACGCTAAGAGGGTGTAGTTTAGAGCCCCTTCGAAAATGCCCACCCAGTTCACGGAACCCAAGAGTTCAGGCGTTCCATTTGCGCACGAAAACCTGGGTCCGAGGCAAAGCGCGTAGTGACTCAGCAAAACCCGTGAATTTTCTCTACTCACATTGAGAGGTGGGTAGCTTGGGTAGAGTTTTCAGTTCATAACAAACAATGGTCGCCTTGGGCCCTATTTCTCTTATCGTGAAGGGTTTTCCGCATGCACGAGTCGGAGAGGATGTCAGACGGCATAAAAGAGGCATACATGGCTGGTGGGGGCCATGCGTTCCCGCGATCTTAAACGTGATATGATCCCTTCACATAACAGCTAGCTGAGTTATATCTCTCGTTATCTCGTTATCTCTCTCGCTATCTCTCTCGTTATCTTTCTCGTTATCTCTCTCTCTCGTTATCTCTCTCTTGTTATCTCTCGCTCTCTTAAATTGCCTCGCCAGCTGAGTATAAAATTGCCTCGCCAGCTGAATATAAAAGTTTGTAAACAAAAAACGGGGTTTTTGCGTTCCATTTGTGACACGCGAACCCAACCCTGAACCCAGAACCCAACCCTGAACTGAAAGAACTGGTTCATGCAACTTGGGCACAAATGGAAGAGGCCTATAGGGTACCCAGGCTTCTATAAGTGATAAACACCAATAAGAAAAAATAACATGCTCTTATTACGTGTAGTATACGCAAAGGTGGGCGCGCCGCTGAATTTTGGTACTTGCGCCCGCGCCCCTGCGCCGGCGGCGATGCCCACCTGCGCCCGCGCCGCTGCGCCGCTATTTTTGGCCCCTGCAGTTGCGCTCCGCGCCGCTGCGCCGCGCGCCGCTATTAATTAAGTATGCCTATACAAAAACTGTGTGCAGTGCCAAAGTTTCTACCTACAGCTAAGTATTAATTATCCGACCTTGGGGGGACTGAAGGTAGGTTGGATAATTGGAATAGTCGGATGTTCGGATATCACAGTAACCATAAACGTAAGGACAAAATGGTATAGAACATAAAAGATGCAGCTCTTGAAGGCCGATCCAGTGGTATAAGCGAAAGTAAAATTCATGCATAAATAAAGCCACAAATCAATGTTTTCTAAAAATTTAAAAAAACTAAGTAAACTAAATGGCCAAAACAAGACTTTTTTTCAACTTTTTGTGGTGGTGAAAAAAAGTCGGTTGTTTGGACAAGTCGGATGTTGGGAATTTGGCTGTATTTAGCCCCCCAAAAGAGTTTTAGGCTATAAATCATTTTTATTGAAAATACAACTTATAATAGGCATCACAGTTACCTATATTCTCATTAAAGATTAAACTATGGCCCGTGAGCTATATTGCTCGGCTGGCGGTAAATTTAGCCAGATTGGCCCCGCCCACTGAGTCTGAGTTTCTGTCTCTACTCAATGTCCTCCTCCTCCTCCTTGTCCTCCATGTTAGGCTCCAAGTACTTGTACCCCATAAGCTTCAGGTTGCCGCAGAGGAAGACCAGCTGCTCAAAGTTGCAGGCCGTCAGGGAGGCCCTTTTGGGCCTCAAGATGTCCCCGGCGACGCTGAACAGCCTCTCCACTGCAGCAGAGCTGGGGAGGGCAGTGTTGTACTTAATGAACATGTCAATCCAGGCCTCCCTGTGGAACATGTGGTTCCATGGGTTCCATGTGGTTCCATGGGGAACATCTTGATGGTGAGGGGATCCTCACTGTGGGCCCGCTTCCAGGACCGCACGGCGTTGTTAAGGACCTCATCCAGGTCCTGCTTCCTCTCCTCAGGAGCGTCCTCATCGGCCATGAGGAGGTCGACAATGTCCTGGCGTCTGGGCTGTGAGGGGCCAGCCTCTTCCTCTGCCACCTCGTGACGGTGGCAAGCTGAAAATGCGATCTCCTTACGAGACCAAAAAATTTGTTAGTGCACTGAATAGCAATCTGCGCCATCGTAGGCGGATCGCGATTTCCGACTGCGGAAAGGCTTTACGCAATCGTAAGTGCGACTAGTTTAGTGAATCCGCCCCCAGGTCAGGTAAACGCATGAGTACACTCAAGCACTGTGTATTTATATGTGGTAAACAACTTTACAGGTAGTTACTTTTACTAATGTATATGGTTAGTATAATTACTTATAATACTACACGTAACAGGTACATATGTGTTTGCCGCGTCGGATTCTTAGGTCGTCTTTTATCGCTCGCTAAAGCTGGGCAGCGGCGCGGATTTTTTACTTGCGCCACGCGCCGGTTTTTTGAAAATTCGCGCTGGCACCACTGCGCCGCTGGTTTTTAAGGTGCGCCGTCAGCGCAGCGGCGCAATTTGCGGCGCACCTGCCCACGACTGAGTATACGTAGCCTACCACAAATCCTTCATTCTCAGAAGTAGTTATTTCACGTCCCCGACTTCCTGCCACTTCTTGACATCTCCTGCACCCGTGTCACGCCCAGGAAGAACTTGTGTCTGGCCCTCTTGAACCACGGCATCAGGCAGGCAAGCGTGAGCACTGTATTGATCACCGCACATCCTGCAAGCACAAACGGTAGCAAGACATCCTGCTCCCCGCCATGGTCCTGTGAAAACTGGGTGCGGGAGGGAGAGCGAGAGTCCGAATCAAAACCCGTTTCAGAATCACCAGTCGGGCAGTACTTGTGGGTCCTGTCAGTGGAGGAAACAAGTCATTTGCCTCCCTCTCAATAAAGTCTTTTGACTGAGGCACCATGTACTTTGATTTTCAGAGTAATGTAAATGTTATAATCGTGGATGTATATATCTTTGCACCTCTTAGAAATGTGCCCCGAATGCCCGAAAGTCCTGGCAAATGGACCGCTGTTTCGAATCTTTCTTATTGACTCATAACAAGCCCGCATTCATCTCAGATGATTTTTTATTATTCACGTCGTCTACGGTAATGTTACCCTTAGGCAAGGTATCTTTACGGTAGCCTGTTCGTACATAAAGCTGAAACAAGTACTCTAGCCTAGTCAGATTTAAGAAATAGTGGCGGTCGCATCCTGGGGAAATGATGGAACTGCCAATGAAATGCTTGTATGTCTGGCTTTAACCAATTGTAGTGAAAATAATATTAGAATAAAAATCTTTCTTCTTTGCTTACCATCATACCATCATGTACACCTTCATCTAATTTATTTGTCCATCAGTGCGCTGACATCTGCAAGAGAAGTACAAGAAAGCTAGACAGGGCTCTCCATGTTCTTTCATATCCGTCCTTTCATACTCTTTGTAATTGCCTCATTCATTCCTGTCTCCTTATCCTTAGTAAACTGGGTTTAACAATTACCTTAATTAAAACACCATGCATTTTTTCTCTTTCAAGCTGGTTACATATTGATATGTATGCAATAAACTACAGATTCTACTCCAAGCATATCAGGTTGTTTACCATATTTTTGTACTGCTTCCCACATTCACAATTTCCACTCACTATTACGACCACCTCATTATTCAAGCAGTTAATAGTATACCAAGTTATAACATATCCAATACTCAAGTAAAAAAACAAAACTGTGAAATATCACACAAAAGTGTCTATGGTAATAATTTATTGGGTTTGAGAAATACTCAAAGTAAAGAGAAAAAAAAACCTATACAAATCGAAAGAGACTCACGACAGCTGCTCTCAAGGCTTGATCAATATAGATTCATAAATAGCAGCAAAAATCAAAGTACCAAATACTTAAAATATTATAAAGAATGGAATGAAAATTATGCCAATACATGGATATGTACTACAAGATTATCAAATACATTGTATAATTATTACATAAATAACAAAACACAAACTAGGAACTGTAATACTCTAAAATAATGTACATCTCATTATGAATATTTCTAAATATGCTTTGTACATAAATCAATATTCGGGCAAATCATTGGTTAAATGTTTACTCCAAAAATTGATCAACAAATTATCTAGAGAATAATACATTCTCTACCTGATGAGACTGTGGTGACAGAACACAACGTGATAATAAATAACAAAACAATACTGTTTCAGCAGTTAGAAACCAGATTTCTGTATGGAATGGCAAAAATATACATATACTGTACAGTGTTATATGATAGATTTTGGTTCAGAGGTTGTGCCATATTTTCACTAGGAAAATGTGAAATGAAAATGTAGATTTCTACTGATCAGCCGATAGGAAATTGAGCTTCCAGTAAATATACCATTTGGTTTTATAAATTTCAGCTTGTAGCTGAAGTAATGCCATTTTACATTTGGAATGCTCTGCTTCAGACTTTGAAAGAAGAGATACTGTTAGGAAAAACACTTTCAACGTGACACTGGGTAACTTTGTAACAATGGGCTTAGTAATTTCTAGGATGAAATTCCCATTGATTATTTTTTCTATAAAATTGTTGCATGACTACAAAAATGTGATGAAAGAGAGATGCAAGAACAGGGATAAGCAAGCTAGTGTGTACACTGATGTTGCCGTTACGCTACGGTGATGGTGGACGCGCACCTTCCCAAGCCAAGCACTGTGAGGGGCATCGGGGGTTTTGAATCACAGCTAGGTGGCCTAATCAATTATCATTTATGTGACTTTGGTATTAATATTTGGTGTTCTACAAATATTCTTAGACTTGTAATCACTACTCTTAAATTTTCTGTACCATAATGGATTGAAATAAAACTTTAGTCCTCTTGCAAAGTAGAAAACTAGAAAAAGACTTGCGTAAACCTCTGATGACAAAGACGAGAAGAGAGCTTAGTCTACCACATGATATGAATACATTTTTGGTAGACATTGTGAGTGCATGATGCTTTACCACTTTCTCCCTTTATCAATTACGTACATAGAAAAAAATTCCGAACTTCTTTACACTGCATGATTTTGTACAAGTAAACTAAATTGTATTTGTATGGTATTAAAATGACTGCAGAGATTGGTAATTGTAGTGAAATTTTAGCAAGTCTAGGCAATAAATTTAACTAAATGACTTGTGCCTAATTACTATTTAAGTTTTTTATAAATGTTCTTAAAATATGTGTTCTATGCGGTATTACAAATGGTACATTTTCTTACACCTTTTCATCAAATGTCTGTCTTTTCCCCAACCTTATGTGTGCAAGTCTCTGTTTGTCTCTAACCTTCAACCAGAGTACTTTTTTCTTCTAATTTGTCGCTCGAAAAAAAGAGAGAGAGAGAGAGAGAGAGAGAGAGAGAGAGAGAGAGAGAGAGAGAGAGGAGAGGGGGGGGGGGGGGGGGGGTACATAAAAATTCAAGGGTGAAAACACTTGCACATCTCGGTAAGTTCCAAATCCAAAATGTCGAGTGTGGTGATGGCACAGGTTGCCACTGAACATATTTGGTTATTTCTTTTTCTATCAACAGGCCAACACTTTCTCTGCAAGACTAGTGATACATGTTGCTCTTGTTATTAAAGTAAAACCTAATTACATATACTTTCAAGTAGCTACGTACACAGATGTTAAAAGCTTGAATTCTGGAGAATAGAAACCCTGAAGGTCAAAGCTTCACAACAGCTTAGTAATAACAATAACTGCACTTTTTTATGAAATTTGTTTTTGTGGTTGGTTGTTGGATTCTGTTTCTGCATTTATCTGAAACCAAATAAGAGATGTACAGTAATGCTTTTAGTTGTATTACGTATAACAAAATAAAGCTAAAACAGATAAAATGAAAATGGTAATGCTTTCTAAAAATAAGACATTTAACTCTCAGCACCAGTTCTTAATCTGTCATGGACAAAAATGTTAATGATGAAAATATTTCATCATTTATAGTTACAGTATGAAATGAGTTTTCAGGCATATAAAATTTCAATGTCAATTTACAAAGCAAAACTTTTTTATTTTCTGTCAACTCTATGGTTGTTCACCATTTACTGGATCATCCATCACTTACAAAATTCCACCAAAATCTTAACATATATTTGGTTATTTGTAATTACATGAACATACTTTTCTGTGGTATTATGCTCATTCTAAATGATCCAGAACACAGTTCGGGTATTTTGCTTAATTATTGTAAGTACAGTGCATAGCTTTTTCACTGACATGTCAATTTTCTTCTTGGTTCAAAAAATCATTCATAACAAACCTGTGGCTTCAAGAAATCAATCAATTCAAGCTGTGGCTTCAAGTTGACCAGCCTGCCAAGCTGCTCTGCCGTCAGTCTCATTGGAGCACCACCACCCAGGGTCACAAAGGCATACACATTGTCATTGTCTGCTCCTAATGAGGGTTGGTCTGTTGGGTGCACACTATCCTCCTCTTCTTCATCACCCGTCACCACTACATGGGGCTTTGAGGTGGATTTCATGGCCACGGCACGTTTCACGGGTAATGGCGTCGACTTTCTTGCAGTATTCTTACATTGTAAAACAGAAGGAACGGCACTGGCTGGAACGTTACCAGATAATGTTTCTTGTGCCACATCTTCAGATTGTTTGCCCATGCCACTTCCTGCAGTTTGTACACTAGGGCTGTTCTTATTACTTACGGATAGAGCGACAGAAGAAGAAATTTTAGTCTCTCCTCCAGAATGACTGGTGGATGGGCTATGCAAAGATGATAAGGCTTCATCCATCAGGTTTGTAATGTTGCGCTCAAGGTGGGAGTGCATGAAGGTATGGTGAGTGTGCATTTCCTCCAGAGTTTCACCGACATCACCACAATAATTGCACTTAAATGGCTGCTTAACCGGGGGGCGCATTGGAGATCCCAACGTCAATTTGGAGAAGGTGAAATCATTAGTTTCAGGATGGTGACGACGGAGGTGCAGACGGACAGACTGAAGGTTCTTGACAACATGGCCGCACACGTCACACCTGCGGGCAAGGAATAAGCGAAGGAAGTCAATTCAGTGTTCGTCAAAGGCTCATGTGGCCATTTCTGCAATGAGCAGGGAGGGAAATGCATGCACGGGGCTTGAGTATTCCGTCTCAGAAAAAAAAATAATAAAGTCCTGTAAAAGGGACTTTTCATTTTTATGAACATTCGTTCATAAAATTTTTCCCATCATGAACTATTCCAAGAATGCAGTGGCTTAGTGCTTCAAGCAAAGTGTTCTACACTTTCTGCACGTGAAGGCACAGTAAGTAAAATTCTACAACACAGTATCCTTTAAATGAACAAAATTATGTGACTGGAGTATCAGAGGTCTGGTGGAATAGTAACAAACAGTATGTGCTTGGCTCACAACAGAAAGATCCACTCTTTTCATGCTGTGCCTCTTGTTTCCCTCACAAAACAAGGGTCATCAACTAACATGTGAAGCTTTGTCCATGCAGTCTGGCAGGAGTGGGAGGCCAGCTCTTCTGATTGCCTGAGTGTGTATTTATCTAATGGTGATATATGGGAAATGATTTATACTCGTGGGGTCCCGTCTCTGTTTCTTATTTGTGTGTGTGTGAGTGTGTGTGTGTGTGTGTATCTAACTGGTTGACTTAGTAATAGATGAGATTGTGTGATTGATTGATTTAATACCAAAAAGGGGGAAATGTGCCAGACATCAGAACCTTTGTTTAAACTGTAACAATGACAACTAACAGTGGAAGAAGAAAAATAATAGTAATAATAAAAAGTCTACTTCCTTCAACACCTATAGCTATTGGAATATATGGACTCCCTCGAGGAAATAAAGATATACAGATAACCAGATAGATAATTATAATTAAATAAATAAATAAATAAATAATACAATCACATATAAAAATAGAAGCACCTTAACAATTGTACCTGCTTACCTAAATATTTCATTACAATACCTGAAGACAATCCGCAACTCAATAAAACTACGCAAGCACTATTCATCTACTGGTATACACCCCTTCAACCCACTCAGTCTTACGAACCTCTGCCTTGCCATGCTCTTTGACATTTTCTATCACACTTTCTGAGCTCTCTGAATAATTTGCATTTCCCATGGACTAACAGTAAGAAGAGAAAAAATGAGAGAGATAGAACATAAGAAAATAAGGAAGCTACAAGATGCCCTGAGACCTACACGAGGTAGTTCCTGTGAAGAAAGATTGATTGATTGATTGATTTAATGCCTAAAAAGGTAAATGTGCCAGACATCACAGGTCATATGGCACTATGGCAAAGCATATAAAGGGGAGGGGTTAAAGAATAATAGTGAAACGATGAGGGAAGGGGAAAGAACGGAATGTTACAGCAGGATGGTTAGATCAGATGTAGGATGTGGATTTGTTGGAGGAAGGAGGTTAAACAGGGGGTTGAGTATGGAAAGTTTCTTGGAGGCAGATAACTTGCAGTTCATAGCAGGAAATCAGGAGACGAAGGTCTTGTCTGTGGGAGAGCAAGCCGCGAATGTTCCATTGGAGAACAAACATTGTGTAGAGGTCAACGGGTGATGAGGGTTGGAATGGTAGCGGCAGTAGGGGGGTCAGGAGGTTCAGGGGCGTCAGGCGGGGGGTCAGTAGGGTCCGGGGTATCGGGTGGGGGATCGGGCGTAGTAGGTGAAGGACAGTTAGTAGGGTCAGGGGGGTGAGGGGTCAGGGATGGGGATTGTTGAGACAAAAGGGAGTCGAGCGTATAGCCAGGAGGGAGGGTAAGGTAAGAACAGACGTGACAGTAGGGCGGGCAGAGGAAGTAGAAGATGGGGAGGAGGACATAGGGTGATCAGAGGGAAAGGAAGAAGGGTGGAGTGGGGAGAAAGATGGAGAAGGAGAGGAAGAGGGGGAATGTTGGGAGTCAGGAGGAAGAGGGGTAGGCAGAAGATGGGAGGGAATAGCATGTATCTCAGCTGAGACTGAGGATTGAGACAGAAGGTGGGGATAATGAGGCGGTTAGGGGAGAGGGGTCGTGTCTCGAGCGACGTACTCTTCGATCATAGCCATGGTCTCAGCTGGAGAGTTAGGACGGGAGACCTGGGAGGCACAGGGTTTCTTAGTAGATGTAGAAAGTGGGGTGTGAGGAGCTGAGGAGGAGAGAGAGGTAGTGGGAGGTCCAGGGGGGGAGGAAGGGGGAGGACGTTTAGGTTGTCTGACAAGAGGAGGCCGAGGGGTGCGTTGAGGAGGGGGTGTGGGGATCGAGGAAGGGGTAGAGGTCGGAGTATCAGGATTGAGGACGGCAAAGGAGTTATTTATGGAGAGGAAGGGGGCAGCAGGATGAGCAAAGGAAGGAGGAGGAGGAGGAGGAACAGGGAAAGAGAGGGTAGGAGAGGTTGTAGTAGGGGGATCCGGAAGATTGGGATTGGAAATAAGCTGGGAGACGGGGGTAGGCGAAAAGCCTAGGTGGCGAGCTTCTTGGCGGGCTTCTCTCAGAGTTAAGCCTTTCTCAAATCTGATGAATGCCACTTCTGATTCGAAGTGGTAGATAGGACAACCTCTGTAGAAAACGTTGTGGAAACCACCACAGTCAGCACATGTGGGCGACGTAGCAGGACATGAGGAACGAGCATGGCCAGGTTGAGCACAAAAAGAGCAGCGGGCAGAGGATCGGCAGTGCTTGGCAGGGTGGCCAAAACGCCAGCATGTCTGGCATTGGCGAGGATTAGGGCGGTAAGGTTTAACTGGCAAGTGTTCCCCGCCAACATAAATGCTATCAGGGAGCGTTTGCCTTTTGAAGGTGACTTTGGCAATGTTGGTAGGGTACTTTCGGCGGCCCCGGGGTGGAATGGTGTAGCAGTAAACTGCGGTGGCATCATAATCCTCTTCCAAAAGGTCGAGGAGGGGTTTTGCGCAGTTGGACCATTCTTTGTCATCGACTGGGCAAGCATGCGGGTGGATGGAAACAGTTCCGGTACAGGTGTTAAGATTAATGTCGGGCGTGATGTAGAATGGGTTGCCGTCCAGGTCTTTAAGATCGAGCATTGCATGAGCTTGTTCTTCAGTGTCAACTATCACCAGGCGGGACCGATCGGCTCGGGTACGGAATGTAACCTTGCCGACTTGTCATTGGAGGCATTTCTGAAAACTGAGGGTGCAAGCAGAGTGAGGGGCGTCGCTGGGGACGATGAAGAAACGATCCCATTTGGCAGGACCAAAAAGAGTGCTAAGAGAGGGGTGAGGGTGAGAAGTTGATGTGCGTGGGCGTGAGGAAGAGGCGACCGTGCGGACTTTAGTTCTCCCGGAGGGAGGGATGTAGGGTGCAAGGGTAGCGATACAGGATGAAGAAGAGGACAAAGTTGTGGTTGGAGTTGGAGTGTCTGGTGCTGAGGATGGATTCTGGATCTGGCTAGGGGGCTCAGGAGCACTAAGTGACTCTGAGGGTCGAGTTTGGGGTACAGGCATATCAGTATTCTGGGACGTAGTCAAAAGAGGAGCAGGGGTCGGTAAACCTTGTTCCTCCTTCTCCTCCACCCTCTGACTATACTATGCCTGTCATTAAGATCCTTTGTAATGATGTTTTCTTTGCCCTTTCTGGCCTAGATCCTCGGAAGGCTTACGGTCCTGATAGAGTCCCTCCTATTGTTCTCAAAAACTGTGCTTCTGTGTTTGCAGCCTGCCTGGTCAAACTTTTCCGTCTTTGTCTATCTACTTCCACCTTTCCTTCTTGCTGGAAGTTTGCTCATATCCAACCTGTTCCTAAGAAGGGTGACCGTTCTAATCCTTCAAACTACCGTCCTATAGCTTTGACTTCCTGCCTTTCTTAAGTTTTTTAATCTATACTTAATAAGAAGATTCTTAAGCATCTATCTGCTCACAATCTTCTATCTGATCGTCAGTACGGTTTCCGTAAAGGGCGATCTTCTAGCTTTCCTAACTGAATCTTGGTCATCCTCCTTTAGGGGTTTCGGTGAAACTTTTGCTGTTGCCCTTGACATATCAAAAGCTTTTGATAGAGTCTGGCACAAATCTTTAATTTCCAAACTACCCTCATTCGGTTTCTATCATTCTCTCTGTAACTTCATCTTAAGTTTCCTTTCAAACCGTTCTATTGCAGCTACTGTAGACGGAAATTGTTCTTCTCCTAAATCTATCAATAGTGGTGTTCCCCAGGGTTCTGTCCTATCACCCACTCTCTTTCTATTATTCATTAATGATCTTCTAAGTCTAACTCAAAGCCCTATCCACTCCTACGCTGATGATTCTACCCTGCATTTTTCAACGTTGTTTATTAGACATCCAACTCAACAGGAACTAAGTCATTCACGGAGAGATGCCACCGAGCACCTAACTTCTGATCTTTGTATAATTTCTGATTGGGGCAAAGCAAACCTTGTTTTGTTCAATGCCTCAAAAACCCAATTTCTTCACCTATCTACTCGACAAAATCTACCAGATAACTATCCCCTCTTCTTCAATGACACTCAACTGTCTCCTTCTTCTACAATGAACATTCTAGGACTATCCTTTACTAAAAATCTGAACTGGAAATCTCACATCTCATCTCTTGCTAAAACAGCTTCTAAGAAGTTAGGTGTCCTGTGGCGTCTGCGTCCTTTCTTTTCTCCCTCCCAATTGCTTGCTCTCTACAGGGGCCTTATCCGCCCATGTATGGAGTATGTCTCACATGTTTGGGGAGGATCCACTCATACAGCTCTCCTAAACAGGGTTGAGTCAAAAGCTTTTAGTCTCTCAACTCTCCTCCTCTGACTGACTGTCTTCAATCTTTAAATCACCGACGCAATGTTGCTTCTCTTGCTCTCTTCTACCGTTATTTTCATGCTCACTGCTCTTCTGAACTTGCTAACTGCATGCCTCCCCCCCTCCCGCGGCCTCGCTGCACAAGACTTTCTACTCATTCTCATCCCTATTATGTCCATCTTCCTAATGCAAGAGTTAATCAGTATCTTTACTCTTTCATCCCTTCCACTGGTAAACTCTGGAACTCTCTCCCTGTTTCTACTTTTCCACTTTCCTATGACTTAAATCTTTTCAAAAGAAGAGTAACAAGACACCTCCCGAACTAAATTGGCTCACCCCTCTTTTTTATATTATTCTCTTACTGTCTTCTTTATAGGGACTGGCAACTAAGCGGGCTTTGTGTTACCCATTTTTTTTGTGCTCTTGGCCAGTCCTTTGTGATGGGAAGAAAAAAAAAAGAAAAAAAAAGAAAAAAACCAGGGGGATCATCAGGGTCATTTGGTAGAGAGACCGGCCCTGAAGCCTCTATAAAGGTTGGATTATCATCATTGGCCATGGGGAGCCTGGAGTAAAGTAATGCTGTAAAGAAAGAAAGAAAGAAAGAAAGAAAGAGAGAGAGAGAGAGAGAGAGAGAGAGAGAGAGAGAGAGAGAGAGAGAGAGAGAGAGAGAGAGAGAGAGAGAGAGAGAGAGAGATTGTACGCTTCCTGTGAGATGGTAAACTATTTACTAATGTGATACAATGCACACACAATGTGATGGAAGTATTATGAGGTGACCAAGCAAATATACTACATGTGCTGGTTGTGAAGACATCAAAACAATCACAACAAGAATAGGACATCCTTCATGTACGATACAATCTGCTGGTTCAGTAATAATCACTATGAAGTAGAAGCATTAGTAAGCATAAATATTGCAAGGCATGGAATTTTTTTTCCCAACTTTCCATTCACTTTCTTAATTCACAATTGAATTACATAAGCATTAAACAACAATGGACTTCATTTATAAAGCACAGCATTAGTGTTCTCATCCCATACATTCTCAAATAGCTAGCTGAATGGGTACTCATTCTTTGTTCATTGCTTCCTATCTCTTCAGATGAGTGGTAGGGTTGGGGTGTCAAGGTAAAGAGGGTCTAGACCTAAATTTAAAAATGAAGGTGGAACGTGGACGGACAAAGGATCTGTGCTATATAGGAGTGCCATACTTAAGTACACAATTGCTTCCTGAGGTTTGCACTCAACTTGAAATGCGAGTACAACAATACTCTTGTCAATGCTGAATACTGTACACAGCATTGTAAAAAAAAAGGTTTGTACAATGCAGCTATACCCCAATTTTCATTTCTAGCTGAACCCTCTTAACTACATAATTGCCACTGCAGCTATTGGGGGAATAGGGTTGATGGTAGATTGCTACAGTTTCCCGGGGAGACAGTGGCAGAGTAGTTAAAACTTTAAAGTGGTGAGTTCAAGTCGGAGTACAAGTCTCATCAGGGACAACTCTTTCACCAATCATCAAGGCCAGATAGTATCTGGAAATGGGGAGCTCAAGCTTTTGAGTTCATGTTAAAGATATCATATACATATATATATATAATATACATATATATATATATATATATATATATATATATATATATATATATATATATATATATATATATATATTATATATATATATATATATATATATATATAATATATATATAATTATTTGTGTGTTGGGATGTGGCAGCCCCTGTGCCTACTACTGTGGTCTATACTACTCTATGGCGCAGTCAGCCTGGGTGGTTAAACATATGGCCAGTGCTGTTTACACATTTGGAATGGACTTGAAATAGTGGCGATAGCATCAAGAACTGTACTTCAATCTATAGAAAATCTGGAGGAATATAAAGAGAGTAACACGTGAGTATAGGCGAGGGCCTGTAGGCTACAACTACGTAAATACATACATAGACAATATCCCTGGATCTCTAGGAACATAACCAATACCATAATATCATGGTATTTCTGCTAGGCATTAGGATGTGGCAACCCCACTATTCCCTACACTGTGATGTAGTCGCCCAGGGTGGTTAACTAGCTACACTGTACAGCCAGACCTTAGACATCGGACGAAGGATGCAAGGCTCTACATTCCCTGCCTGTTTGAGGATTAACTGAAAAGGATCAAGGTGGACAGGTGGGATCCTTCCCTTGGTAATATCATTTCCCATGAGAAGAAAAAGAAGTAATCAGTTTTTTGTTGCGTTTGAGTCACGCCACTTATTTGAAAGAAAGCTAAAATGTTGGAAAAAAAAAGAAAAAAAACCCCTGCTTGGTTATCACTTTAATTTAGTGCACACCCTCCCCTTCGATACTTGTGGAATAAATGGAAAGAGGGATATGAATCGCTGAGAAAGCAAAAGCCACCATAAGATTTGCACAGATTTGCATATTAGTGGAAAATAAGATCACAGCCAACATGATGGTGCACAGAGTTTGATCAAGAGAAGAAGAATAAAAAGGAAGGTAAAGCTCCTACACAACAGCTTAAACCACGGAATCAAACTTCAAACCTGAGGCCAGCATCAGATTAGGAGGTATCCATGACTACAAGGACAGAGGTCACATGCTGGGGTAGGGTCAAGGAAATAGCCAAGCCACACCCTCTGGCACACCCACCTGGCTATCTGGAAAATAATGACAAAACTGTACCTTCATTTAGTTCTTAGCAGGCAACCATTCTGCGCCTCAATGAGTTACTGATCTATTTGTTAACACTATACAGCTAAGGGATTTAAAGCACCATCCATTAAATGATAGAAACCATATGATACTTATGGCAATAAAAATGCAATCCTACAAAAGATTGGGTAAAAAGATGGCGAAATAAATGAAAATCTAAAAACAGGCTTTACCACATAAAAAGATGGAAAAATCTAAAGTATAAAGAAATAAATTGAAACCAAGATCTAATGCAGAGGCAGCCATTTTTCATTTCATGCCTGGATGAAAAATATTAATTACTATTAAAGGTAAACTTAGCAATCAGCTACTGAGGCAAATTAATGGCATCTCACAACTGGGACATTTGACATGCAAATATATATTGGAATAATCTTTTTGAAGTGGCAATGCAACCAAGCACTCAGAATGAAGAGCTTGTGAATCATGAATACGTACGTGATGTTTACAAATTTGTTAATGTATGACAAGGTGGTCTGAACAACTCATAAAATGTACAACACAAAGGGATAACCTCAATCATGCTGTCATGTCAAAAATATCCCAGTTGTTTAGGCAATACACAAACAACGCTGTAAGGAAGATGTCATGCAGGGAAATGATGTGTAAATACTAGTCTATTTATACGAATCTGGTGATAGTTAGTCCTGGAGCACAACTCTTCCCGTGTGTGTGTGTGTGTGTGTGTGTGTGTGGGTGTGGTGGGTGGGTGGGTGGTGTGGTGGGTGGGTGGGTGGGTGGGTGGGTGGGTGGTGTGGGTGGGTGGTGGTGGGTGGGTGGGTGGGGGTGGGTGGTGGGTGGGTGGGGTGGGTGGGTGGGTGGGTGGGTGGTGTGGTGTGGGTGGGTGGGTGGGTGGTGGGTGGTGTGGGTGGGTGGGTGGTGGTGGGTGGGTGGTGTGGGTTGGGTGGGTGGGTGGGTGGGTGGGTGGGTGGGTGGGTGGGTGGGTGGGTGGGTGGGTGGTGTGGGTGGGGTGGGTGGGTGGGTGGGTGGGTGGTGTGGGGGGTGGGTGGGTGGGGTGGGTGGGGGGGTGGGGTGGGGGGGGGGGGGGGGGGGGGGGGGGGGGGGGGGGGGGGGGGGGGGGTGGGGTGGGTGGGGTGGGTGGGTGGGTGGGTGGGTGGGTGGGGTGGGTGGGTGGGTGGGTGGGTGGGTGGGTGGGTGGGTGGTGGTGGGTGTGGGTGGGTGGGTGTGGGTGGGTGGGTGTGGGTGGGTGTGTGTGTGTGGGTGTGTGTGTGTGTGTGTGTGTGTACCGTAACTGCAAACACAACTAATAAAGCACAGTAAACATTATAGGTAGTCAACCTTACCTCTATGAAGTGTGCACTAACACTTAACACACATTCTAAGGGTTGGGTTCAGCATGGGGAGCGTGGCCTCAATAAGAACATAAGAACATAAGAACATAAGAAAATAAGGAAGCTACAAGAGGCTGTGAGACCTACACGAGGTAGTTCCTGTAAAACTACGGATCGGGAAGCTGATGGTGGTGGGTGGGAACACATACCTAGTGGTGTAATGAAGGACCTCTGCCTTGCATTGGCTTGGCTTCAGATTCACATTTTCTCATATAGCTGAGGCAACTTTGTAGCATGTGCTGTCTTTGCACTCCCCAGACACAACACAGAGGCAACGGTGGACAACACTGACTCCCGATCTCCAAACACAACCAAATACGACACCCTAACCAAGCCATCCTAAATTCATTTTTCACCTTACCGACTTTTTGCAATCTTTCAGGCATATAAAACAAAGCTAAGCTAAATTGAAGCCTGTATGATGAATATATGGCAATAGCAGCCTATTCCATGTTCAAATATCATAAGAATCAGATCACTACAGGAGGGAACAACTACGTCCACCTATTTCTCTCACCAGAAAAAAGGCGGCAGGTGTACAGTCCTTATTCATCTCTAAAAATGCCTTTCCAACACTGCACTAACAATCTGGAGTAACCTGAACAATCTTTAATATTAAGTTGTTCTTGGCTTACAACAATACCTTAACCCCTTGAGACCCAGAACGTAATTTTCATTATAATATAACCACCATTCGACAATTTTAATGAACATAAGCAATATTATATAGATATGACCTGTTTAATATCCTTGTCCAATACCTAATTTGGTATATTTAGTTACTTTTTCGTAGTTTTATGGCAAATAACAGACAATTTCATATAGCAAAGGAAAGATCTGGTCGTGAAGGGGTTAATGGCATCCAGGAAATCAGCATCTGCCATCTTGAATGTCACATTTTATACCATCAGCTTAAGGCAGTGAGGACTTTATGTTCTATCTTAACTATCAAAGTCATCATTTTTGTAGGGCTGCCAGAAGATGGTGACATGATAGAAAGAGTGCTGCAAGGGTGGAAAGTGGTTGGATCTCTGGTACATATGATGGAAGGAAGGACGGTAAACATGGAGGTATAAAACTTAATAAAAGGTACTGTGAAATGCAATAATCATACCAACAATATCATATGTAATTGAGACTTGGGTGTAGAATGAAAGACTATTACACTCATACATACTCTTAGTCATTTCACATTCTGCCATTGCTTCTTTATGATCAAACCACATGAGAGTGCTGCGTTTTACCCCCTCAACCACTACACATGTCAACCATTTACCTTTACTTGACACACCAAACTTGTCATACACACTTTTTTTTACTATTCACCATCCTTTCCTCTCACATCACAGGCACAATAACTGATTTCAACTGCTTTTATCCTTGCCCTACACAACATCACAGGCACAATAACTGATTTCAACTGCTTTTATCCTTGCCCTATAAGGATAAAAAAGGATAAAAGCAGTTGAAATCAGTTATTGTGCCTGTGATGTGAGAGGAAAGGATGGTGAATAGTAAAAAAAGTGTGTATGACAAGTTTGGTGTGTTAAGTAAAGGTAAATGGTTGACATGTGTAGTGGTTGAGGGGGTAAAACGCAGCACTCTCATGTGGTTTGATCATAAAGAAGCAATGGCAGAATGTGAAATAACTAAGAGTATGTATGAGTGTAATAGACATGGTAGGTACTAGAGGACAGTCTTCAATGAAATGGGAGGACAGTGCTAGAGTATGTGAGAGAAGAATGAAAGGATAAGACCATGCAAGGACAGGAAATATAAATGCTCTTCTTTTGCGGCCATCCCATTGAAGAAGTTTTGAGGCATAGGCGACACAGATAGATTGCTGGAGTCTCATTAACTCTTAAACTGCAGATGTCTCATAATTGTGAGTCTTCCAGGACAGGGAAATATAGAAATCGTATAAAATCAAAAATATTAAATATTACACATAAAAAAAATATCATGATTGTGAAAAAATTAAAACGTGATGAATTACAGGAGCAAAAAGTTACAGCATTAAAAAATAATTAATAATAATTTTAAAAAAATTGTTGCTAAATTATGCCAAGCTCCAATGCATGTGGTGGTGGGGCTTTGGCAAGGCAATTCAGGTATCAGCAAAGACTAAACTAGACTAGATGGATAGAACGATATAAATATAGAGGCTCACCGAAAGTAAACATTTCCTCTTGGAGGCTGAGGCAGTCGTGACAACTTGGCGGGCAGGCCGGGATGGGCCAGCTTGTGGTGCTTTGTTATGGCGGTGTGACGGCCTCGCTCGCTGCAGTAATTGCACTTATATTCAGCCCGATAAAGCTGGTCAAAAACCTCTCGAGGTAGTTTCTTGATTTTCACATCCCTATCTGGGTGTATCTATTGAAAATGGTTATACAGTTTTATCATAAGTTCATTGCATATTTCAGAACATATCCTACTAGTAACAATTTAATGTAATTTTCTAATTGAATCTACAATTTAAGCTCTTTTTTTTAATAACTACAACAGTGCATTTTTTTACATCACAACTGGGCAACCAAAAGGTCTCCCAGTGATGGAAAACTGTCGCCCCGTAAGGACATTTTTAAGCTACTGGGCGACAAGATATTTATTCATAAAATCCTTTCTGGATGCAATGACTCATCATGTCTGTGTGTGTAAGATCCGGAAGTACATTTTTATTACTGCATAACAAATTATGATCTTTATTTATATCTATTTCTTCTATTATTGCCTATATCATCTTGTGGAGCCATCTATAACCCGTCAATTGTTTGCGCAATGAAATTTTGTTGGTGCCACTGGAAGATTCATAAACTCAGGATGGAAAGGGAGGGGAGGGGTCACACAACATATAAAATGGGGAGGAGGATATTACCAAAAAGCTGTATTTTAACAGGTATAAATACCACCATTCTGGATATCCAAAGAATGTCGCCCAGTAAGATTTGCTTAAAAAATGCTCTGAAGTACAATACATAAAATACTAGTTTATAATATAATATTATATGTAATATTCAATAGGATAGGAACACTGAAAAATGTACACTAAAAAATGTACATGTAACCTTTACCTTGCTGATGTGAGCCTGGAGTTCAGGAAGCCTCTCGGTGCTTTTCTTGCACAGTCCACATTTGTACATCATGTCTTCACTTTTACCTTCTGAGCTCAACCGCACCTCAGATTTTTTATTTCCCACTTCTTCTGAAAGATCCGTAATTTCTTCTTCACCATCAAGGCTGTGCCTTGGCGATGCCGTGTCCTTTTGGCCCTCTCGGTATCTTAACGGCCCCGGTTTGGAGCTCTCTGAACTGCTCGTAATGTCAGAGGACGAGGAAATACCTATCGTGGTTGTAATGCCACCGTCTTCCCTGGTAGTTTTCACGTTGTCTTGACTCTCTGTGTCTGCAGCATCATGGGCCGAGTCTTTGTCTATTGTTGTGCTGCTAACAACTTGGTTAGAAACTTCTCCCGAATGTCTTAGCACCAGACCAAACTTAAATTCTAACAAAGGATGGTTTTGAATCCAATGATCCATTGCCTGAGCAAGTGATATGCTCTCAACAATACAATGGATGCATTTGTAAATGTGAACTTCTGTGAATATCCTGTCTTTTTTTTCTCTCCTCACTTGATAGGGAAGATCCCTATGCTGCTTCTTCATATGTTCTTCCATGCCAGATTTTGTCGACTGTTGACTACAATGACAGCAAGTATACGTAGGTTCCGAACTCAAATTACTCTGTGCAAGTGTTTGGAGACTACTTGCTGATTCACGAGAAGAATTACTTGCAACAGAGGCTAATGATGCGTTTGGGAAGGATTTTCTAGCTTTAGCTCTAATTGGTTTAGGGTGTATCAGTTTTGGTGATGTATTACTTTTAGAGGACAATGCTATTTCACTGCCTTCTGAGTGACCGACTTCAGTTTGTTCGCTCACACCACTTTCTTCTGCCTTATCATACGTTTTACGAACAATTTTTGGAACCTCCGGCATATGCTTCCATTTGTGATGACGTAAAGCATCTTGATTGGTGTAAAATCGCGCTTTGCAGTACAAGCACAAGAATAGACGTGTCTCTATATGCTTGTTGCGTTTGTGGTGATTCAGTCCTGAAGAAGAGTTTGTCGTAAATACACAGAATGGACAACTGTATATTCTTGCCATTGTAGGTTGTGAGTCTTCTATGGTTTCTTCATATGTATCATAACCCATTTCTTCAACACTTTGGAGACTCACAGCACTTGATTCTAAACTAATATTTGCAGAGCTTTCCAAGGAAGGTGAAACATCCTCTTCCTGCCTTTGATGTCCACCGGCTTTTTCTGGGCTTAATATTTCATTACATAAGAGAGTGTCTTCTTTCTGGCTATTGCTTCTTTGTGATACATCAATGACTTCAATCTGCAGCCTTGGATGCTTGGTACTGCTGTGTTGCTTGACTGCGTCTTCACTGTTGCTTGCAAATGGGCAGTAATGACACTTATACCTAGAAAGAAAAGAGGGAACAGTAAGGATGAATTGCAGCTGCAATATTCTCTCCTAAAAAAAAACGATCTTAAAAGGGTTGATAAAGTGAAATGATCTGCAACTGTTACAGGAAGGTTAACAGGTCTAATTGTAAACTAGATTCATAGACATAAATAAAAAAATCGGGAAAATATGTCTTCAGCTATATGGGCATGTGGCACGCTACCCTGAAACCGATCCTTCCCATCGGGTTGTATCTGTAAGAGACAATCCGGCGTGGAGGAGGCCAAGGGGGCGCCCACAGGGCTCGTGGCTGGGGCAAGTTGATGTTTCTTGTCGAGAGCTGCTTGGTATGGGAAAGGAGCCTGCATGGGAACTCGCGCGTGGTGACCCCCGGGAGTGGCGTCATAGGGTGGGCGAGGCGACGCGCCCTCCGGTGTATGCCCCCAATGATGATGATGAATAACTCATGAACATTTTGCAAGATAAAATAAAGAATGTATTTCCTCTGATTATATTTGTTCTGACTTTTTACATTCCTACAACTTGTACTTCTAATGGAGACTTAACCCCTTGAGGCCCAGAACTTAATTTTCATTGTAATTTGGGTACCATTAGATGATTTTTAATGAAGATCAGCAATATTTTATAGATATGACCTGTTTAGTATCCTTGTCCACTAGCTTATCTGGTATATTGAGCTACTTTTCGTAATTTTATGGCTAACAACGTACAATTTTACATGGCAAAGGAAAGATCTGGGCGTGAAGGGGTTAAATGTATCATATTCCATTGATTCAATAACAACTCTGAAGAATCTCAAGTGCATGAAAGGTGTAAGCAGACCTAGCTTGATGCATGGCTGTGGTGTGGCTCTTGAGTCCCGCGGCAGACCGGCACTCGGACCCACACACATCACAGACAAAACGGCCGCGCTCACTGCCAGAGTCGTGCAGAACAATGCCTCCCACCTCCTGGTTGGTCTCACCTACAGGAACACATCAAGATTTGTTTGATTATACAAGATTATACAAGATTTGTTTTGAAGGCCAGTTGTAAAAATAAAAAGTTGAGTATTATCTTATTTGACAATACATGGTCTTTTTAAGCCTAGAAACATTAACAGACACACAAAAAAGCACCCACTTGATAAGGAGGAAGCGTTTGTTGAAGATCGTCGAGAAGTACCGGATTTTACTGGTGATGTCTGATGCTGTCCGGAAGGAGACTCACCGGGGTAATCTGCGTCACCCTTCTCCTGCCACTTCTTGATCAGGTCTTGCTGATGACTAACTACCAGCTCCACCTGCAATGTCACACACGGACTTCAATGAGAATTTACCAAACATGACATCAATTGCAAAAAAACTGCATTTACTGGTTTACCACGTGTTCAGAATGATATCCACCTGTTTGGAATAGTGTACATGTGCACAAAATTATGTACATCTAAGACAAATTCCTCAAATTGAGTTGAATAAACAATGAAAAAACTATTGGTTCCTGCCATGTAAAAGTTGACCAGTTATTTATTACCCATGTTATACCATTGTTTTGGTGACAGAAAATTGTGTATGTGTGTTATGGTAGCATAGCATGATGAACATTTTTGTGCGTACAGTAAAACCTCTCATATTCGGACTAATTGGGCCAAGGAGTGGTCTGAGTAACGCAAGGATCCGAATAATGGGGGGATTATATATAGGGGGATATATATAACAAAATAAAATAATAAAATAATAAAAAAAAAAAAAAAAAAAATCTAGGTGTAGTATAGTATATAGCTAGGAAATTTCGAC
Organism: Chionoecetes opilio; assembly: GCA_016584305.1. Lineage (NCBI taxonomy): Eukaryota > Metazoa > Arthropoda > Malacostraca > Decapoda > Majidae > Chionoecetes > Chionoecetes opilio. The sequence goes on from JACEEZ010020305.1 coordinate 47,793, forward strand.
CCCCCCAAAAAAAAAAAAAAAAAAAAAAAAAAAAATCTTGGTGTATATTATATTATAGCTAGGAAATTTCGACCCCCCCAAAAAAAAAAAAAAAAAAAAAAAAAAAAATATTCTTGTATATTATATTATAGCTAGGAAATTTCGACCCCTAAAAAAAAAAAAAAAAAAAAAAAAAAAAAAAAAAAAAAAAATTCTTGTATATTATATTATAGCTAGGAAATTTCGACCCCTTAAAAAAAAAAAAAAAAAAAAAGGAGAGCCTAATAATGTCAAGTCCGAATAATGAGGGTCCAAATACCAGAGGATTTACTGTAGTAGTTTCAGCAATAACTTGTTAGAGATATCTTTGCCTCGAGAAGTCATCTTTGTCTAAAGCCGAGATATCCAAATCTAAGGCTAGAAATCCACTGTTAATGTAGGGAGTAGTTCAAACAATTAATATATCTTAAAATTTTGGATCAAATTGGAAAGTGCGTTACAATCTACTGACCCAAGCTTCTTTTTCCTCCTCGACTGGCAACTGAAGATAACACTCTGAGGTAAACGGAGCGTGGTGCATCTTGGTGTAGTGGCGCTGCAGGGTGGGGAGGAGGGAGTTACTCGCCCCACACTCCACACACTGATACCTGTAGAGGTGATCATCATTAATAACACATCTTCTGGATCAAAAAGGCCCTTATAATAAGAGACATAATGAAGATTGAGAGAATACAAAGAGCAGCCATGTAGATCATTCCCAGTCTGGCAGATCTGACATATGGAGAGGTTGGAGAAATTGAGATTGCCTTCATTGGAGGAAATAAGAGAAAGAGGAGACTTGATAGCAGTGTACCAATGATGAAAATGGAAAGAATTGACAAAGAGGGTATGTTTGTGAGGGATACAGGAACCACTCAGGACATGGAAAGAAGTTGAAGAAAACAAAATACTTGAAAGACGTGAAGTTTTACGGCATTCCCTAACAATGTATCAAATTCTTGATGTGCAGAATAAGCTGGACAATGACAGTAAATTCCAAGAGTTTTCAGAAATGTTCATTGAAGCTGTTAATCTTTACTCTACATCACTGAAGCTACTAGGCATAAAACATTGAAATGAGACATAATAGTCATCCAATTAATTTCTAAGTTAGAAAATTTAATTGGCTTGCAGCTATAGGCATGATAAGTGTGAGATTATGAAGCAAATGTTGATACCCGTGAACTAGCAATGTATTATGGAAATCATAATAAGTAGAGCTGAACCCTGGTTATCTAGATAGCCCTTGTGCTCAATAATTTCCATTATGCAGTTATACTCTGTGACCTCTTCAGAACAGCAAATATCCTTAAATTTTGCTGATGAGATCTTTACTTACCTGTCGTAAGATGCTTCCCGGCACAGGTGAGAACGGAAGGTGGAGGCACAGGCAGTTCTGAATGACCCGCACTTAGGACACACAAATTCATCCTTGTCTGCTTTTCCTTTACCGGTCTGTTTGAACCAATTCTAGAAAGCAAAAAATACCAGACACGTCAGCTTATCACCTCTCACCAATTGTTCAACGGACTTCAGATCATTCAACTGCCTAGAGCCTAGACTTTTAACTCTCAATTCTATTAGTCTATCTCTAACACACATTCCTAAGACCTCCCTCAAGTGGATGGCAGCAACAGGCAAGTCTCCATTTATTCCTATCCTTGCATGCACTCAGTCTCTCATTCTTCTTGTCCCCCTCTCTCTCACGTTTTCGAACACTGCCTTAATATTTCATGCACACTACATTACTCTTTTTCAAGGTTCTCCCTCTCACCTCTTCATTTACGTTCATCTTTGCAAGAGATCACAGTGAGCTTTCTATATCGATCCATCTCTACCATTAAGTATCCAATAAATCTGACACTAATATTTCTCTACATCTGAGCAAAGTTAATTGATGAGGTGGTCAACTTGAAAATTATAAAACACTACAAAGATAAGTTAGATAACACTATCAGTCAAAAGCATCAATGATATCAAATAACTTAAAATTTTCAAGTGCTAGCCATGACATTACTACTACTAATTACTACTACTACCACTACTATTTCTACTACTACTACTACAACTAACTACTGCTACTATTATGCAAATCTACACAACCTTAACTGAAGCATAAACAGCATTACTACAAGATTCAGAGTCACAACCTTTTTGGTCTCTGGGTCATCGTCAATCAGGATGCCCCGAATGTGACGAATGCGCTCGGGGTCATTACGTTTCCAGAGCGGCTCGTGCATATGCTGTGCATCTCCGTGATTCAGAGGTTCAATATCCTCTGAGTCTAAACGATAATACATACATAGCACCTGTGAAGAGTAGAAGAAAAATTACATAGGTGCAAGTGTGCTTTGTCAAAACTTACACAACTACACTGCTTATACACAAGTAATGTTTGAATAAGTGAGTATATTAACCACTTCTGCATGTGGTATAAACCATTTCAGGTCTCACATAGCAGGGGTTCATGCACATATAAATATATGTAAGAAAGGATGAAGTGAAATGTGTAAAACGTGTAAAAAGGAAAAGAAAAAAAATGTGAAATATGGTGAATGTGTTCGTTAGACCTCACATTAAACTCTAAATTTTTCAATATATTCTGTCCAAAAATTCTGGTTTCATACTAATTTTTTGGTCAATATCTTACTTGGAATGGTTTAGGTGGTATGAGCAAAGAATATTGACAGATTTAAAGCTGCAATGGACAATAACAGACACAGGGACAGGATGACTCAAGCTTAGGTTATATCCTGCAGCTTCCGTAGGTTAAATACACCAAAATATACCGAACAAAAAAACAATACTAACCCGAAACTGCTGATTTGGATGTTTGGCAGCAAAGTGAGCATCAAAGCTTGCCCTGACAGAGGATCGAACACTGCAATAGCCACATTTGAATTGACTCCTGATAGAATGCTTTAAGCTGGTATGGTTCAGAATCTCCTGCTGGGTCACAGAGGAGAAGGTGCACAGACCACACTGCCACTGCGGGTCTTGAGGCACCGGCTGAGGGGCGGCCACCACAACGGGCTCCTGCAGAAGTAAAGTGAAACTGTTACACACACACAATAATAAATAAATAAATATATAAATAAATAAATAAATAAATAAATAAATAAATAAATAAATAAATAAATAAATAAATAAATAAATAAATAAATAAATAAATAAATAAATAAATAAATAAATAAATAAATAAATAAATAAATAAATAAATAAATAAATAAATAAATAAATAAATAAATAAATAAATAAATAAATAAATAAATAATAATAATAATAATAATAATAATAATAATAAAAAAAAAAAAAAAAAAAAAAAAAAAAAAAAAAAATACTTTATACATTAATAGCTAATCTTATAAGTATACACATGCTAGGTATATGGCTACCTAACTCACCAAATTTAATGTTTTTCTGCTTTGATGTAAGTTTCAAAGCTACAGTAAAATGATACAAACAATGATAGCACCAAATGTAAGATTGCTTCACTCTCGATGGAAGTGAACTACATTTTTGGTGTTGTGACTATGGCCAAGTGTTTTGTATTCTGACCAGGAATATCTTACCTCAGATGGCTTGTCATCAGGTTTCTTGGGAGCATCTGGATCTTCTGGTTCCCTTATTACAAAATCAAAGGCCTTCTTTGATTGATGCTTATCTTTCATGTGCCTCTCAACTATATTGCGACGTGAAGAGACATAATGACACCAGCCACACCTGTTTAAGAAATGAAAATATAGTTTGCCACTTTACAGAGGAAAAATACTTAACTTTACAAACTATGTGTGTGTCTCCCTGCCCAAGTGGTGGCTGTATCATGGGATACTAATGTGCCCTTCAAAACCAAAACAAAGACTCCAGCCAACAACCTGTGTGATGGAGACCTATCAAGGTGCCCTCCACATCTGTTCTGGTCTTAACAAAACTGTTAGTACGAGATAACCTCGTAGAAAGGACCAAACACAGTAGCATGCTTGACTATATACAATCCCAGGTGCTCGTGCCCCATGGGGGGCAGGGGTTTGTTGTCACAGTTTGGCCCTATGGTTGTCCACCTCTTTGGCAATCTCTGAGGGTTGACCCCAAGATGTAAAAGCTGCCACTCCCCAAATTGGCCTCCAGAAGTATATTCATACATCACCTATCGCTCCATCCAGTCTCTCAAGAGCAACATTCAGCTGCTTGCACGGCCCACTGACATCCACCCTTCCCCGTGAGGACAATTCACCTGACCAGGCCACGGTGTGGACACCACCTGGCCTTTATGAACTATCAGAAGACTGGAAAAGTCCATATTGAATGTCTGTCCAGGATGCAACACAGCAACTAACACTATCAAACAAATTATGGAACACTGCACTGCACACAATCACACGTGCCATACACTCATGAACATACACTCCACGGTCCAGGCCACAGCCTTCCTCAGGAGCTCGGGGATGTTTGACTAGGCAGCCTCAGGAACTTTAACAACTATTCCTTTTAGCTTCATACAAATTTGCTACTACAAGCAGGGAAACATCTATACAAATTAGTTCTACTCATTTCTTTAGTTCTTACCTATAAAGCCTTTCTCCATGAAGCTTGAAGTGGGAGCTCATCTTTTCCACAGTTATAGACACACCGACACAATGGGGACAAGGAAAGGTGGTGGCATGTGCGTGGAGCGTCCGAATGTGATACTTCAACATCATGTCATCACAGGACAGATAGTTACAGCCCTCAATCCCACACGTGTAGAGTCTTTCTTCAGGGACATGCTTTGGAAGTCTTTGATGTTCCTCGGGTGATATTGGATTCTTTGCTCTTAGATCACTGTCTTCTTTTTTCCTTTTTTGTTCAAAACTACTGCCAGCTAAGTTCATCATTTTATCAAACATAAGTTCTTTTCGATCTAGGCACGGCACAGGATTCAGAGGCTGTTTACAAGGGATGGCAAAGTTTGATCCACTACTAATGTTTAGCATTTGTGGAATTCCTTCTGGATACTTTTCATGTAGCTTGATGTGCTTGATTAGATTCAAGCGAACTTTTGATACAAACGTGCAGTGATAACACTTCAGTTCTTGGTACGAGACATGAGCACGAGGAATGCGGAGAATGTCCTCGATCCCGTACTCATTTTTACGCTTTCTATGTCCTTCTCTTGTTGTCGGGACGGCGTCTTTGGGATATACCACATACTCCTGGTTTTCCGGATCCCTGTTCTTTGAATCTTTCAACATAAGTTGCTTGAATCCCGAGCATCGGTGAATTTGCTTCATGTGGTTTTTGAAGTAGTGCACCATGGTGGCGCGGTAATCACAGCCCGTCACCCCACAGCGGTAGCGCTTGGGTCCGTGCACCCGGAGGTGATCCAGCAGGGTGCACAGGTGGCGGACCTGCTTCCCACAATGGTGGCACCGAAGGACAGTGGAATCTTGAGCTAAATCACAAACTTGAAGATGTTCCCTGAGTTCAATTTGTGATAAGCTTGAGTATTCACAACCTTCATTTCCACACCGATTAAGAGCATGACCACTCAGACCTGTCTTCTCCGCTGCCTGAAGGAAACTGTCGTCACCACCAGTTGCCTGATTTAAGTTACTATTGTCTTCATGGCCTGCAGTAAAGAAAAAAAAAGTACTTAATTTTCAAATCAAAGTAAAAAAAAAAAGCTTCTTAAATTTACATTTCCTCATGTTGACAAATTCAAAGCCCTATTATATAGGTTATGAAATTTAGTTTCAGAAATCAAAACAAAGGCTCGCACTTTCCAATCAAAAAGGCAATACATTATAATTTTCTAGTCATTAACTAACAATTTTACGGCACTGGTTATTGGTTATGGTGAAAGGTGGTGGTGAAAACTTCTGAATACATTTGTGAGCTGACTTGTATGAGAAATGAAAGCAAAGGTTGGTAATGAAGTGGAGCTTAGCACAAATGTACGTACAGTACATATAAAGTAAAGCTTTCATTTGCCTTCTAAATTCTGGTTTGACAAATTTAGTCGGTGATAAGATTACAAATATTCACCTCCCTCGCTCTGGCAGTCAGACCCTTACCATTCATGACTAAGTCCCAAAATCAACAAGTCACAACTTCCATATGCCTACAGTATTACTGGGGTTATTTTTCTATATTGCAATCACATAGTCACAAGTTACATGACTATAATATAACTACCAAGGAGTGCTGAGCTGGTGGCTGCCTGGAGGCAATCCCTTACTTCCCTTAATCCCTTAATCCCATCTGCCCAACTTAAGAATCTGCCAATACTGTATCACCTTTTGGCTACAAATACAGTTGTTTCATGGCCTACTTATCATGGAAATGACTCATAACGAGGCTTACCTTTAGCGCCGTCAAGCTCAGTGCTGGAGGTCCTGGATGCCATCCTCTGTCCAAAGCCAGGCTCAATCTGGAAGTATTCACAAAAGTTAATCTAATACTGATTATATTTTACTTTCATCAAAATTTCCTTTCTTTGTAAAACAAAATCCACATTCTATGAGGAGTGACATACATGTACTTAACTAATTTTCAGATACAGACTAATCATAATAATAATTATTTCAGAATATTAAAACAATCTTCACCATATGAAATTAATTAAAGTTGTATATTTGATTTTTCTAAAAAGAAAAAAAAAAATTTTAACTAATGTTTTTGTACGCTTGAGGGTCATAAAACTTTTGCGAAACCTGAAGGCCATGCAACACCATGTAACAGTGCATTCACTCATATTAAATTTACAAAATATTATCTACTTCTGTTATTAACATTTATTATACCTCAAGTGGATCCTTTTCTTCCTCCTCAGGTTTGCTGCTTGATTCTGAGGCTTGAGTCTTCAAAACTTCAGAGCTTGAGTTACTTTCAGGTACAACAGGGGCAGGCGGCGGAGGCTGGGACGCTGCCTTATCAGGACAGGGCGCCGCACTGCTCACCGCTGTGGGGATCTGCTTGCGCAACAGTACTTTTCCTGGACGTCCAGAATGGCAGTTCAGAAGGTGACTCAGAAGTCTTTCTTTCTCGGCATCTCCATGAAGGCAGTAAGGGCACTGGTACTCATTCATGTGATGTTCACGCATGTGCTGCCAAATATATCAAAAAACATTATTGTGCTATTTAAGTTTGAAAACCAAGAGGTAGCAGAATATACGAAAAACATAATATACCAATTATGGAAATTTTGAGAAGAAAAACGTTTAGCAAGCACAGAGTAAAAACAGGTGGCATCAAACATGAATATTAAGAGTGCCGTGGAAAAGCCATCACTCCGAACATCAACGCAATGGAACAGATCTCTTCCACGAACATTACTACATTTTTCTGTGGGTGAGCCTGGAACATGCATCTCTCGAAAACTTCTTCACATTCAAGAAAGCATGATAGCAATACACAATCTTTATAAAGTGTACAGTGGTAACTCCAGCATGTAAGGTCCATCACCATGACGACAGATCAAAGAGAAAAATCTTCAAGCAAATAGGTACGTATCTATAAAAGTACGCGTGTTGGCTATAGGCAAATAACTGAAAAAACTAATGATTCAAAGTACAATAGCTTTCCCCATAGAGGTTTAGGTGCTTGGTGTTGCTAATGATTTGCAGTGATTAACCGGAGTGGTTGAGGGGAGTTTACCCGAAGGAGAAGCGAGCATCTTCCGTAGGTGTTTATTATAGAGAACAGAGATATGCGGGACCACCCGGCGAGGAGCCGGTCATGAAGGTCTGACCGCGGGGCAACGACTGGCGTTACATGGAGCGGCCTCGCAGGGCGCGTTGTTGTCATGTGTCACATACAGTGTTGCAACATAGCATGTATGTGTAGGAATTATTAAGAGGCATGAATATTATGTAGGTGTTACTGTCTGGTTATAGTCGCATATCCACACTTGGAATGAACAAAAAGATATGATAGTGGCTAGAAGGGTGTATCAATCTAAAAGAAAAACTAGAGAGGCAAGAAAACAGCACCACTCAACGCTCAGGCCCTGTATGCTACAACTACCTAGGTAAATACAACACCAAATATTCATGCAGCAAAGTAATATTCAGGAGTAAACAAATACATAAATCACACATGAATATCAAAACTCACATCAATCAGAGGAATGACATGGAGGTGTTTGTGGCAGAAATCACAGCTCAGGATGACAAAAGGTCCATGATTGTTCACGTGAGTTCTAAAAGCCTCGGCATCAACAGTCCGGTACTGACACTCCTCTGTGGAAAGGAGAAAGAAAGAAAGAAAAAATATAATATAAAAGATATAATAAAGGTAGTAATAAAGATAATAAAAGAAAGATAAAAATAATTATACAATAACACACCATATATGTTGCATGTGCATACATCACATCCTACTAATGCCTATCTTTATCATGTGGTGTGAGAAGAATGGACAGAGAAGGTAATGAACATCTATATAACAGGTTTGGTTAGTCAATTAAGGTGAAGGATGAAATGTTGAGTGTTTGAAGGGGTAAACACAGCATTCTAAGGTGGTTTAGTCATATAGAAAAAATGTGATGGTGTATGAGTTTGTGGGTACGAGGGGACAACCCGCACTCCAGTGAAATAAAAAGACAGAGTGCTAGAGCATGTAAGAAGCTAGTAGATGAGTTTATGAAGAAGAAAAAGTTAAACTGTATTTGATGCTTTTCAAAACTTTTTTTCTCTCAAAAGATTTTTTTTATTTCTTTTCATAGATGTTAAAAAAATAAACTGTGAACAATAAATTTTACTTACCGAAAGTACACCTGTAGGGCCTCACAAACTGATCAATGGGAGGGTTTGGAGGAGGATGGGGCTGAATAGTCTCAACCTTTATGTAGCGAGGCTCTTCATGGGGGTGAAAGTTTTTCTGAAATAAAATAAATAGAACCACTTCTCAGCTATTTGTATACAAGACTTGTCGTTCACTATTCCTAAAACTTTGTATCATCCACGATTCTCAGAGTTTATAATGTTTGTAAGACTTTGATTAACCCCTTGATACCCAGAATGTAATTTCCATTGTAATTTAGCTATTAGACAATTTTTAGTAAATATAAGCAATATTTTATAGATATGACCTGTTTAGTATTCTTGTCGACTAACTTATTTCATATATTAGTTACTTTTCGTAATTTTATGGCTAACAACATACAATCTTTTATATCAAAGTAAAGATCTGGGCGTGAAGGGGTTAACACAGCTCTTCTCTTACAAGTAATTATATTCTACTCACTAGGAGCACTATCATGACATTACAAGAAGAAAAACCATCCTACCAAGTGCACTCCCATGTAGATCTTGGTGAGGGCGCGATAGAGACAATATCTACACTGGTACTGACAGTGGCTGTGTTCCGTGACAATATGCTGCACCAAAAACTCGGGAGTCCCCATAAGTACAAGACAATAGCAGCATCTGATGATGAGAGAAAGAAGGGACATGTAAAAAATATATCACGAAAAAAGTTTTATTGCAGCATCTGATGATGAAGAGAGAAAAAAATGGACGTGTAAAAAAAATATCATGAAAAGTTTAATTTCAGCATCTGATGAAAAGAGTGAGAGAGAAAAAAAAGGGGACATGTAAAAAAAAATAATGAAGTTTTATTTCAGCATCTGATGGAGAAAAAAAAAAGGGATGTAAGTACAAAAAATATCACAAAAAAAAGTTATATTTCTTTCAATGTAAACCTTTGCTCCTCAAGATAACATTACGTCATGATGTTCTCCAAGTGCCACGTACCTGTACTCCCGCTCATGTTCCCTGATGTGATTGATGAAGGCCTCAGAGTCATCTTCAGCAAAAATGCATCCATTGTACATACATTTGAATACCTCAGGAGCAAGTTTCGTGATATATGTCTTGAAAACATCTGTTGTCTGGTATCTGTAATGAAATAATTTGGCATTACATAGGATATCTATCTTAGCTCAAAGTAAAATCAGTAAACTGTACTCTATAATATAGTCAGGGAGAGTGATCTGATATAGAGTATTAAAACTGAGTCATTGGTTTCCTTATAGAATTTCTTACTTCCTCTAGAAATTACTCTTCCATGTCTATATCCCCCATGTATGGAAGATGGCCTAATGTATGAAAAAACAACACTAATAAAAAAAACAATAAAATGTGCCAACAATAATAGCAAGACTTACACTTTTACTCTTCCATGTATATATCCCTCATGTGTGGAAGACGGCCTTAAGTAAAAAAAAAAAACCAATAATAACAAAACAATAAAATGGCACGTGCCAATAATAACAGCAAGACTTACACTTGAAACATGACCTGAATGGGCACAGTGGGCGGGGTCCTGGGCAGTGTGGCGAGGCCCGGTGGGGGGGGTTTGGGGTCTTTCTCTTCATGTCCTTCCTCGTCATCAATAGTGACATACGTCGGCTGGGAACTTTTCTTACTTGATGTGGATGAATGGATAGTCACCATGACCTTCTGTTGACTACTCTTGGTGGGTGCAGGGGCAGGGGGGGAAGATGCCACCGTGCTTTTGGATCTTGCCATTATGCTGGACAGAGGTATGAAGCCCAACGACGATTGACTAGTGGTGGATGGTTTGCTGGTTTGTGGAGCCGGAGTGATGGTTATGATGCTCTCGGATGATGAGGGGCTTACTGTGGTTGTAATGTAACTGCCTGCATGTGATGGTGGTGAGCCTATTGATATTCCCGGAATGTTAGTCGCCGTCATCTTTGTCGGTGACTCGAATTGGATGGAAGGCGATGTGGACCCTTTGGAAATATTTGCATAGTCTGTGAAAAAATAATGCATTATTAGTACATAAAAAGAAAAATTAACCCCTTGAGGCCCAGAACGTAATTTCCATTGTAATTTGGCCACCATTAAACGATGTACATGAATATAAGCAATGTTTTATAGATATGACCTGTTTAGTATCCTTGTCCACTAACTAATTTGGTATATTCAGTTACTTTTCGTTATTTTATGGCTCGACAACATACAATTTTTTATAGCAAAGGAAAGATCTGGGCGTGAAGGGGTTAAAATAATAAAGATCTCGGACTATATATAGTAAAACCTCTCATATTCGGACTAATTGGGCCAAGGAATGGTCCGAGTAATGCAAGGATCCGAATAATGGGGGGATATGTATATAAAAATAAATTTAAAAAAATTAAAATCTAGGAAAAAAAAAATAATAATAATCTAGGTTTATATAATATAGCTAAGAAATTTCGACCCCTAAAAAAAAAAAAAATATCTAGGTGTATATATAGCTAGGAAATTTTGATGTCAAAGTCCGAATAATGAGGGTCCGAATACGAGAGGTTTTACTGTAGTCTCATTCTGCCTGCTTGATGGGGAATGCCAATTAGGGTCATTTTGTGTCTCTTTTTTCTGCTTTTTCCCAGTTGTCTATGATTGGGGGGAAAAACTTCCCTAACTTTGATGAAAAAATCTACGGGGAAAAAAAGGTTTCGGCAGTCTTGAGTGATTCTCTCCACAGTTCATCATGTTAAAAATCATGAAAAGAATATAATAGGCTACAGTTGCTATAGGCTTCAACTTAAAAAATTAAATAAAAATAATAAAAAAATAAAATTAAAATGTTGGTTGCTTCATCATGGCAACAGAAATCATCATTACTTTTGCTATGATGTATGTATTCTTAGTGTTAAGCCTTTTTACCGTAAAGCATAATTAACCTCTCCCTGTCGCCTGTCATTTTATAATACATGATGGAGCTCTCTCTTTACTTCTAACTGCTACCTGCCACGGATATCCACGGAAGACAATGAAACGTCACTCATCAGATGCTTCAATGCAAGTCTACTCCAACGGTACAATAAGAAATAAAAAAAAAAAATAATAAATAAATAAAAAAAATAAAAAATAATAATAATAAATTAATAATTAAAAAAAAAAAAAAAAAAAAAAAAAAAAAAAAAAAATGGTGCGTGTAGCTTTGATTATTGGGCTGTGGCAGCAGTTTGGGGGGGAAAAAGCTTATAACTAAATTCCTAATTAAATGCTTACATAAATAGTTCTACTTCTGAGCACATGCAACATTGCTGATAAATGTTGATCTATAGGGATTCACAAGTGCTTGTGGGCCCTTCGGACCCATGTATTGATGTTTGTATCGTGTTGCTGTCGTTGGTCAATGGTCAAAGTGCCACGGGGTAGACCACGTCCCGTGTGATTCCAACCCTTTGTGTTCCGTGTGATTCCAACCCTGTGTTCCGTGTGATTCCAACCCTTTGTGTTCCGTGTGATTCCAACCCTATGTATTCCGTGTGATTCCAACCCTTTGTGTTCCGTGTGATTTCCAACCCTTTGTGTTCCGTGTGATTCCAACCCTATGTATTCCGTGTGATTCCAACCCTTTGTGTTCCGTGTGATTCCAACCCTTTGTGTTCTGTGTGATTCCAACCCTATGTATTCCGTGTGATTCCAACCCTATGTGTTCCGTGTGATTCCAACCCTTTGTGTTCCGTGTGATTCCAACCCTATGTATTCCGTGTGATTCCAACCCTTTGTGTTCCGTGTGATTCCAACCCTTTGTGTTCCGTGTGATTCCAACCCTTTGTGTTCCGTGTGATTCCAACCCTATGTATTCCGTGTGATTCCAACCCTATGTATTCCGTGTGATTCCAACCCTATGTATTCCGTGTGATTCCAACCCTTTGTTCTGTGTGATTCCAACCCTATGTATTCCGTGTGATTCCAACCCTATGTATTCCGTGTGATTCCAACCCTTTGTGTTCCGTGTGATTCCAACCCTTTGTGTTCCATGTGATTCCAACCCTATGTGTTCCGTGTGATTCCAACCCTTTGTGTTCCGTGTGATTCCAACCCTATGTATTCCGTGTGATTCCAACCCTTTGTGTTCCGTGTGATTCCAACCCTTGTGTTCCGTGTGATTCCAACCCTTTGTGTTCCGTGTGATTCCAACCCTATGTATTCCGTGTGATTCCAACCTTTGTGTTCCGTGTGATTCTAACCCTTTGTGTTCCGTGTGATTCCAACCCTTTGTGTTCCGTGTGATTCCAACCCTATGTATTCCGTGTGATTCCAACCCTTTGTGTTCCGTGTGATTCCAACCCTTTGTGTTCCGTGTGATTCCAACCCTTTGTGTTCCGTGTGATTCCAACCCTTTGTGTTCCGTGTGATTCCAACCCTATGTATTCCGTGTGATTCCAACCCTGTGTTCCGTGTGATTCCAACCCTTTGTGTTCCGTGTGATTCCAACCCTATGTGTTCCGTGTGATTCCAACCCTTTGTGTTCCGTGTGATTCCAACCCTTTGTGTTCCGTGTGATTCCAACCCTTTGTGTTCCGTGTGATTCCAACCCTATGTATTCCGTGTGATTCCAACCCTATGTGTTCCGTGTGATTCCAACCCTTTGTGTTCCGTGTGATTCCAACACACACTCACAAAAACGTTAAAAGTCCATGAGTCTACGGAGTTTGTGAAATACGACAAGACGTTACCGCAGAGTTTTTCCTGTAATCTAATCTCTGAAAAGTGTTTTTAGCCCAAAACTCCCCTTCAAAATTATTCAATCGACATGGGACCAAGCCGCTTACCACCTACAATTTATTTGCGATTTTTTGAGCCTACTCTCATCAAATTGAATTCACAGTTTCGGCTACCCTAAACAGACACACGGCTACTCCTATAGTATATTAGATGCACAGCTTTCTATTCCTGGAACCAAGTAAGCATCTTGTGATCCACTTAAACTACAGACTGAATTTTGTAAATATATTTCTTTACATTGTGGTTATAACAAGTTTATCATTGGAGTAAATTCAAATGATTTCTGAATGAAATCATAGAATGGAAGGGCATGGGAAAAAAATCACGATAGGTGAATTCTTCCAAGAATATTTCCCTGTGAGGTAAAGGGTTTTGTGTTCATTCATACCAAAGTTACAAAGAGTTCCTCAGTTATCAAAATGTTGTTGCTAAATATTGTAAATAAAATTATTGAGAAGTGAAGATGGTGATTCTGTACATCTGAAAATGTGTTACTGGTCAAAAGTGTAACATAGGATAAAAAAAATTAAAAAAATACATAACTGAGATGTCTGACGAGTACAGCAGTGACAACCCTTCATGGAGATGTAGACAATGTATAGATGTAAAACTGTAAGATGTACTAACCATCACCAAACATTTGGGAGGCTGCTGCCGGGTCTAAGGTGCTCACACTTTCAATTTTCAAGAAGCCAGGGATTTCAGAGTCTGTGAGGAACAAATTTATATAAGAAACTTTCCGATATCAAGAGATCAATATTCTCATGACTTTAATAATACTAATGTGAGGAAAATTCTACTTTCAAATAAAAGGAGCTTGGTATCAAACTTATGGAGGAAAACAAAACAGATTTTATTGTAACGAAAAAGCCAAGATTCATAAATTCTACAAAATCAAAGAAACTTGAACAACACAACTGCTGCAGAACACATTGTGACCAACCACCTTGTTTGGGTTTCATCACCTCTTAAAAGGAAGGTTCAAGTCATCTTAATAATCAAATGCAAATAATCATGCAAAATAGGGAAAAAAGGGGAAACCAAGAAAATATCAGAAAAATCAATATTCATGTTTTTGAGTTGAGGCTTGAGGAAGTCACTGGTGGTGGCAAACTGAACTCATGATGGTGTGGCTGACAGTTCCGTGCCATGCCACCTTTCCCCTGTGAGGCAGGCAATGCACTCCTGTGACTCCAGCAGGGCTACATACACAGCCTTTGTTACGTATCTCATAGGATTCTTAAGAGAGAATTTTTGTGTTTACACCAGCAAGGAGGGTTTGATGTGATGAGATATAGTGAGCCAGACAGACTAAAGCTCAAGTCGTGTAGAAGAGAATGACATGCTGAGTGCCTATATAAGTGAGCTGTGAGGCAATAATGTCTATCATCTCAACACAAAAAGAAGTACATATGAAAGTACATTTTCCCAGAAGGCATTTTAATATTTCAGTAAGTGTGAAAGCATATCTGTGACAGCCATTGTTCGGTGTACAGCGTCAACGCACAAAAAAGGTAACTTTGCAAAGGACAAAATCTGATGTCAAATACAAGAAAAAGTACATTCTTGTTCTAGTTTGTTAAAAGTATATATTTAAAAAAAGACAAATTAACTGTTCAATAGAAGGTGCAAAATACAATACGCATAGGTTATGATCAAATACATCACTTGATCTAGAAGTGTACGGGGATATATACTACTGTATAGGACTATAGCTTCCCTCATAGAAATATAGATGCCTGGAATGGACTAGAAGAAGAGGTGACAGTGCCAAAAGGAATGCATCAATTCAAGGAAAAATTATATATATATATATACATAGATACAGAAACAAGATCACAGAAGTAAAGCTCAGGTCCTGTATGCTACAACTGTGTAAATACCCAGACACACACACACACACACACACACACACAAACACACGTAGTGGATGCATGCAGGCAGGGACTGTAACGTTAAGGGCCAACACCATCCATGTGCAAAAAAATTTGAGGACAATCTAGCCTCACCTTCTTCGAGCTGTTCCTCTTCCTTGCACTGGTTGGCATGGACGTCTGTCAGGTGACTGAGGAGTTCACTGAAGCGTCTAAAGACATTCTTACAGTGAAATGGACACACCACAAAATTGAGCTGAAAAATACAAAAGTTATCAGTGGAATCGTTCTCGTCCAGTAGATTGACGACATATGTGAGACCTTACTGTAATGCATCACCTATTCATTATAAACTTATTTTCACAACAAAAAACAAAAAATAATTTACATTAATATATCCCACCTTTGGATGTAAAGTTAAGTGATGTATTTCATATAATTCCTTGGATTTGGTGACAAAGCGACACCCGGAAGCGATGCACTTGTAAGGCCCATGATTGCTGATGATGTGTTGAATCAGGTCCATGTTGTTATGGCTGGAGTAGTGGCAGCCCCGCACACAACACTTGAACACCGTGGCAATGGGCACGTTCTTGCCCTGTTGGTCGTGTTCCTTCTGTTTCTGCTCCAACAGAGGATTACATATTGGTTAATAAAACACATTTTTCTATGGGTTAATGCAATCAAACACAGAAATTGATACATGTGCCCCTATCATACAGATGGGAAGCTTCTTACACTGAAGAATATAAGGGCTAAAGGCACTTCCTTTGTAGTCTGCAAAAGCAAGGTCACACACAGCTCAGCGTAGGGTTGGCTGAAGGTTCACTGGCTTCACTCTAATGCCTCTGAGACATGTTGGTGAAATTAAAATCTATGAAAACCACAACGCGTATTTACATGCAAGTTTGTATGGAACTCTGATAGTATTTAACTTGAATGCATGTAGGTTGGGAGTGCCTGTATTATGTATTCAACAAGTAAATGTTGCTTGTTTTGTCCCCTATTCATGCCATTATCAAGCATGTCAATGATACGCACAATCAATAAATAAGAGGTATCTTGATTTCTTACCTTGGGCGAGTGACTGGGCTCAATCAGCTGGTGGGCCGGGCGGATCCTCAGCTTGGGCATGGGAAACCCGTCTTGAGCTTTTGAAGAGGCTTCTCGCAATATGGAATGAATGGAGTCTTGCAACGAAACCTTTGTACTTTCTGCACTTGATGCCGGCTGCTTTGCACTCTGTTCATCTTGGGGAAGCTTTGTGGGAGCATCTCCATCTTTATCAGAATCGCCGTCCTCACAAATAACTAATGTATCAGAGTCACTGTCATTATCATGTCCACCACTAGAGTTTATACTTTGTCCAATTGTTGGCCTTTCTTGATCTTTCTTTGCACTCTGTATCTCCTGCTTCGGTTCATCTTTCTTAGGACTAATCTCTAATTTAGAATACAGCTTCTTGATGGTGTCTTGGAGGGATCCTTTGCCTTCGAGGACTAGGTCATCTTCAAAAGTGTCTGGTTCAATAGCACTCATGGTGGATTCACTGTCACTCTCAGTCGACACACTATCTGCATATTTCAATCTCCTAACAATATCATGTGTGACTTTTTCTTCACTTGAGTTTGGCTCTTGAACTGCTGTTGTTTTTTCAGAGGCTTCATCTATGTTGGTTTCTTCCTTGGCACTGGATGACTGACTCTTATCTTGTGACGCCTCACATGCAGGTAACGCGTCAACAGGTAACTCCTCTTTGGGTTTACTCTCACCGTCTGGCTCCTCCACTTCCATGGTGTCATCTTCAGTTTCTTCATCTAATTTCTTACTTATGGAATTGAGTAATGACATCCGTTTATTTGCTTCTTGAACTGACATTGTCGTATGAATGTTAGAAGATATTCTATCAACTAATTGTTTTGCTTTCTCCTCAATTTCTTCATCTTCTTCCTCGTCTCCTACAAAGACCTCACGAGCTGGGAGCTTTTTACCTTTCTTTCTCTTTTTACCTTTAATAAATCTTGGTCTTGACACAGGCGTACTCTCCGACTCATTTCCAGCCTTCCTTGATTCAGAGTGCAACACAACAGGCCTGCTCATGTTGGCTTTGTGAATACTATCTGCTCTTCCACTATGCTTTAGCTGAACATGATTTTCTGCAGCTTCTAAACTGATTCTCACAAACATGCAGACTTTACAGACATAAATATAAAGCCAACCATCCTCTTCAGTCATTGGATCCTCAGAGAAGCTTTTGGTCTGAGATTTGTGACTTTCTTTGTGATGAGACTGAAGGAGCTCTTTCTTATAAGTCTTGTGACCACACAATTCACATCTGAAACGGTATTCTCCGGTGTGACTTGAAACGTGATTGTAGAAGCTTGCCTTTTTCTCACTCATGTAATTACAAAGCCGGCAATGATATACACTGCACGTTGCCTTGGGGAAATGCTCAAGATAATGGTAAATCAAATCAAATCTGCTTTTAGAACAGTAATCACATTCTTTACAAGTTATGTTCTTTTTAAAATTCATAGTATTTGGGATCCATTTCAAATTTAGGGACACACTTTCCTTACTGGCTTCAAGCGGCGGTCCAACGTAGTCTTTTATAACGGGTGAGAAATCTTCCTTCTTAAATTCACAAGGTAATTCTCGATCCGTATGGAAATTGACTAAATGGAAGGCAATATGGCGGCCCACATAGTCGCATTGATCACACTGGAACAGACCCACAACACCACCGTCGTCCCACTCCACGTGTTCCGCCGTGAGAGGCTCCACCACCGACCCTCGGGTAACTCTGCGAACTTCCATCGAACCCAACAAACGTACCTTTTTATTCTTCTTCTTTCTGCCTCTTTTGCGTGGCTGAGATTCAAAAGTTTTAACGTCATGACCTTCGCTGGAGACTATGGATGCATCATCAACAAAGCTGCAGGTGCTCACTTTGCCGACGCTTGCTACGTCATCAGCATCATCAGTGTCCTCCTGAATCCCTGCGTCAATCATAACTGAGCTATTGGCAGCATCTGATTCAGAGATCTTTGAGAAAGCTAGAGTGTCCGTCGCCTGTTTACCCGATGTGGACTCGCTTCCTGTAGCTTCTTCAGAGTTTATTTTGAGTGATTCGTCTGATGTTGTTCTGCTATAATTCTTACATGTTTCCTCGTTGTCTACTTTGATTTCTGCAGCATTGTCATTAGAAACATTTCCAAGATCACTGACAGATTTTAAGATCTTATCAAAACTAGTGACAGATTTCAAGATCTTATCAAAACTATCTACTTTCACCTGAGCACTGAACAATTTATCCTTATTGAACAGTTCATTCTGTGCACTGACTGTAGCTGATTGTTTATCACTATCTTCTTTAACAACTGGTATAATACTTTTCACTTCCTGTTCTGTGCTTTCTGTCGCAGGTTCGTTCAATTCATTTCCTGAAGTGTCTCCTTTTTTACCCACATTTACCTCAGAACTTTCTTCTATATTTATGTTTCCAAACTCATTGGATTCACTTCCCTTGAAGTCTTCTACTTCATTGGTGGTAATAATGTCACCAAAATTAATTTGTTCTCTACTTTCCTCAGCATCGGCAGTCTTCATGGCAATACTGATCATCTCCTCCAGCACTAAGTCATCATCCATCACATGATCACTTAAATCCTTGACATTTTCAGGAAGGGATGATTTTGTTATATCATATGGCAGCTTTTCCTCATCATCTGCGAGATGTTTATCTGTTGTCCATATACTATCTACTCCACCTTTATGATTCATATTTTCACTTGCTGAGTGACTCGTATGAGGAGGGCTCAGCATGTTTGCCAAGGCAGATGCATTTGGCAAGGCACTGCTTATCGTTGGATCAACATCCAAGAGCGTCGGGGTGATCTGCATGAGGTCAGGATCATCCGACAGCATATTGGCCGCAAACAGATCAAAATGTTTAAAGGAGTCTTCACTTTTACTGCTTGGTCTTTCCACACACAATTTCTTGCTGTCATTTCCTTGGGAAGGCATTGCCAGACTGCGTTTTTCTGTTCCACTGCAGGTCTCCAGCGTGTCTTCACCCAAACTTCCATCTACATCTTCCTTTCTGTCCACGTCTATTGCATCACTCTTCTGATTTCCGGACAAACCTGAAGAAATATTAGATCTAGGTTTCTTTGATGGATTGTTAGATCTAGACGTTAATCGTCTCTTTTTGCCTTTTCTTGAAGTTGGTGTAGCAACCGAGACTGATTTCTTCAAGGAAACCATTAGGTGTGTATTCTCAGGTTGGAGTATTTCACCAAATGTACCATATTTTGCCGTGTATTCCCAATAGCTATCAACGGGTAAAATGACGGGGGTCTCCGTGTTAGATTTCCTTTGCGAGTCTCGTTTCGGGTCTTGTTTCTTTGGTTCTTCTGGTTCTGTTTTTCTTTTTGTTTCCGGTTGTGGGGTTTCTTTTAGATTCCTTAATGATGATTCTCTTACACTTAATGTTGATTCTCTTACATGCCTTACTGTTGGTTCTCTTACACTTAATGTTGATTCTCTTACATTCCTTACTGTTGGTATCTTTGGACTCTCACTAGGTTCCGCAATGGGTTGTGCTACGGTTTCCACAGCCTTCATTCCCCCTTTCTTCTTCACCTTCACATCCTCACATATTGTTGTCACAATCTTAAGAGGAGTTGGAATTAGTACTCTGAGTTTTTTCTGTTCAGGTAATAGCTCTTCTAGTTCTCCTTGAGTGTGTCTCGTTAGTTTCATTCCAACGGATGAATTTAAGGCCAACTCTGGCTTATAAGAGTTGTCAGACATATACTTATCCGTGTGTTTCTTTCCTTTTTGTGCTTTCTTTCCAGATGAAAGATCACTCTGCACTTTCTTTTTACCTTTCATTGAACCTGATTTCTTTCTTAGTTTCTGTTTGCTATTGTTTTTCTTTTTAGTTTTGGGTTTTCTATTTTTCTTCTTGAGGTCTTTGGAGGTTAATCCCAGATCAGATGGCTCTTCCGACATTTGTGAACCTACTTCTGATTCTTCAGTATCTGATAAAACAGTTTCATCTATGACCATGTAGCCTTCATCATCATCATCGTCACCATCATCATCCACATCATCATTATTTTCATCATCCTCAATGTCATCAGCGGCAACAGTAGCCTCTCTCTCACTAACAGTCTTGCTTTCTAGTTGGCTGCTTTCTTTACAGCTTGTGGGAGTCAGTGTGGATTTTTTCTTACTTTTGTTTTCTGATTTCTTAGGTTCTTCATTGTCTGATTCTGAATCTGATGCAATTACGATCTTTTTAAACTTTCTAGTCTTTGTATTTGTTACCTTCACATTTTGTAAGTCATCTTCAGACTCTGAAGAATCTTTTGATGATGGTTCAGTAACACCCTTACTTATGGCTGGCTTTTTCTGAGATTTACTTGTACTCTCATCCTTGCTGGCATCTTTCTGCTTGGGTTCTTCCTTTCTGATCTTAGGAATCTTAAAGCTAATTGGTGATTTTGGTGGAACTTTAATGCCACACAAATCAGAATACTGGGCCGTGCTTCCGTCACTTCCCTCCGCTGGTACTTGTGTTTTAGTATTTGTTGACTCAGACACATCACTTGTAGGTTTGGATGATGGGGGCTTAATGAGTGGCTCTTTGGGTCGAGGTTTGAAAAATGGATTACCATTTCCTCTTGGTCTGTCTGGTATGCCAAGGCGAGCTTCTCTTTCACGATTCAAATTTTCATATGCATTTTTGGCTTGGCGTAGTATTCCCACGGTACATATTCTAAGCGTAATAACAGAGCCTTGTAAAAAATGTCCATTCATGACTTCTAGAGCATCAAGAGCACTATTGTGGCTAGGAAAGTGGACATAAGCTGTGCCCTTGCATATGAAGTGATTGTCCAATTCAATTGAAATATCCCGCAAAATATATTCTTGAAAAAAATGGTAAATGTGATTTGTATTTGCAAATGGAGGTAGTCCTCTCATCATCAAGCAAGTAAATGAGTCACCTATCAAAGACCCACTTGCAGACTGAGTTGCAGGGAGTTCAGCAACAGCAGAAGCTGCTTGCACTCCATAATTTGTCGCTGAAACCAGTGGTGGTTGATGCTGTGGCCAGACAGGATTAGTTCTATCTCCTCTTGAAACTATTCTTGGGTCTCTGATCTGGCTGGCTGCCATCAGAGGGAATCCTGGAGTTTCTTTGCTCACTCTTGCTGCTGAGAGTTCATGTCTTGGGTCTCTGTTTGCTGCTGAGAGTTCATGTCTTGGGTCTCTGTTTGCTGCTGAGAGTTCATGTCTAGGGTCTCTGTTTGCTGCTGAGAGTTCATGTCTAGGGTCTCTGTTCTGACTGGCTGCCATCAGGGGGAATCCAGCAGTTTCTTTACTCCCTCTTGCTGCCGTGAGTTCATGTCTTGGGTCTCTGCTCAGAGGCGCTCCATGGCTAACTTTCCGTAACTCTTGCCTTGGGTCCCTGTTTATGGAGCCAGGTACTCCATAATGCCTAAGAGATCTTCTCTGTGTAAACCAGTGGGAAACTTAGCAGCTTCGTTCCTTGGATCACGATTCACCTGATGGCGAGGATCTCGTGACAACCCTACGCCACCTGATAGTCTAGGATCCCGACCATGTGCTGCACCACTCAGAGCGTCGGCCTCGGGTGGATCTGGGGGTTTTAATCTTGGGTCTCTTGGAGGCTGGATGATTTTATGAGGATCTCTGACAGACTGAGAGTTTTCTTCCACTTTTGCTTCACTGTTCTCTGGAAGTAGCATGTCGAGCAGTGATACAGATTCCTTCCTTTTGTTACCCATATCTAACTTTGTAAAGGATGAACCAAGCGATGATGGTGACTTGATTTCTGGTACTTTTTCAGTTAATTGCTTTTTCAGTTTATATTTTTCCATCTGGCTGGCGGCAACACCCTGCTGACCTGGCTTGATGAGCTCTCCACTCTTGTGGGCAATTCTTGAACGTACACCGTCCAACCTGCTCCCAGAATAGCTGTGTGTATCCTGATCAGGCGAATCCTCAGATAGTCTACTGGAGGAAGACCTTTGAGGAATTATGGAAGCGGGAGGTAGAGGAGGAGGCTGGAGAGGAGGGGATTGGAATGGAGATGGTTGTGGTAATTTGGGTGAAGATGATTCCTGTGGTTTTGGTAACATAAGTTGATGCCTTGGTAATGTTGGCATGGAGTGGTGGAGCCTCATGTCAGTATCACCAGAACTTCCTGGTTTTGACATTGGTCCACTCTGAAACCATCCTGCTTGACCGGGCATACTAGCCTGGGTTACAGTGTGGCCGGGCATACTGGCCTGTGCACTGGATCTTTGGTTCTCAATACTTGTCTGCCTCTGAGGAGATATACCTGAAGGAGGTGCACTTTTAGGGGGTCCACCTTGCGCTCCGCCTTGACGGTCCTGAGGCATAGAGGTCACATCCTTTGGGACGACGCGCAGATCAGTATCTACAGATTTTGGGATTAAGGCTGCTCCAAATTTACTTGAAGTTAAAGTTAAAGATGCCAGTGCTTGACTGTTCCATATCTCTTCTGGATCATATGGCTCATCTTCTTCCATTTTCGAGCTTGAAGCAGGACCAACAAAATCCTCATATCGATACGACGCACCTTGATTGTCAGAGGTCTCAGATTTTTTCTCACTTGCACGGATTTGAGCGAGAGCTTTTTTGATCGCCTCAAGATCTACTCCCTTCTGTTTGATATTTTCCAGAGGAATAGGAAGGGTTCTAGCTGGTGCACACTCTTCTGAAGAACTCATAGGACTAGGAGCTGTCTTTGCTGTCTCAAGATCAACTCCTTTCTGTTGAACGTTTTCCAAGGGAATGGTTTTAACTGGCGAGCAGAACTCCTCAGGGGGAATGGAGGGACTGAAGGCTGCCTCTACATCAGGGGACATGGGTGTATCCAAGGCCTCAAAAGGAACTGGGGACTGATCAGGTGATAATGGAGTATCTCTTGAAGACCCAAAGTTCTCATTTTTCATTCTTGTTCCAGACTTCCATTGTTCTGCATTTTCTCTTGATTCAGTAGTCTGAGTTTTAGGGAAAGTCTTTGCTGTACTAGGGTGAGAGGTTTCCCTTGAAGGTTCCTTGAGTTGTAGCTTGTGTCTCAGGGGATGGTTGTCTAGTCTCTCATCAATGTCACCAGAACCCTGACTACTACTTCTCTGCGAAAAGAAATTATCCTTCCTAGCCCTGACTTCTTCCCGCCATCCCCGAGACTTTGATGATGCAGACTTTCCTTCCCTTTCTTTACTTCCAGAAGGTTCTCCCTGTATACCAAATAATCTCTGAAGTTTCTCCCTGGAATTCTGGAATTTTTCATCGTTCATTCCAATGCCCTTTGAACCACTGGAGGAATGTGGTAAATCCTGGGAAACCGTCGGAGGTGGCATAGGGAGGTCAAGCAGACTGTTCCATTTGGCAGACGATTTCCCATCACTTTGCGTCTTTTCTTTTTCACTAACACTCCGTCCCTCCGCATGTCTTCTGTCCTTGTCGCCGCTGCTGCGATCTTGACTCCTGTGACGATGTTCCTTCTCCTTACCGTGTTCATTTCTTTCCTGAGAGTTGAGAGCCTTACCAAAATCACGTCCCTTGTCTCGTTCATGTTCTCTCTCTTTGGAGTTTCCCTGTCTTCTATCAAATTCTTTGTCGCTTGGAATCCTTAACCTAGCCTCCCGTTCTGATCTATGAGAATCCATCTCTCGTCTGTGCTCATACTCCCGTGACTTACTTCTCTCATACTCCTTTTCCCTGCTCCTCTCACTCCCCCGATCTCTGCTCCTCTCGCCATGTCTTGCGTCACTCCGTTCGCTTTCACGTCTATTTCTATCGTTACTACCTTCTCTCGCTGGCTCTGTTCCCCTTTCTCTTGGCCTTTCCATTTGTCCTTCTCTCGCTGGCTCTGTTCCCCTTTCTCTTGGCCTTTCCATTTGTCCTTCTCTCGCTGGCTCTGTTCCCCTTTCTCTCGGCCTTTCCATTTGTCCTTCTCTCGCTGGCTCTGTTCCCCTTTCTCTCGGCCTTTCCATTTGTCCTTCTCTCGCTGGCTCTGTTCCCCTTTCTCTCGGCCTTTCCATTTGTCCTTCTCTCGCTGGCTCTGTTCCCCTTTCTCTTGGCCTTTCCATTTGTCCTTCTCTCGCTGGCTCTGTTCCCCTTTCTCTCGGCCTTTCCATTTGTCCTTCTCTCGCTGGCTCTGTTCCCCTTTCTCTCGGCCTTTCCATTTGTCCTTCTCTCGCTGGCTCTGTTCCCCTTTCTCTCGGCCTTTCCATTTGTCCTTCTCTCGCTGGCTCTGTTCCCCTTTCTCTCGACCTTTCCATTTGTCCTTCTCTTCTGAAGGGGGGCTTTTCCCCCCTGCCTCCAGGGTCCTTTTTGCTTTGCCAGTCAGCTGATCCTGATCTAGCTGATGGTGAATGTTGATGAGTTCTTGGCGAACTATTCATCAGTCCAGTTGTGGCTTTTCCTAAATTCAAAAAGTCGCGGCCGGGACCCATGGCATGTTTGACAGAAGTTCTAGGATCCGAGAAACTACTACTTCCTGTTCTTGGATGACTGACTTCTTGAGGAAAGCGGTCACTTCCAGAATCAGGGCTGGAGTCCAACGGTTTCTGAAAATACATAATTGTGAATTTCATTGGCAAGATCAGGTGGGTTTCTTTGTTAACACCCTAGTATACTGAAGGGGACTACATTCATGGTGGTCGGCTGTGCATCAAATAAAAGGAGACAGTACAGAAGGCAAAAACAGTAAGAAAAGAAAAAAGAAATATTTATAATGGGAGAACTAATTGCAGCCTGACTACCCCAATGAATTAGTCGTCCTAAATTCATATACCGAGGGGGTTACTTGTGTTCAATGGGATGCGTTCCTGAGAACAGGCAACACAAATTCATGATCGTGTATTAGTTATTTAACAGATACAGGGATACATATGAACAATACATGATTATGCTGTATGATGTTAAAAAGTCACATGGGCACATTAAGTATAAAATATAATAGGCAGGTACAATGAAATACATGCTATACTTTCACTCATGGTAGCATATTAGCTCTCTAACCAGCATATCCATACTTCAATGTAAACAGAATGATAATACAATATCAAATTCACGTTAAAAAAGTTACATAGGCAGAAAAATAAGAGAATAAAAAGAAAAGAGAGATTACATCATCATAAAAAAAACTTCATGATCAAACATACTGTCAAGGAATGACGGAATGTAAGTTGACTAAGAGAGTATGTATGAGTGTGATGCGTTGGGCACTAGAGTGAAATGGGAGGAGAGAGTGCCAGAGTAGGTGAGAGAGAGGGGCGAGAGAAGAAAGAGAGGATTCATTGAGGATGAGAGGGAGAAGAATGTACAAATTATTAAGTGTCAAAGTATTCTTACCCCTTGTGCTCTGTGTACCTTGTCTTGCATGCTTCGTATTACTGCCTCCATTTTCTCCAGCATTTCCATCCTTGGCCTGAAACATGAACAAAATCCCTGGTAATTTATTGTGGAGTTTTAGTGAATATGTATCTAATCATCACAGTAAATCATAGTAGTACTCAATCAAAAGAAAATCTGATTGGCAATTAATGAAAACCTTACACATAGAGGTGATAAGAAAAATATGGACCGTAGGATGGCTTATAAGTGGCTGGAAGAAATCTCAATTCTGAAGAGATTTTCCTAAACAAAACCTAGATCTGTATCAAAACAACCATCGCTTGGTGAAAGCAGACGTAAAATAGAACGTTTCTGCCGCCTTCCACTTCAATGTTTACCACCTTCACTTGCCCACCTTTGTAACATGACAACAAAATCTTAATGTTTTATCAGTTTTATCAGGGTTTCAGCCATTTTCCTATTTTAAGACAGACACTATTACTAACACAAAACTGACATAATAAGTAGCCTACACCATTCCTAGAAAGGTGGTATACAGGCAAGGTTTTAAAAAATCATAAGTTTTGCTTCTAACTTCTGCTGGATATGAAAAGTTTAGGAAGCAGCACATACACATGACAAATAAATACTCACGCCCTTGGTATTGGACTGGTGAGGAAGCCATGCAGGCCGCGGAGCCTCTCGAGCTGGCCATGGCTGGCGCCCACCTGCTGGGAGTGCACCTCAAGCTTGGAGATCATGCGCTGCACAAAGGGCACGTAGGAGCGCAGTTGAGCAAGTTTGTCTTGTATATCTGAAAACAACAAGATAAAGTTATATGAAAACAAAAAAAATGTTTGGAGGAGGAGGAGGAGGAGGAGGAGGAGGAGGTAAGAAGGAAGAGGAGAGGGAGGTTGAGTGATTATCCTCCTTTTCCTCCTCACAGTCCTCACGCAGGGTAACTGATGAAGTGTGGTATAACCTTTCAAGAATTTTTACCTGACAAATAGTGCATTAACAAAAACACCACCAATATCAACGTGAAAATTATGATGAGATGCATTGATAACATAATCAAATGTCAGTATGGTATCATTACATGTGAACCCTTATTATGTTTGCTTCTGTATGGCAATCAGCTAAGTGCCTCTTTTTGTTCTTCTTTTTGCATCACAGGGGACTGGCCAAGGGTGAAAAAACCCTGCAAATTGCTATAGTTTAAAGGGTATCAAGTAAAACAGAGTATGTTTATAATGTGTAGAAAGATGATAGCAATAAAAAAAAAATAGTTCCCATAGAATGTCAGCCAGACAGGGCAAAACATTTCTTTCATAACCAACATTGATTACTTACCCTTTGGATAGTCCATCTTGAATGGTTACTTCTTTATCTTTTCCCTTCTGAAAAGATAATAAAATGCATAAGTTTTAGCTAGGGATCAGAGAAACTTTTTTGTATCATATAATATAACAAGAGATCAAGATGTATCCACTTGTCATCCTCACAGGGGCGGATCTTGGGATTTTTTTATTTGTTTGGGGGGGGCCAAGTTACCATACCCCAGTAAATTATAATATATTAGCTATACTGTACATAATTGTCTAGTATAGTCGTAGTATATCCTTTTAGCACAAATAGTAATAAACAATCAGCAAAAACAAGGAACCAGTGTATCTGCATCACCAATATTGACCTTGTGTATATTTGCCTGCGAATATTCCCAGATAAAAAAGCATATGGTAACAAGCTTTTCAATCTTTTCAAGAGAGGAGTAACAAGACACCTCCCGAACTAAATTGGCCCACCCCTCTTTTTTTTATTCTCTTACTGTCTTCTTTATAGGGACTGGCAACTGAGTGGGCTTTTTGTTACCTCTTTTTTTTTGCCCTTGGCCAGTCCTTTGTGATAAAAAAACCCTACATAATATACTTCACATTGGGGGGGGGGGGGGGGGGATTTTTGGGGATCAATGGCTCTAGTTTCCCCCCCCCCCAGGATCCACCCGGGCATCCTCATCCATGAAGCTATCTTATCTCTTATCTTCTCTAAAAACATCCTTTTGTCCCCACGTTCACTACACGACAGATAAGTCTACTTCATTCATCTACCACTCTATTTGGAAGCTAATTTCTGCCTATCTACCTCCTCAACCTTAATCTATCTAATCTAATTTCATTGCTGTGGGTTCTATCATGGTGATTTGCTAAAAGGCCCTTACCTATGTCACCTTACGTATAACCTTTGACCCATTCAAATATATACCTCAATTAGATCACTCTGTACTCTTTGTCTTTCTCTAGTTAAAGTGTTTTGGTCGATCTTGGTATGGTAAATTTCTATGCCCCTGAATTTTCTTGCCAATCTTCTTTTATTTTACATGGATATCATTAATTTTCTTTGGAAATATTCATGTTTTGGCAATAGTGTGTTACATCTTTTTACCTCTGCCCTCCAAAGAAGAGAGGCTCAGATTTTTGCCCTGGGGAAGCAGACAACTTACAATCTTCCAAAAGGACAATTACCTGACTGAAACAGGACACGTACATAAAGCCCACTTGTAGGAAAAACCTTTGCACAATGTGAATGCTATGGAAGCCCCAATCATCCAAGAATCAGAGTGACAGATTTAAAAAAAACTATCAAAGGATGTAATCAGATTGTCAAATTATGTTGACACTTAAAAGCAAGGTGTATATGGTTTTTTTCCTTCTAATTCATTGTTTTACCAGTCATTAAAGCTTTGATGCCATGTGATGTGTGTGTATCTTTTCTAGCAATACTTTTCACACTGTCATCGCTCCATGACTAACTAGTCTGTTGCTTTTAACTATGACAACGTCTTTTTCAGATATTCATGAGTAGAATGCAAATGGATTTAAGCTGCATTTCGGACACAACAGTCTAAAACCTAAGAATACCTTCGTGAACACATCCTATGAACCAATCTTTAAAATGTCAAAGCAATGTCTTTCTAACTCAATGGTATAAGTACAGTCACAACCAATACAAGATCGGTGGTTTTAAGTATCCTGAACGTTTCATTCCCATCATAAGGAGCATTTCTGACTCCTACAACAGCCGTCGGAAATGAAAAATAACACAAAGGGGGTCTGGAGGGGCGAGTTCCCTCCAAGGTGATTAGGTTGTCGTAATCAATGCCCAGGTTAGGTTAGTGAACTAGCATGTGGTCTCGGGGACGCAGCCCCCCCCCCCTCCAGTTATGTCAGGAGAGTATTGGTCAATAGGGAGTATTGGTTGAAACTGCATAATTACCAGTGTCTATATAACAAAACAAAAAACACCCTTCACTTAATCCAATTGCCACAACTTTGATTTGCTTGGTATTCAATAATGTATGCAATCATGCAATTATATTAGAAACTGAGCTTGGCTCGATACATATTTGGGTGGACCAATTGTTCACTATGGACGATGGGTGGTCATCCATCACGGTTCATACCAGTAACCAGAGACAGCCAACAGCCCAGCCCCGGTTTCTCACTGTCACGAGCTTCATAAGAACAATCAAGTGTCCATAACAGTGGCTACGTCACCTGTTAATGGGGGCGAGACTTCGGTGCTCCTCGCTGGCTGGTCAAGTTTTCAGGAACCCCATATTGTGTTTGACTGTTTCCACGTAACACTTTAGAATCAATCACTGGCATTCATAGGTATTGACACAAGCCAGTATTCATAACAGTGTCCATGTCAACTATTATATTGGGTGAAACTTCGATGGTCCTTATTGGTTGGGGTAAAGTTTCCAAAACCCAATATTGCACATGAGTGTTTCCGCCTAATACTGCAGAATCAATCACTAGTGTCCTTAGGCTTGATTGCCGTGACTGCAGCACCCAATCACACCATAACGAAGTGACATGTCCCAATTTTCTAAGGGCTCTAAAGTCACGATGTTTTTATG
This sequence comes from Chionoecetes opilio, assembly GCA_016584305.1. Classification (NCBI taxonomy): domain Eukaryota; kingdom Metazoa; phylum Arthropoda; class Malacostraca; order Decapoda; family Majidae; genus Chionoecetes; species Chionoecetes opilio. Next base: position 77,522 of record JACEEZ010020305.1, read on the forward strand.
ATATCAATATGGCCTCCGCACCAATGGTTGTAAATACATACCGAGAAGAAACCTTTCCTATACAGATATCATGACACATTTCATCCATGTTACTTGTTCTACAGCTTCTGCAAGGCTCACATAATATCTGGGCCTACACGTAACATCACATCAGCACCAATTAACATAGCAATGATCAACACTTACATTGAAGAGAGAGCGGGCGGGATTTCATGATGCTTATGGTATGGCTTGCCTGGATCCCCGCTAGAGGCCGTTCCCTTCTCCTGACTTCTCCCTCCAGACGGCCATTTGCTGACTTAAACTTGTGTTGTGGTGATTGTGGTGGTGGTGTGGGACATGTGCTTCGCCTGTCACGACTACAGGATACTTGAGTGATATAAACATACTAGATTACAGTGGCTGGCTTAGAGGACAGACATACTCAAAGGTTACAGTGGCTGGCTTAGAGGACAGACATACTCAAAGGTTACAGTGGCTGGGTTAGAGGGCGAGCAGTTATTAGACTTACCAATAAGGTTACGGTGGGTGGCTTGGAGGTCAAGTAGATGTTGAGGTTTCAGTGGCTGGCTTAAATCTGCATGCACGCCAGCCCTTAGTGAAGTACAGCTAATTACAGTACATAAGACTGTGAGGAGGGACATAGAAAACCACGTAATTACAGGCAAGATTAGCATATGGTGATCGACTGTATGAATTTGTTTGATATAACTTATAAGCCACCTGCTGCTGTGGCTTTTCTTTTTCTGGGATTGTGGACACGGGGTGCAGTCAGTTTGTACACAAGTTGTTTCGTACACCAGTAGATTCGTAAACCAAAAAGTTGTTTCGTAGTCTATATGAAACCATAGTCGTTTCGTACACTCAGCTCAGAGTTAAACTTGACTACTAGAGTTATGTAACGACACCAGGTATGTACGAAAAACTCAAAATCAGTGTACGAAAAAACTTGTGTACGAAACTCCTTGTAATCGTGGACACATTTGGTTAGTGTTGAGCGGGTGCATGAGCAGAGTGTGGCTTCCTGGCTGGCCCCTTAATTTGTGACCACTCCCTATCTTTTGAGGTTGAAAGGTCATCATATTGGCTAACATAAACGATAATGACTAACATGACAGCAACGATAACAGATTTGGTAAAATTCTAGAGTTCTTTCCCGCCCTTATTAGTGTTTTTTTTTCCTCCAACCTTCACAGATCCCTTCAGATACCTCTTCAACGTAATTATAAACTGGGGGAGAAATGCCCCCTTCACCCCCCCTCTAAACGACCCCCCAGGACCCCTCAAAAATATAATGGTTATTACTAATTTAACCTTACTATAATCTAACCTCATTAATTACCTCCTAGTGAGACTCCCCAAAAATCATTACTGGTAATAATGGACGAGAACTTCGCGGTCGTTTTCAGAGACACCGACTAATTTTTCCTGGCCTACAATAGGTGCTTTTTATAATGGAGATAGTTTTATTTTCCGGAAACTCATATTAAAAAAAAAAAAAAAAAAAAAAATTAAAAAAAAGGTCATCAATGAAAACTAACCTAACCTTAACCACAAAGTATGCCCAACCTAACCTTATAAGTTTTAATGAAACCAAACTTAACCTTAACCACTAAGTATACGTAACCTAACCTAACCTTAATCTTAACCATGCATAAAATTCGTAGTTTTTTTTTTTTTTTTTTTTGGTTTTTTTTTTTTTGTTTTTTTTTTGGTTTTTTTTTTTTTTTGGTTTTTTTTTTTCCTCCATTAGAAAAAGCACCTATTGTAGGCCAAGAAAAATTAGTCGGTGTCTCTGAAAACGACCACGAAGTTCTCGTCCATTATAACCTCATTACTAACCTAACCTGGTAAGTTCTTTCCCGCCCATAGGTCTCGCTAGGAGATTACTGGTAAACTTGGGTAAGGTTATAGACTTATAGTGAGGTTTGGTTAGTAATATTATTTAGGGGGGGAAGGGGGGATCTCTCCCCCTTCTTTACATTTACGTTTCAGAGGTATCTGAAGGGATCTGTTAAGGTTTGGAGAAAAAACCCCCACATATAAGGACGGGAAAGGAGTAGAATTTTACCGCAGATTTTGCATGCCGTTCTATAATAATGTGCAGTTTAGATTTAATTTTCAATTATTGTACTGCTTCGTTTCTTCCATATTCAATACTGTGTAACTTTACTCCACGAATAAATATGAAAAAACTAAATATTTCCAACATTGAATTAACTCCCTAAGCATAAGATACATCAAGGTTATTACATTTGGCTAATATGCAATGGTAAGTGATTCTGGCAGTGTGATACAAGGCACTGAATTCATATTGGAGTGCTTTAATTTATATCAGAAGTAAACCATGTGAAAAAAGGGACTTAAAGGTGGCACAGGAGAAAAAAACAAGAAAAAAACCCAAAGAAATTAAAGAAGATGAAAAGATAGAATTTGATGAAGGCAATAAGATGAAAGTTGACATAAAAGACTAACTACTAAGACGAGAAAATTTGAAGCTGGATATTTGAGAGGATACAAGGAAGGTAGAATTAGGAAAAGGATGATGCTTGAATAACACAGAAACAGAGCTTTTCCCATTGAAGTATTGATGCCTAGAATGGATTAGAAGTCATAACAGCAAAAAGTGTGCATCAATACTTCGTGAGCAGGTAAGAGAGAGACAAAAAGGCATTCACCAAACGGGTCATGATTGGAACACAAGCAAAAACGTGGAATGAGAGAGTTGAATGACATGAGGAAAACACGGTGTGTTTGAAGAGTGAACTAACATATCAATGAATTACGGTAAGCTCTATTAACCCTAGAGCACTAACTTATATTTGAGTCACACATACACTGAACATGGGTATATTATACCTGACATTGGAAAATATAAAAGAAATAGAAAATATGCATATTTATTCAAATTAACAATTACACCCTAAAATTAATCTAGGTACCTTACTAGGATCACCTGAAGATCCGTCACCCCAGAATGTCCACCTGAAGATCCGTCACCCCAGGATTTCCCACCTGAAGATCCGTCACCCCAGGATTTCCCACCTGAAGATCCGTCACCCCAGCCCACAGTGAATGTAATTTATAAAATTAGGATAACAAATATATTCTTTTGTGTTGTGCATCTTCGAGAAATGCATCTTCTGAAATTCGAGAACAGGCAAAAAAAAAAAACAATTCATATAGACTTAGTGGATTTATACTTTAGGCTGTCTTTTGTTTGGCATTTCCACAGAAAACCATCCTTCGATCTGGAGTATTTTGTCAAATTCATCCAGTTATCACAAGTAACACACTTAACTTCACGCTTTAAAAGTCTGTTTTGTTGAAGCCACCGAATAACTATTGTGGAATCACCACACAACAGTGGTAGGACGCTATGGTTTGGAAGGTATTGCGTGCCAGGGTCCACTGACTCCTATGACTTCTTTTTTTGCCCACTTACTTTTATATACTCCTACCTGACTGGAGCTACGGTCATGACTCCTCCCTTTTACCCATTTGACCTGACCTCACTTGGAAGGTGAAGTCAGGTCAGGTCTTGACCCCACCTGAAGAACCGTCACCCCAGGAAATCTCACCTGAAGAACCGTCACCCCAGGAAATCTCACCTGAAGATCCGTCACCCCAGGATATTCCACCTGAAGATCAGTCACCCCAGGATATCCCACCTGAAGATCAGTCACCCCAGGATATCCCACCTGAAGATCCGTCACCCTGCCAAACTCTGGGGTGACGGATCTTCAGGTGATCCCCTTACTATTACTTCTTAACTCATACAAATAAGGCCCTTAATTAATTCAGGAAAAAAAATAGTGAAAAGCAAAAAAAGCAAAAACCTTTGAGTACTTCTTGCCCAAAAAGAAATGGCATCACCAATTTCAATTAAACTTCCCCAAACCCTTCCCAGGTGTGCTGCCTCTGCTCACAGGGAGTCACCAGTACTCAGTTCATACGCAAACTGTAGGGAAGAGAGGCAGGAAAAGATGCTTTTTTAGTACACAACTTTTACAACAAAGCCTTTTTTAGTACACAGAAATGACCACATCACAACAAAATAATGGTTTCAGGTATATTCCTTGACACTTACCTCAGCCTCACACGCAGTCGCAGCAGTAGGGGTAGTAGTGGCTCGGCGGGCATACAAGTACGTGACATCCATGACACCTGAAGCGGGTCTTCTTATCAGCCTTCGACGGACACTTGGCGCACCGGACCATGGGCCTCATTTCTGCTGCTGACGGCCCTCCAACATCACCCACGGCAGAGGGGTTGAGCAGGCACACTTTGCTGATGACTTGCCTAACTTGCCTGTACAGGCGTTCAGGTGGTTTTCAGCCGAGGGCTTGATGAGCTGTAAGGCTAACTCCCGCATGTATGTTTTCCTTTCAGCTGGATGCCTCCTACCCTGCCAGCGTTGTCCTTGTGGATAATCAAGGCATTTATAAGAGCTGCATTTATAATGCCAAAGAAGATATACAGCGGCCACTTTCGCGTTTTCCTGCTGCAGCTGTAGATGGCACACATTTGGTCGAACGTGTTGACTTCCCTCCTTTTCTCTCATTATAAAACTGAATTATCTCTGGCTTTCCTCTTTCATTCATAGTCGGGTGCATATGCATCGACGACAACAGGAGGACATTCTTCTTTTTTGTGATTCTGTCTGGCACGTAGGATACGAGCGTCATGTCATTGGTAAAGTAGCAGTAGCCAATAAACTTTTCCCACACACTCCTGATTGCGGCTAATTTGTCGCTTTTCTTCCTATCGTCCCGTGTCTTTGCGTCATCAAATCGTAGGCAGTCCAACAGGAATGTAAATCCAACCTCCGACATAGCCCTACCCAAGCTGCCCTATAGAATCAATCAATCATTGGGGGCATACGCCGGGGGGCGCGTCGCCTCGCCAACCCTACGCAGCCACTCCCAGGGGTCACCACGCGCAAGTCCCCATGCAGGCTCCTTTCCCATACCAAGCAGCTCTCGACAAGAAACATCAACTTGCCCCAGCCGTGAGCCCTGTGGGCGCCCCCTTGGCCTCCTCCATGCCGGATTGTCTCTTACAGATACAACCCGATGGGAAGGATCGGTTTCAGGGTAGCGTGCCACATGCCCATATAGCCGTAGTTGGCGTTGACGGACTATGCAGGTAATAGGCCTCGATTCAGTCTCAGTGCAATCGCTGATTTGACACGTAATCATCCCAGCGATACCCCATGATTCTGCGAAGAACACTTATTACCAAAGGCATTGATTCATCTCTTCAAGTCACTATTTAGTGTCCTTGTCTCACAACCATATAGTAAGACAGGGATCACAAGCGACTTGAAGATTCGGATCTTTGTCCTCCTGCACAGGTACCGACAACGCCAAATACTCCCGCTGAGCGAGTCCATAGCACCATGGGCTATGCCAATCCGCCGTAAGACTTCTTGACGTGACCCGCCGTCATTATGGACTACGCTACCAAGTAAAATTTTCCAAGATCTCAATGTCTTCGCCGCACGCATGAACAGACTGTACTGCTTCATCTAGTAAGTCTCCAAACACCTGGACCTTGGTCTTAAGCCAGGAGACCTCAAGTCCCAAAGGCTTTGCCTCCTCGTGCAGCGCCTCGAGAGCCATCACCAGGACCTCCAGCGACTCAGCAAAGATTACTGCATCATCGGCAAAAACAAGAAAAGATCAGTGATCTTGGTGTTGCCGACGGATGCTCCACAATCATTTTGATCTACAACCTTGTCCAATACCCAGTCCATACAAGCGTTGAAAAGTGATGGGGCCAGGACGCACCCTTGCCTCACTCCTGCATTAACAGGAAAGAAGCTGGATACACCTGCCCCACCCTATAGAATGGAGCCCCCGAAATAGGGCACCACAATTCCTTTGTATGCAGGTGGTTGTCACTCCTGTACCCACTAAACAACAACACGCCTAGCATGGCACGTATCTCTGCTGCTGTTGTCCTCTGCACAGTGGATGTTTTCTTCTTGTAATTGATGACTACTTCTTCAATCTTCTGATTGGTCCATTCCACTATTTCATTTACGATATCATCAGACAAAAATAGCTTGAAGCACTGCTCTACTTTCTTTGTCACTACTGGGTACAAAAAGAATAGCTTCCACTTGCTCCTCAGTTAGAATTTCATGGGAATGGGAAGCCATTATGGTCAGGATAACTCACTAATGGTATAATAGTCTCTGAAATACTATTCACAGCCTGAAATGAAAAATAAATCATTCGTACACTCGCACTTTATACACATCCACTGAACTCTGGTATAATATACCCGAATTTTTCTTTTACTAAATCCACTGAACTCAGGGAAACGATACCCGATCCTGTGATTCTAGAATATTCCAGGGCACGGAGCGGAGCGACGTGACCTACCTCCGTCAGGACTTGGGACAGACAAAAGCTATTGAGAATAGCAGCTCCACGGGAACACCACGTGGTGCGCGTGACGTCATGGCGTTCGGGTATATTATACCCATGTTCAGTGCTCTAGGGTTAATTGTATTCACTTACTTTCCATTGAGGAGGGGCGTGGTATGTATATGGGAATGAGATTCATTGATTTAATGCCAAAAAAAAGGGAGAAATGTGCCAGACATCCGGGGTCATATGGCACTATGGCAAAGCATAAAAAGGGAAGGGGTTATAGAGAAAGTGAAACGGTGAGGGAAGGGGGAAGGAACGGAATGTTACAGCAGGATGGTTAGATCAGATGAAGGATATGGATTTGTTGGAGGAAAGTTAAATTATTCAGGGAGTATGAAAATGAGAACATAAGGCTAAAAGATAGTGATAGGCCTACACTTTGTAGTTTCCACAATACACATACTTTACCTACATCCACCCTCCGTCCCTATCCATGAAACTAATCTTTTTCTTAACTTCCTCTTCACTCTACACTAACAACGTGAAATCAGTCTTATCAAAATCACCTGCCATCCTATTAGTGAATCAATTCATGCCTGTCTCTTCTCTAAATTAATTTTTGTTCTATCCTTGTCACTAACCATAAGAATCTTGCCGGCATCTGCTCAAGAAGTTGGGAGTTCAAAAAATGCAAAAGATATAAAGGGCATTAATTCAATAAGCAACTGTGAATTAATAGCTGGTATGTGATTGGCGAAAGTGCATGACTGGGAGGTAGAATCATTTAGATTAACGAGGAAACAAATAGTACCACAAACAGACTACGTATACACATATGTAATGAAAAGTTGGATGTATGATTGATTGAAATGACAAAAGTGGTATTGGGATGTGCCAGACATCAGATGTCATATGGCACGATGGAATAAGTGAAGGGCTTAGAAAGAGAGGGTGAAACGGTGAGGGATGGGGAAAGGAACGGGATGTTAGAGCAGGATGGTCAAATCAAATGAAGAATGTGTATGTGTTAGAGGAAGGAGATTAAATTACTGAGGGAGAAACGGGGATTCTGTGATGACATAGGTAGTAAAAGGCTTTGAGGAGATTGATTTAATGCTGAAAAAGGGGGGAATGTGCCAGACATCAGAGGTCATATGGCACATGAGGAGAGAGAACAGATAAAAGTAAGCACAGGAACTACCACGTGTAGGTCTCACGGCCTCTTGTAGCTTCCAAATTTTCTAATGTTCTTATGGAACGGGATAAAAGTATCCAGTCTTGGATCGCCCAAACAAGACGAGTTGAGTGAAGGGACTGTGAGAGAAAGGGAATTATGGGAATCAGTGCAAATAGTAAAAGATAGAAGAAAAGCAGGCACTTTAAGGCAAAAAGGATAGAGTACAATTCAGTCCAGTCGTAAGAACACTGGGCTCTTGGTTTGAATTGCAAGTGAAGGAAAATGACAGCAAAGCTAGCAAAGCAAACCTTCTGTTGATTAGAAATTGAACGAGTGAATGAGGAAACCGCGAGTTAACTTCTTTCAGGGACACTTATTTATGGATTGTTTTGACAACTGGAATAAATAAATGTAATAGTTTTCTGATAAGAGGCAGCATAGACCATACGGCACAAATTCATGTAAGGAAGTGTTGAAGGGGTAAGGGAAGAGACCGTAAAGGGCAAGCAATGAAGAAAGGGTATTGTTGTGATTTGAAGGTCATTGAATACATTAATATTGCTCAACCGCTGGAAACAAAAGGTATTATGTTAGGCATTACAACTTATTGAAACTTAATTATTATGAAAATCAATTAAGTGAAAGTTTAAGGTAAAAGCAAATGTAGATTGTGAAATGTTGGATATCCTGAAATAATTTACAAAGATTGATTGATTGATTTAATACTAAAAGGGGAAAATGTGTCAGACATCAGAGGTCATATGGCACTATGGCAAAGCATAATGAAGGGGAGGGGTTATAGAGAAAGAGTGAAACGGTGAGGGAAGGGGAAAGGAACGGAACGTTATAGCAGTATGGTTAGATCAGAGGAAGGATGTGTATTTGTTAGGGGAAGGAGATCATAAAATGGGAATTGGGACAGGGGTGAGTAAGGAAAGTTTCAGTGAGGCAGATAACTGGAGGCTTATAGCAAGAAATCAGGAGACAAAGGTCTCGTCTGTGGGAGCAGAAGTCGTGAATGTTCCTATGAAGAACAGACAGAGTAGAGGTTAGCGGGTGATGATAGTTGGAATGGTAGCGTCCGGAGTAGAGGGGTTAGCAGGATCAGGGATATCAGGTGGGGGATCAAGAGTAGTAGGTGAAGTACAGTCAGTAGGGTCAGGGGGGCGAGGGGACAGGGATGGGGATTGTTGAGGCAAAAGGGAGGCACGTGTACACCCAGGAGGGAGGGGTAAGTTAAGAAGACTTAACAGCGGGACGGTTAGAGGTAGTAGAAGAGGGAGAGGACATAGGGTGATCAGAGGAAAGGGGGGAAGGGTGTAGTGGGGAGAATGAAGGAGAAGGCGGAGAAGTGGAGGAGCAGGGGGGAAGTTGGGAGAAGGAGGAAGAGGGGTAGGTGGAAGGTGGGAGGGATGAGGATGTATCTCGGCTGAGACTTTTGTGAGTTGAGAATGAAGGTAGGGATGATGAGGCGGTTTGTGAAGAGGGCAGAGGGGTCATGTCTTGAGGCTGAGCGAGGTACTCCTCGATCATATCCATGGTCTCAACTGGAGTCAGGAGGAGAGACCTGGGAGGCACAGGGTTTCTTAGTAGGAGACATAGAAAGTGGGGTGTGAGGAACTGAGGAGAGAGATAGTGGAAGGTTTCAGGGGGGAGGAAGGGGAAGAACGTTTAGGTCGTCTGACAAGAGGAGTCCGAAGGATGCGTGGAGGAAGGAAGGGGTGGGGGGATCGAGGAAGGAATAGAGGTCGGAGTATCTGGACTCGGGACGGAAAAAGTGTGTAGTAGTGGGATTCGGAAAAGGTGGATTGGAAATAAGCTGAGAGACGGGGGTAGGCGAAAAGCCTGGCGAGCTTCTTGGCGGGCTTCCCATAAAGTTAAGCCCTTCTTAAATCTGATGGATGCCACTTCCGATTCGAAGTGGTAGACAGGGCAACCCCTGTAGAAGACGTTGTGGGAACGACCACAGTTCGCACAAGTGGGAACATGTTGCAGGACACTTGGAACGAGCATGGCCAGGTTGAGCACAAAATGGGCAGCGGGCAAGGGAACGGCAGTGCTTGGCAGGGTGGCCAAAACGCCAGCAGGACTGGCACTGGCGTGGAGTAGGGCGGTAAAGTTTAACAGAGTAGTGGACCCCGGCAACATAAATGCTACCAGGGAGATCTTGCCTTTTGAAAGCGACTTTGGCAATATTGGTAGGGGACTTACGGCGGCCCCGGGGTGGGATGGTGTAGCAGTAAACTGCAATGGCATCATAATCCTCTGCCAAAAGGTCGAGGAGGACATCCGCGCACTCGGACCATTCGGTGTCATCGACTGGGCAAGAACGCGGGGGGAGGGAAACTGTTCCAGTGCAGGTGTTAAGAGCAGTGTCGGGCGTGATGCAGAAGGAGTTGCCATCGAGGTCTTTAAGATTGAGCAGTGCATTAGCTTGGGCCTCGGTGTCAACAGTCACCAGGCGGGACCGGTCGGGGCGGGAACTGAATGCAACCTTGCCAACTTGCCGTTGGAGGCATGCCGTGAAACGTAGGGCGTTAGCAGAGTAAGGGGCGGTGCTAGGGACAATGAAGAAACTGTCCCACTTTGCAGGACCAAAAAGAGTGTCGAAGGAGGGGTGAGGGAGAGTAGATGTGCGTGGGCGTGTGGAAGAGGTGACCGTGCGGCTTGTAGTTCTCCCGGAAGGAGAAGGGTTGTTGGGTGCAAGAGTAGCTACACATGATGAGGACAAAGAAGGTTGGGGAGGAGGAGGGATCTGGAGGGGAAGAGCAGGGAGGCAAGGATGGAGAAGGTACGGAAGAGGTAGTGGGGTTGTGAGCTGGAGTTGTCGCCTGGTGCCGAGGATGGATTCTTGATCTGGCTACGGGGCTCAGGAGCACTAAGTGGCCCTGAGGGTCGAGTTTGGGGTACAGGCAAATCAGTATTCCGGGCCGTAGTCAAAAGAGGAGCAGGGGTCGGTAAACCAGGGGGATCAGTAGGGTCATTTGGTAGAGGGGCCGGCCCTAAAGCCCCTATAAAAGTTAAATTATCATCATTGGCCATGGTGAGCCTGGAGTAAAGAGGGGGAAATAAACAGTCAGCCCCTCATAACCCCCAAGAGGGGTAAGGGCAATGGTTTTAAGGGTATACGCACAGTATACCCTGAGTATACCGTGACACCCTGAGGCCGTTCGTGACTGACCCGAAGCCAGCCTCATATCCCATCAGCACGGCTCTCACACCTTAGGAGGAAAGGGGGATAGGAGGAGGTACAAGAGGAGAGATAGAGGGAAGGAAGGGAACAAGGAGGAAGACGGGAAAGGCCAGGCAAAATTTGTCAGACCGAGGACAGGGCCCAAAGCCAAGGGAGCGACCAGTTCTTCCCCCGGGCGTCAGGCCCCAGTCCCCGGGTCCGAAGCCCCCCCACGATGACAGCGGGCCTGGGAACAGGGGGGGGTTACAAAGAATAAAGAATAACCACTGATTAGACCTGAAAATCTTTATCTTGGTTTCTCATTTTCCATATGGACACTTACAACAAAGAGGTAAATAAAGTTACTTCTAATTTGATGATGGTATATTTTTTTTCAGAATTTCTAAATGAAAAAGAAAAATTTTAATTTCCTTTTCAGAGGTAAATATCTCAATAAATAAGAAAAATCCTCGCTTGCTAATGTCGTTCAACTTAATTCATGTTACAATAGGAATGATCGAAGGTACGCTGCCCGAGACTAAACTAGATTGTTTGGCAACCTGTGACGCGACACTTTTATCTGGACCAAGCTTAGTTTTCTACACACACCAAGGAAGTTAAGTAGGGGCAATCATTTTAGTGTTACATAGCCTTTATGATACCAGGATTGCCTCAAAGAACGTGTCATTAGCGGTTGCAGGCGCTAGTTTAATCATTAGTTGTACCAGTCTGATCTGTTATAAGTCTGATATTATTCTAAAGCAATTCACAGGATTTGAATATATTTATAAATTTCTTCTTCTTTTTGCCTGTTAATCTTGAGATGAATCAGACTTGCTTACATCCTGTATCTTGCCTTAGATGCAATTATACAGATATGTGGAAATCAAATGTATTCACTGAAAGAAAAATGTGGATAACAAGGCAATGGTTTCAGCAGTCCCATATAAGGGCAGGATATTTATCTGCTGCGTCATATAGAACAACAATATGAAGAAAAAAATCCTGTTCTCCGCTGAAGAATCAGTGTAGTGATCAGTCTAATAACGAAATAAAAAATAAATAAAAAAACGTACCTAGGACGAGTCTTACTAAAGTTGTAAATACTGTCACATATTTGTCATCATGAAATGCTGTAGGTTATACAATATCTCAACAGGTCTATTCAACATCCAAGATGCTTCACTTCATGACCTTAAAACTTGATGTAAAAATGATGAGGTACGCACACACATTTGTCTTGTATCATGTCACATTTCATGATATATCAAATCATTGTAAAAATGTCACAACAAAACATAAACCTTGAAAGTTTACAGAATTATACTTCTCTGTGAAAGAACACCAGTACAGAAGTTCAGCATTTTCAGTTATAATCTGTATTTAAATCTTCCGGGTGAGATTCACTATTGACAGCATTTAGTCATTTTCCTGCAATAAATCTTAAAAAGGTCATGAAAAGCTCAAAAAATTTGAGACACTTAGGACAAAAACTTAAATTGCAAGAGTGTCTTTCAACAGAGTTTCTGGATGACCTCATTCCAGTGGACATCTCTCAAATTAACAAAGAATAAGTTATTTATACATACTCCAACTTGTACATTTTTGTCCTTCATTAGCAGTCCTGATATAGCATTCATGGTGCTAGCTAATGCCTCGAACCCGATGTTCAATTATATTATCATTAAACGTTGAATGGTTCAAATGAACCAATTTGATATTTTCCAACAGATGTTACATTCAAGTTAAATCACTAGCAAGTAACATACCATCACTGCTCAAATATTTAGGGCGAGAACAGGAGGCTGTACTCACACTTGAGGAATGTAGATGGTCACCACATGGGACAATATATACTATGAGACAACAATGAACTGGCTAGACTTTCCAGTAAACAGGGTCAACACAAGTCATGGCATTTTTACACACATGTTGCTTGGCAACACATTTTCCGTACAGGGCACAAAATTTATATGCCGAAAGTATTATAAGCATGAACATCATACCTTTTATGGATCAATTTTACATTAAAATTGAATACAGATAGCGCGCAAGCGCGCATGCACACACACACACACACAAAAAAAAAGAAAAAAAAAAAACAAAGTAATATCCTTTCCAACATACATGACCCCCCTACACACACACACTTTAGAATGCTTTATCTATCAAAGAATTTTAGTTACATCCTTTCAACATATATACCCCCCCCCCCCCCCCCCGATACACACACACATGCAATAAACAGTCATCAAAAGACTCTTGGGCAATACTTACACTATTCCACTTTTCAAATATTTCCTTCAAGGATTGCTAATGAGAGCAATTAGCATACGACCCAAGAACCCAATTCGATGATCTCACGATAGCGTACGTGCTACTCAACTTCTCCCAGATGGCCATGAAGTTCAGCTCTTAATAAGTTAACTAAGCTGCTTTGAACTCTAAAAGACCATAATATACCTACAGTATTTGAGCTTATATCACCTAGAGAAAACAAAACACACAATAAACATATGAACAACTCTCTCTCCTACACAACACAGCTTTGTACAGTGGTTTACTTGATACTTACAAATCTAGCAAGCAGGATATTTTAGTCGCCTATTTCTGCATCAGCGTCAATCAGTGACAAAAGTTTTACATAGGACAAGCACACCTTGTAAATTGCACATATGCACAGACATACTTACATATAAGTGTGTGCATGTGCAAGCACGCTCATACGTATACACACACTCACAACTAGGCAAACACACACACACACAGGCAAACACAAACACACACACACAGACACGCACACATGCACACACACACACTATTCAGAATTCTATCTTAAGCACCATTATTCCACACGTTAAGCATAAATTTCAAGTGGGATCTATGTTGCCAACTGTACTCTTTCAATCAATCCCTTAGGAACTACAAACTTTACAAAAATATTTTGTTACTTCCTTCAGTCTCACACTTAACATAAATTTATGTGGCAAGCACATATATATCACACTCAACATTTGGTTTTGTAAAAAAATAATAAACACCTCATCACTGTGACTTACATGTAATTGCTTTAAAAATAAAATAGCAGTATTTTTAAATAGCACAGGTGTCATATATCTGTGCTTCTATCACCAATTGCAGAGGTAAAGATGAATGGGACTCAAAACTCTAATTAAAGTACCTTTGTCACATTATACACTGAAGTCTTCATGTCAACACCCACAACACTTATATCATTTGTCATTTACTGTATAAATCTTTAGGACTACCAATGTCCTTACCATTATTACATGAACTGTCAATCACAACATTTGTATATTTTCTTACAGTATCACAACATCTTGATAATTCTTACATATACATATAACTATTTATCTATCAATATAACATATACATATATATACATATACATACATATACATATACATACATATACATATATATACATATATATACATATACATATACATATATATACATATACATATATATACATATACATATACATATACATATACATATACATATATATACATATACATATACATATACATATATATATATATATATATATATATATATATATATATATATATATATATATATATATATATATATATATATATATATATATATTATATATGCCTCAGCACTTTAGTGTCTTTGAAGCATCACTAATAATGAGGTACAGACTGGAAATCAAGATATATTACATGTGCAGATCCAGATCCACTGACATTTGCTTTGGGATTAATTGTCCTGTCAATATCTTTCATTTGCAGAATGCAGCCACTGACTTGTTCCAGAACACTGCTGCTCTAAGTTTACGATATCATTAATGTATTTTAGTAGTTAAGTGTTATTCTCTTTTCACTTATGATAATATTTGCACTCATTTGACTTCCAAGAAACCATCTACTGTTCTGTTATCACCACAAGCCATAATGTTTCTCGGTGACGACCACAGATGAAACAGCTTACTAAAAAGAGCTGCGATCCAAATACTAATGGCCAAATATTGGAAGATATGGTTTAAATGGTCTTTGGGCTCACCGCGGGTTATCTGCTGTCAAAGGCTCAGTTAGGAACAGCCTGTGTCTGCTGTAGTCGCTCCACCTCTTCCAAGCTCAACACTTTGCCCCCCGGTAAGTCTGGCAAGCCACCCGCTCCAACCTAAGGGCAGGAACATTAAACCATCTTTAGCATTCAAAATGCTTCCAACTTATACTAAAGTGTGAAGATAAAAAAATGACTGAAAACAAATATATAATCAAAGCTAAAAGATGGGCAAGCCTCAGGGAAATAGCAAGACAGTGTTGGCGTGTGTGATTATGTGCAGTGCAGTATTCTATAACAACAACAACAACCCAGCAGTTCATTCAAACAAATTATAAATAAAACTTTCAGTATGTATGGAAAAAAAAAAAATTATATATATATAGTATAGTATATATATATCAACACCTCTCCCCAACAGAATGAATACTGACCTGTGACATGATGTCTCTGCCGAAGAACTGGGCAAGGTTGACAGGTGAGCTGCGGTGTGAATTACCTCCCATGGGCATCATTGGAACATGCAGTCCTCCCTCTGCAATTACAAATTATATATAATATGTAAAGGTTCAATCTTTTTTTCTTTTGCAATGCACAACACTTTAGTGATTCAGACCCAGAACTACACGTCAATATTTAATAAAATAAAAGCACATGTTTACAATTTAAAATGGATATTTTGCTTCAATTACTTTGATTTTCTCTTCCCCGACTTAAGAATCTGCTTACATGCTTATTAACCCTTCTACCAGAAGAATGCATTGCTCCTGTGGTATTCATGAGTTTGCAGAAATCTAGAATATGTTCAGATGCTTCTCAACTCTCCTTCCAGAAGAATGCATTGCTGCCGTGGTATTCATAAGTAGGCAGATATTAAGCACTCATAAATCAAGAAAGCTAAAGCTGCATAATAAAGAAATGTTTAGTCAAACAAAACATAAGTCACCGGCAGTGGCAGCCATCCCCACATTGCTATTCTATGCCTTGCCATCCCACTACTGTGCTTCTGGACGTGATGACCTACCATGCCAGGTATGTTTTTGCACGCCCTATCATCCTATCAAAAGCTATACCACCAATGATCTCAGTCATTCACACTAATCTGCAGAAGCCTACGTTAGATTTTGACCACAAGAATAAAAAAAAAAATTCCTCATGCATACTTCACACAATAGAAAGAGGGTTACACTCAGGCAAGCATACAAGATAATGAATTATTCCTGACCTTCTGATAGAACATTATTACATAAGTATACAATTTAATTACCTGACTTATGGTGATGGTGTAAGGAGGTGGCCGGATTATTGTTGTTGATCAGGAGCTGGTGGAGGGGCCCCGGGGGGGTGGCGGTGGGCAGCCTGTGGTGGGCGGGACCAATACTGCCGGCTGCCGGGGCCTGACTTCGTATCAACTGCTGAGCAAAGGCTGCCTGGGCCTGGGCGGCCTGCAGTGCTGCTTCAGGGGGGAAGGAACATTGCAACATCCTGCTCTAACTCGTTTGCACATCATATGATTGTAATTACACTAAAATTCCTCATATTCCAAAAGTGCAATATCTACACAAGGGAAGCCCTTGAAATAACAAATATCATGGCAATCCTGAAGATTAGCTACACAGCTCTATGAAAGAGAGATATTAGTCACTGCTCCCAAAAACGTAAACTAGAGTATTTTCATTAGGGACAAGACCAATTTAGCCTTTGAGGCGTTTTGAATAATAGGAAACTAGAAAGCATTGATGCAAAGAAAGGTGAAGGTAGATAGAGATCCAACAATGCAGTAAACTGAGAGGAAGATAAGTCAAGAAAAGGATGGGTGAATATGAATAGCTCTTGTTGAGAAAAGCTGTGTAACTCTCCTATATGGCAGACAAATTCCATCTATAAGTGGAAGAGGATCTCATACAGAATTAGCAACATAAGAGCGGGACAAATTAACAGGCAAGACAAAGCACACTCAGCTTAATAAAAACTAATATTTCACAGTCCTTACCTCGAATGTTATTTAGGTTTTGTTGATTGCCCCGAGACATGGCCATTCCCGGAGGCTGCAGCGTTGAGGTGGGCAGACGCTGGCCGGGTGGTCCCATATTCAACATGCCTGGATTACCACCCATGATCATGGCTCCCTTACTCCCTAGAATGGCTCCCCCTGGCATCACGCCACTGCAGGGAGGCAGCGGAGACGCACTTCGTCGTAAGTCTCTCTTAGGATCAACTTTCCCTCGGCTGGAAGCTGAAAAAATTGTTCTCAATATTATCATAGAGATAATGAAAACCTTACATACTCACATAAATGTGTAACTTAGCAATAGGGAGCTCTCATAAATGCTGATATAAATTACTATATATAATTCCATGTCTTATTAAAGACATCCTACAAGTTCATTCAGTACAAATCCGAATTGGATCAGGAGTAAAGTCTACTAGCAGTAGTCTTTGGAGGAGTATGATAAAAGAAAAATGTAAATACAGATGCAGCACCCTTATATTGATTTCATGTAGTAATATAATTCACGGAACATAATTAATTCATAACTACATTCACGAAAAAATAGAAGAAAAAAAAAGCCTAAGAAGAAAAGTGACCAGGGGAAGAGTAAGGGTTCCAAAAAAGTTAAGTCTACTGGTAGCATGTTTTGCTGGTAGCATTTTTTTTTTTTCTGAAAAAATCAAAATATAATTTACTAACCTTGCTGCTGAAGTGATGACTGAAGTGGCAGGTTTATAATTCCATGGCCTTCAAGCTCCCTGCTCTTGTCTCCCTCCTTCAAGTCACCCACAATGGGGCTGCCAAAGATAGAAATGAACACTTGAAGAAACATCACTTTTATCACCACACACCACCAATGAAGCAAAAGTCAGAGCAGTTAGAGAGACAGCACTATAATATCAGATATTCATCTAAACCAAAATGTGAATAAAAATAATCAGAAAAGCATGTTAGAAATAAAAAGTTGTATTAGCCTAACCACTACAGGTTGAAGTTCCCAACCTCGGGACCAGCGCCGAGCCGAGTAATGGAATTTTCCGACTTTTAGAACGTAGATATATTAAGGGGAAAAAAAGCATGAAAATCACAGGAATTTGGGAGCCATAATACCAATAACAGACCTGTAGAAGTACACAACTCTACAGTCACAACACCACTGAACAATAACAACAAACAAATCGGCGGGAGAAACCAAGCGGCCTAGTGTGGTGGCACCTAGCAGCCAACCCGGCAACTACGCGCCGTGTTTTGGGTGTTCTGCCGTGTTTTGGAAAATCTGGAACCATAGCCGAGTTTTGGGTGTTGCCGAGTCTTGGGATGCCGAGTTTGGGAACTTCAACCTGTACTACAAAAGTGATATTGCAGAACTCTTGAAAAGTGAACACAGAATTTGCAAAGAGGCATATTTCAGGTTCAATGAAGGACTAGCAAATCCCAGATCTTGAGTGACCCTAAGCTTGCGAGACCACTGTATTTTACGGTATCTATTAGGTAATATAATTTCACTGTGTTTACTGTACAATCAAGGCAATAAATAAATTTTCATCAAGATTTACTTCTATTCTGAAACACATTGCAATCAGTGTCTCACCTATCAGATTTATCAACACGTTCATGGCGGTCCCGGTCAGCGGTCATCTTCCTCATGACGGAGGTGGGTGTGAAGGCCAGGGGGGACTGTGACTTAACACCAGTCTTGGTTGGAGACCATTCTGTAACTTAGTAAGGACGGTATATTAACATATTAGATTTATTAAACAACTTCCCCTTTCCCACAGATACAAATTGACAACATATTATAAATAGACTAAATTTACATTAAGAGAAGTACAGGACATAAGTCATAACCTTTCACACATACATCTGTCATGCACACCATGCAACATTTCATATTTTCTTTCTAGATAAATTTCTACTTTTATTTAATTTGAATCCTTGCATAATATCTGTTCATCTCTGACACCCCTTCCCAAGATCTCCCCCAGGGGAATGGCTGCAATGAAAGTCTCCATTTACTCATACGCATTCACATGAGCCTTAAAAAGCTTCAGATAGTGCCAATCAAAGCATGGAAATTGAACAAAAATTCTGCACCTCTCGGTTATGACACAAGACTACAAACTAGTACATGACCGAGCCAATCTATTACACATACCTTGTTTACACCAGAAGAAATGGGAGCTGAAGTCATGTTTGAAACAACATTTACGGGTCCATTGGGATTGGGAGATCGGGCTCGCTCAGCCTCCCGTTTACGATGCTTCTGTAGGAAATAAAACAAGACAACAATCCATTATTAGAAACACTTGTAAACTCACTCACTGCCATAAGCCCTGCATTGCCAGCAAGCAGGCTTACCACCATCCACCAATCCAAGACACTAACTTTATCCCTACAATTTGATTATCTTCCTATCCATATATGAATTAAGATCACACTTGACAATTATACACCCTCAGTCTCATACCCAATACGCATTACTATAATCATCCTAATGTGTTCTATAGATACATACATAACGGATTTTCCTTGTCTTAGTTTACCCCCTGTAATAGCACCAATGATGAACAAACATATTTATGTTTCTTTTCTTAAACTCTTTTTGCTTTCCACTTCACGGGGACTGGAAGCAAATAGGCATTTAGTGACATTATGTTTGTCCTACAGTACTAGTTCTGTGTGGGTTGTCACTAGGAGGTTTCCGTGGTGTAACGGGAAGCACAGCCGCCCGGCATGCGGAAGGTCCCGGGTTCGATCCCCGAACGGTGCAACCTTTATTAGTGAGACCCCCTACTCTAACATGGCGCAGTGAGTAGGATCATGGATGCACATTTCCCGGTCAGGCCTGCAGGAGGCAGCCTTAGGGGGAGATGTGTGGGTTGTCACTAGGAGGTTCCCGTGGTGTAACGGGAAGCACAGCCGCCCGGCATGCGGAAGGTCCCGGGTTCGAATCCCGAGCGGTGCAACCTTTATTGGTGAGACCCCCTACTCTAACAAGTTCCTTTTAAAAAATTTAAAAATAAATATAAAAAAACTTGCCACATAGTTACAAGAAAATACATTGATTGAATTAAAGTATATTAGGAAAAAATAACTAACCTCTTTAGCTTTCTCTAACTCCTGCTTGAGCAATGCTTTCTGCATGATGCTCTGGGTGTGAGCAACTAATTCTTGGTGGGAAGGAGGTCTTCGAGGGCC
>JACEEZ010020305.1:110000-145000 GCA_016584305.1 Chionoecetes opilio
TTGGCAGCGCAGTCCTCCTCAGGGATGTCATCAAAGCCAACCAGCTCAATGAATTCATTTTGGCTGAAAACAAACACATAGGTTAGATGGGAATTTTTTGCCCACTGCATTGGCTGGACATATAGCTTTAGCATTTAGCTAGGTAACAAAAGTCCCCATCACATACAAACACAAAACACAAACAGTGAGGTAGAGGATGAAAACCCTGGTTCCTACCTTGTTGGTCCTCCTGTGAACCACTCGGGCTCCTCTTCATCATAACGAGACCTTCTACGGTCCTGGTAACGCCGGTCTTTATCTCGCTCTCTTCGCTCTGGGCGCTTTTCAGTTTCTTCTTCCTCAAAGATGAAGCGTCTTCTATTTTCAGTTCTGTTTGATAACAAAAGAGGTCTTGGTAAGTTAACGTAATTCATACACTCTTCATATAAGAAACGAATCTAAATTGAAGGTTAACTAATCTATCATAATAACAAACCAATATTTATTTGTATGAGCAATTTTTTTCAATACGAGTGCAAATAGCATAGCTTACCTTGTTTCTCCATCAAAACATGGGTCATGTTTGGACCTCCAGTCCCTGGTATCTCGCCGCGGCTCTGCCTCCCTCTCTCTATCCCGATCCCGACCTCGCTCTCGTTCTCGTTCTCGTTCAAGGTCCCTCTCCCGTCTAGAGGGAAGCTCTCTTCGCTCGGGGGCAACAGCAACAGCAGCCTCAGTTTCTTCTCTACGGGAAATTCTGCCCGACCCTATCCTTCGTGTTGGAATCTCTCGGTGAGACTCACGCTGGGGTCTTTCCGTGGGTGAATCGGGACGTTTTGTCACAGTTGAGGCTTGCTGAAGACCATGACATCCTGTGCTGAAGCTCCTTCGTTGTGGGGACAATACAAGACCATCCTGCTCTTCTTGCTGCAATTAAAAGGCAAGGTTGCTTTACATAAAAAAAACTATAAATATGTGACAATTTTTTTTTTTTACTTAATCAAAACTTCCAGGTTTTGAGGTCAAGGTCATACATTTGAGGTCAGCCATCAGCTACAGTTTCGCTTTCTCTGCTGTAGTATCTATGCATGATTAATGACGAGGCCAACACGTATCCATTTTACACACACACAAACACACTTTTCCAGTACTAACATACCTTCACTCTTTCTCTAGGATCACGACTCCGTTTCAGCTCTAGATCCGGGGGACGGTCGGGCTTGCTGGTGGTGGCTGTGGAGGGCACGGGGGCGGTGCTGGACGGACGTCGCTCATCGTGCACCGCTCGGATCCACCGGTCAGGATCCCATCGTCCTGCAGGCTTACTATAGGCTATGTCCAAACATGAGGGCCACTTCATGGACAATGGGGCTTCTTTAATGGCTAGAAGTTCATCCTGTTGGTTAGGTTTAGGTTAGGTTAGGTTTAGGTTAGGGTTAGGTTTAAGTTAGGTTAGGTTAGGAAAAATAATTGAGAAGTTATAATGTAAATTTGTAGTAGCTGGAATAAGATAATGTAATGCCATGAAATTCACCTCAATGTCTTTTACTGTATATACAAACTTACTCTTGAATATTGCCAGTGTGGAAGGTTGAGAGGTGATGAGGATGAGGAGGGTGGGGATGAGGATAATGAGGCGGTTTCCTTGTGCGAATCTAACCCACTAGATTCTGCTGATAATGCACTCATCGTTCCTTCCTCTGGCTTAGCGGAAGGGGAGGAAGAGTCTCTAACTCCACCACTACTGCCGTCATCACCATCTTCCTGCTGGTGTTGAGGCTGCTGCTGCTGACTAGACCACATCTCTGGACTATCTCCATCTGTCTCTGCAATGGTGGGATAACAATATGTAGTACTACTATGTATGTGACTTAAATGTATGTAAATAGGGGAGTGCCTGTAATAATACTTCTCTTTGTTTCAGACTACAAGATCATATATAAAAAAAAAAAAATGCGAAATGGAAAATGTGGAAAATTTTAAGCACTCTTAATTAATACTCGGTGCAAGGCAGATTAATACACTGACAAAATAATGAATGCTTTGGGTATCAAACCTTCTTTAACTACCTATCACAAGGCTATCCTGCAAGACTTCTGGAAAATCTTTGTGAATATTCTTGAAATGATACTGCTCTAAGCACGTGTTACAGGTGAAATAGATAAAAGTTGAAAAGCAAAGTTGCTAACAAAAGGGACTAAAGGAACAAGAGAGGGCAACCTACGGAACGATCAAAGGCTCACACTGTCACAGGTCACAAGAAGAGGATGTGTGGAGTTATCGTGAAATTGAAATTTGAGCAAACACTAGACACTAGATCCCAAACACATGGGATGCAAAATCGTGGGATAGAGATGCGGGGGATGCAAGACTGTAGTTTGTTCCTGGGGTTTGTACAAAACTTGAAATTTACAAAAGTCCAACATTACTCTTGTCGATACTAAATACTGTACACAGCACTGTGAAACAAAGTACCTACAGTAAAGCAGCACCCCAATAACACTCAACAGCACAGGACTGGGTCTAAAATTTATGCCAGGAAAGCTTGTAATGGGATCCACTCATAAGGGTCCAAAAGGTCCACTTCATCCCAAGACGTAGGCAAAGGAACATTTCTAGTAATTTCTTATACTACTAAATGTTCCTTTTTTTTCTACTAACCAGCAACTATGACAACAATGAAATTTGCTCAATGTCACATTTCTAAATTAATCTTGACTCGCATCTACACTTCCGTATTCCTCCATTAAAGTCACTTGGTAATCTTTTTTCTATTTAGGTTTTACTCCTCTCGCCACACTGACCCCATTGTTGCGTCACCACCTCTATGCTAACCTAACCCATTCCCCCAATTAATGAATCCTTCACGACTGACATTTTATCAAAATAATCTGAAAAAATTCCCACACCACAATGCAAACTGGAGCAAATCGTAGATATTGGCAAAATGCAATTGATCCATCACTCCATCCACCACCACAGATAGTCAGATACAGTCAATAAACACTATCCTATGAGCACATGGATCACTAGACAGCAAGTGGCCCAAATAGGCTACACGAGACACTCCGGTCAAAAAAACAGGGAATAGAATCAGAAAGAAGCATGCAAGGTGACTGGTCGGGTGGGTGGGTTCTACTGCAGGTTAATGCATTACAAGGCACGTAGTTATGACCGTCCTCAACTTGTATATCTGACAATTTGCAGCATTCCTAACCCCTACAACACCCGTCGGAAATTAAAAAGGTATATGTGCAGTTTAAACCAATTTTCGGATCGGTGGTTATAAGTACCCTGACCGATTCGTTCTCATCATAAGGAGCATTGCTAACCCCTACAACAGTTGTCGGAATTGAAAAATAACACAAGGGGGGTCTGGGGGGCACTGAGATTAGGTTGTGTAATCAATCCCCAGGTTGGGTTAGTTAACTAGCAGAGGGGTCTGAGGGGGGCTCAGTCCCCCCAGTTATGTCAGGAGACTAGTGGTCAACAGGGAGTATTGGATGAAACTGCATATTTACCATTAAAAATAGCACATGGGGGGTCTTGGGGGGGGGGGGGGAACCCCCCCCCCAGCGAGGTTAGGTCAGTTAACTAGGGGGGGGGGGGGGGCAGTTAAGTCAGTTGAGTATTGGTCAATAGGGTGCATTGTACTAAACTGCAGTTTTGCCGTTGGCTGTGCTGTTGGATGATATTACTGGAGTAGTTGCTCACAGAATAAAACTCATCCAAAGGAAGACAATTACAGGAGAAAAATAGGTAAATGAAAAATGTAAAATCATAATTGTTAACCCTCAGTAGCCTTGCCTTGGTCGAGACAGGTACGTTGTTTGTTTGGTCAGGGCAAGTTGGGGTTAGGGTTAAATGGTCTCACCACCTTTCACTCGAGCCGTCCTATACAAAGCACACCAAAAAAAAAAACAGAAAAAAGGCATGCAATAGAACGATAATATACAATACATTACTCAAGTTATCCATTACAAAGCAGGCCCAAAGCGAAAAAGATATATGCGAGAGGGATGCCGAGAAACCAACAATTACTGAAGCTGTTCAAGGCAACAACAGAATCACGCAAACCCATGCAGCAGTGAAACACCAGGCAATAACATGCTCAGAACACAACACAAAGTGATAATTACCTCTATTGACAGGCTCCACGTCTAATTTGGCTTTCGTTGACATGACTTGAGACGATAAAAAATAAACCTTAAGATAAATAGACAAGAGAGAGTGACAGACAAGACAGCTGCCACTCTGTACGTTTCTCCCTTGGAAAATACCTAAATCACACACACGCTTCTTTTAAACTCACACAAACTGTACACGACACGCACGCGGGACAACACACAAGCACAAAGGTTAAAGTAGGCCAAATATAGTCACATAAACAACGGACACTGATGCAAAAATAGAAATATGGCGGTAGAGATCCCGGATGACCGAAGTGACGGGGGATCGAGGGAACTCTGGCGGTGATTTGGTGCAAGTGAAGGGAGGCGAGCCAAGGAGAGGCGCGAGAAGACCTGCGTTTGAATATTAGACAATAGAAACAAAAAAATAAGAAAACTACAAGAGGCCGCGAGACCTACACGTGGTAGTTCTTGTTAATTAATACTAACTCCATCCACCTTTCATCCCCATCCATGAAATTATCTAGCCTTCTTTTAAAACTCCTATATTGACTCCGCACTAACTACCTGATAGACAATAGAAACATAATGATTAACTATGTATCATATAAGTAAATAGCTTGGGTTTTATATCTATTGACTGTACAGGAAGCATAAGGCGGGTTATAATTATGAAGATATACTGTGCTTTGAGCCTTGTACCGTAGAAGAGGAACAATGTGAAACTATGTGAAACTGGAAATGGCAATTACCTAGATTTTACGGCTGTCAATTGCACAAGAAGTGTTATTAACCCAGATAAACATGCAAGTATCTGCACTTTATATACAATTCCTGTAAAACCAAGGAGGATGAAAGATGATGGAAATCTATGTATATGGGAGAAGGGGTATATGTGGGCGCTTGTCTGGCTTATATTAGACTTCCCACAGAACCCCCCCCCCCCTAGTTGTTGTTTTTACTCTCCCCCCTCGAAAACAGTACAACGGCTATTTATTTTTATAAATACCACTTTTGCTACGTACTTTTCTTGGTATGGTCTCAGAGACAAACTACTTTTAATCCTTGTTTTGGTAAAGTGGGCCAGCCAAATCAATCTCCAATGGCGCGGGTACCCTACCTAGCTGTGACCTTCAATGCATACTTAATTATGATCATAATGAGATGTTACATATTCTGGTTTACCATTCATTCAAAGGTCTATACATTGTCTGAACAATCTTAATATTAACAACAACAACAATTGATATTATGAATTGCACAAACTACTTCGAGCAGCCTTAACGCTAGTTAGTATAAACTGGTAATTAAAACCTACTAACAAGGAGGAAAATCAGTGTCTTGTTTACTCCAACTAGAGCTCCTCGTTCGCTTTCTTATTAACATCCGTATACCTGACGTTCATCTATTCATATCTTTCTCTAACATGCAGAAGACTTAATGATTTAAAAAAAAGCCTGGATGATCTAAGGATCCGGAACTTATCATTAATGTGGTTACATATGCATTTCATATCACCGGCATTCATTCGCTTAACTACCAGCGGACGTGATTAAATGCACTGCTTTCTTTAACTCTAACTAATATTGACTTATTACTTTGTTTCCTCCCTTTAGGCACAAGACATTACATTACACATGCTCTGGCCAGCCTACATGCTCTGCTTCGACATCCTGAAGCTGAAGTTTCATATTTTTCAAGGAAGAGGAATGCCCTCGTAGAGTGCGTCACGGCGCGCGCACTTTAACCCCGCTCACCACGGAGGGTTTAATGGCATGATTCGTGACGCTTTTGAGAAGCAGCGTCATGATCTATGATGGGCCCACCTTTATAACATAAATGCTAACCTGCTAGCAGGAGTGTCTTGACGGCTTTCTGAGGTCGAAACTTCAGATGTTAGGCCAGTCCCCACGCTCACCGCTCCTTGGTAACCAACCGCCTGTTTGTACAGCATGTCGCTGATCAAGTCGCAATTTCATGGCGCGCGCTCACACCGGATTCCGCGGACATCACGGATAGGTTGTTACTGTCCCCCTTTAGCAAGGGGATGTAGAATGTGGAGTCTCTTATCCTTACCCATGGATAGGGCATTATGAGCTCTCTTTCCGGAAGGGTAAATGTTGGCGATCGCGAGTCCAGCGCGCGCGTATATTAAGATTGAGGGTGTCACATACACACATGCTAAGGTTTACATGATACTTAGAAATACATTTGAGGCATTAGTTGCAGTCCTCAACAATTAGTAGGCTTGAACATGAGTCTTTGGGATAATGTTACGTTACTTACGTATGATCGGATTTCCCTGCAAAAAAGGACCCCAAGCGTGGGGAGGGGAAGGCAACTATAGGCTATTTACTGAAAAGAGGCGTAAGCAATCAGAAGTTCTATGGAGCTATGATACGAGAAAAAGGGAGACGCTAATATATGGGGCATGCCATGACTCTGCTATGTTGAGGGGACGGCATAGGTGAAGGGAGGGGAGAAGGGGGGAGTTGGATGCTGCCAAACCATGATCAGATTAGATGGAGGAAATTGATGCAGCGTAGGAAGATGATGATGCAGTCTGAGAAGGCCTGTGACTATGGGTAGGGTGTTGCGAGAGCTATCCTAGGCGTTATGGAAGGTAGCAAAGGTGAAGGCTCGTTCACCCAGGCTGGTCAGGGAGTGATGATAAACAAAGTTGGTGGTGAACAGAGACTTGTTTGGGGAGGAAAAAATTGGTAACAGGTGATTTCCACAGATGGAAACTAGATCTGAAGCTGCAAATTGCTCCCTTCCCCAGACGGACTCCAAGGCAGGTTTTTGCGAGATATTCTTGCTTGAATAGAATTTTTAGGTAAGAGATTGTAGGTGTGTAAAATGTATGCAATTGTAGTATGAGAAGCATGAGGAGTTGTCTTTAGGGGTCAGGGTGGAGCTGCTCTCTTGTGTAATTGTTTACACTAAACCACAAAGAAAGTAAAAATAAATAAAAAAATAAAATATATAAGTAAGCTTTGTAGAATGACAATAAAATACATAACTCAGACTTTGGTTATATTTTCAAATATACAACTGCTTTATTCCTAATGCATTGTGTAGTAGCAGTATCACAGATTAAATTTTTTCTATGGGGCAAAATATACATAACATATCAAGACAAATATTTCATGAACTCATCCCCACAGCATACATTAAAGACCTAAACACATAAATCTCAAGAACTTTGTAATGAAAATAAAGCTGGAATTACAGCTCAGTGGGAGCTGCTTTAGCCACATGTATCTGGAGCACTGAACACCGCAGGCCAAATCCTTATCAAGCATCCGTGCACACAATATAATTTCTTCCCTCCCTCCTAAATAAATAGATAAATCACTATATTCAACAGAAAATAAAACAGAGACATCTGATCATTTACCAAATACTAACACTATTCAATTAAATATGTGAAACTGCTTTCTGTCCATCTTTTAAAAATGATGGAAAGTAAATGGCAGCCGATCCACTAAACAAATTTTACTATTTGTAAGTATATAAATTTTTGTGAGCTCGTGTATGAATACTTATGCACACACACACTAAGCATTCTGTGTGATGAAAGTATTCATGAATACATTCATGAATACTGGCAAGTGGTAACTGCATCAACCTTCAGATGCCACCCTGCCAGCTGCCACAGCCTGCGAACCTGTATGAATACACCCAAATACTGTATTCGAATGTATTCAAATATGAATACTCCATCCCTGCTCTTCACCTGGCAGAGAATAATATGTACGGGTGTAAACCGAGTTGTGATGGTAGCAATCCGCTCTAGAAGTAAATGTGGAGTGTGTGTGTGTGTGTGTGTGTGTGTGTGTGTGTGTGTGTGTGTGTGTGTGTGTGTGTGTGTGTGTGTGCATGAGGATCCTTGTCCTGGAAGACCAGAAATGGCCTACCACACCATAAGGAGTGGTAATCAGCTATAAGTACTGTATAAGAATTGAAAAATAAATATAATTTGAAATTCAATAAAATATAACAAAAATACACTAATTTATATAATACGAATACATAATTGTATACAGTATTATGAATAATTATAATCTAATTCATAGACCGGTTTCTTTGAGCTCTAAGCTCTTTCTGGGAGGGTAATAGCTGGTGATCACAGCTCAAGAGCATGATGACGACTGTGGATGAATGACACAGCTGGCTTGAGCTGCTGATTTCTTTTCCTTTCATTCATTCACCTCACTCTGGGATGACAATGGGGTGCATGTTTAAAAGAGGAAATGAAGATGCGAATGCAGAAACCAAGAATAGGTAATGAGAATATAATGAATAATGAAATGTTTTCTGGATCACTCGCCACACTAAACAAAAGTTTAAAGTTTTCTAGAGTATAAAATTTACATCACTATAAAACACACGATATAGGGTACCATTTCTTAACCTTCAGCTATAAAGTCCAGATACCTTCATTACCTCTGAATAAATAAATCTATAGTTTGTTCAGTCTACCCAACACGCTGCCAGCACAATATACCATCAAACCAAAGGAGGGAGCTGCCTTTGTTTGTTGCTTTAATAAGTTATGAGCTGTCTTGTACTGTACTTGAAAATTAAAAATATCTTCAACATCCTCTAACAAGTAGTAATGATGGATATGATATTTCTGAAGGTGAGAGCTGGCCAGGCTAACCTTAAATTTGATGTTGAGCGAAATAGGAAATGCTGAGGGTGACAAAACACTGCCTTCAACTCTCTTCCTTTTTATCCTGTTCTTCATTTTGCTGGTCTTCCTCCTCCTCTCTGAAGAAATACCAATGAACATTATTGCCTCCCAAAGCTAGACTAACGTGATAACTCTGCATGGCTTGCATGGGTCGAAGGTCAATCTTGGACTCTTTTAAAGTACCAGAACCTGTCAGTTTTTAGCCTGCGACAGAACAGCTGAAAGAACCCATCCACTATTAATCATAATTTTGCAATGATATAAATATAAACCTCAGAAAAAATAGTAGCATTAAAAATCTTCTACAGACCTAAAATTATAAACTCAAGATGTATGCTAATATATTGATATCATTGTTAGTATGTAAATTAAGTAGAAGTATCACTACTATCATAACAAGTACATCATGTTATCATGTCATGTACATCTTGGGAAAGATTACGTAAACTTCATAAAAGTCTGAAATAAATTAAAGTGGTTTATGGTGTGCATAAAGGAAACGATTCATGAAGAAAGAACTTGTTTCTGAGAGTAATGTTCTAACTCATGATGGGTGAAGTGTAGACTATTTCAGGATGATTGTGGCCACTAAGATGTGAAAATATAAAGAAGCACCATACAATGCAAATACTATTATACAAGGCTCTTTTAACATCTCACAGAATGTCTTCATGAAGGACAACACATCCATACCCATGTATCCCAAGATTAGAAACAGACATTATATGGAACATCATTCCAGATCCCTGAGGAACAGAACAATTCTATACGATTCATGGAGACTCAAGCTTAGTTTAGGGCAGTGCGAGAAGGGTACATCCCCTAACCAGGAGGCTGATACCATCCATCTTACCCAAAATAATGTTGTGTCACCATTTACCAAGATCTATATAATTAAGATCATCGGGACATCACTGCTAAAACAAAAACAAAAACTTTGCCTAGCAGACCTAACACTCTGAATAATGAATGTGCAGATTGTAGTAAATTGGTGTACTGTGCCATCACTAGCAGCGTGAGGCTTCAGGTTCACTATAGATCACTTTGTGCCCAGTACACAGGACCTTCTAACAGCGGGGCTAATTCTTTTGTATCTCTCCTCACGCCCAACTGATTGTTGTTATCAGTTACAAATCTCTTTTTATATAAAACCGTCCTTCTTCCAAACAATTGGGAAAGCACATAAAAGCAGATTGCTTGATAACATAAATAATAATGATTTAATAATAACAATAATAACTAGGGGGGGGGCACTCAGTAGAGCGCATACCTCCGCCCGAATATTTCGTCAAATATATATATATATATATATATATATATATATATATATATATATATATATATTATATATATATATGCACTCAGTATGAGCGCATACCTCCGGCCAAATATTTCATCAATTGGTTGCCATGGCAACAGTTGTCAATAGATTTCACCCAAAATTAAATCAGCTCTTCCTTATACCAAATAGACTTGGTATACCGAGTTTGGTCCAAATCTATTCGTAACTTTTCGAGAAATCCTGTACACTAACAAACAGACAGACAGACAGACAGATCGGGGTGAAAACATAACCCCTCCAACTTCGTTGGCGGAGGTAACAATAGTAATAACAATGATTATCATTATAATATGAATATGATAATAAAAACAGCAACTACAACAACAATCAAGGAGGCAGAGGAGGAGCTTTCAATAATACTGACGTCACATTTCTATAAACCTGAAGCCAAATGACTTATCATTACTTCACCATTTCCTTACTCTAGATATGCTAAAAAATGCAAGTTGAACTGTAAATATATAAGCTATGAATGCTTTGTCACGATAGCACTGACCCATGAACACTGGCATTCAGGCAAGAGCAATTTTGTAGTGACCACGCCACCTGCTCTGCCCTTAACCCTTGTGTCCCTGCACGGTGATGTATAAACAGTGCGTTAGCTTGACGAGCTTCAGGAACCAAACTCTTTGGTGTCTGACTGTATGGGCTTGAAGTCAAAGGATCCACGCCCATCCATGTGAAGGAAGTACTGTAAGGAAAGATGATGCTCTGTACACACATGATATTAAAGCAAGTATTCTCAGGTATGACATGTGTCAAAATATTCAAGAATTCTTCAAGACAGACATATGTTGCATGAGGTTAAGAACTTGAAGACAGACATATGTTGCATGAGGTTAAGAACTTGAAGACAGACATATGTTGCATGAGGTTAAGAACTTGAAGACAGACATATGTTGGAAGCCAAGAAATCTCCACGAGAGACATGTTCTAGGGGAACCTGAGAGGTCGTACAGGTAAGCACGTGCTTCAAATGGGATTGGGTTGAAGTACAAAATACTTTTCTTGGGTCTAAGTATTTCACAAAGTAAAATTTTCTTCCAGGATGTAGTGGTTAGCGCTTGCTTCACAGCCGAGAGATAAGGGTTTCGATCCTCTGCTGGGCAGAGACAAAATGGGTTTGTCTCCTTTCATGCTGTGACCCCTGTTGACCTAGCAGACTAAAGCCTGTTACACACATGCAAACAGAACACCATATCGTAACAAGGCGTTGCATAAAACCACCATAATCAGTTCCCTACATCTCTGTGATCTGCCCCAGCCTCGGTTCCCTATCCTCTCATAAAAAGAGAGAGAACAAATCTTACCTCATGGTGCTTCCAGAGACTCTTGCGGTGGGAGACTGTGAAGAGTGTGATGCCCACCTGCTGGCAATACTGATACATGGCGTCCTCCACGTCCACACTCACCGCGCTGGTGCACTCATCAAGGATGGCGAACTGGGGCTTGTGGTAGAAAAGCCGAGCCATCTGCAGCACCACAAAAGCTTGCCTTAGGATACACAACTCAGCCTATACAAAAATATTAGGCAGAATTATATTGCAGTGGACTAACAGTACTTGGTAGAGATAATTATGCTACATTATTCCTATGGTGCAGAATGAGCCAGAAATGGAACTCAAGTCTTTTCGTCCTTCTAAGCACAATCAAAACAGACAAAGAGACACAAACAGAACTAAAGGTTACATACGGCAATACGCTGCTTTTCCCCTCCAGACAGCACGTCCATCCAGTCAGCTGTGGCATCCCATCCACGCTCCCTGTCAAGGATGTGCGTCAGCTGCACCCGCCCCAGCAGCTCTCTCAGCACATCATCATTAGCCCCGCGAGAGCCCATGTCTGAGAGGGAGTCGGGGTAGATGACCTGGGGAGGAACAAAGAGGATGTGTGTATTTCCTGCCTGTTTTTCTTTTTCTGCATGTTATGTTGCTGTTTTGTATACCATGCTATGCTGTGAGTCATCATTTTAACCCCTTGAGGCCCGGAGCATAATTTCTATTGTAATTTGGCTACCATTAGACAATTTTAATGAGTATAAGCAATACATGTATTTAAATAGATATGACCTGTTTAGTATCTTTATGCACTAGATAATTTGGTATATTCAGTTACTTTTCGTAATATTATGGCTAACAACAGATGATTTTATGTAGCAAAGGAAAGATCTGGGCGTGAAGGGGTAAGAGTCTTTCTATTTCTCTGTTTCATTCACTATAGTTGATGTTGTTTACAGGACATTCAGAGGTAAAGATAGATTTAGGGTAAGTCCTCATCCATCAAACAAAACTAAACCATACCAACTAGATTTCCCTCAAACAAAGCCAACCATATCATCATCAGATGCTCAAATGACAAAAGCAGAGCATGGGGACAATAAATTCACAACAAATTCCCTAAAACCACCCCCTAATTCTTGCCTACTCCCAGTTTTTTTTTCCGTTTACCAAAAAAAAAGAGTATAGGCTAACATTGGAAGCCCTGCTAATAATCCCACTATCATCTAGTTTCTGCTACTGTCAGAAAAGAGTTTCACATAAAGTGAAGTGCAACTAAAGACAGCTCTGGCAGCACTCCTTACCTGGTCCCTGAGTGTGCCAATAGTCATGTAAGGCCGCTGGGGGATGTAGAAGAGCTTCCCTGCGCTAGGCTTCGTGACACACCCTCCAAACACTGGCCACAGCTGAAAGGGACACAGTACATGATAGTTATTGATCTTGTCTTGTACACATACACACACACACAGTTCAACTTCCCTCATAGAAATTTAGAAGTTTGGAATGGACTAAATGAGGAGGTGATATCGGCAAAGAATGTGCACCAGTTGAAAGAAAGACTGAATAAATGTAGATACGGAGACGGGACCACACGAGTGTAGCTCAGGCCCTGTAAAACACAACTAGGTAAATACACACACACACACACAGAAAATGTTGTGAGCCTTTCAGGACTTGCCTCGCCTAGAATCCTGAAGAGGGATGACTTGCCACAGCCGTTGGGGCCACACACCAGGACGTTCATGCCCGACTTCACCTCAAAGTTCAGTTCCCGCACCAGCACATCGCCGTTGGGGGTGACCAGCGGCACGTGCTCAAACCGGATCACATTGTCCTCATTGACGACTGTGCCCTTGCCAGGTTGTAAGGTCAGGTTCAGGCCATCTGTGAGTGGGAATTACTGCTTTAGTTCAGAAAAAGTACTATTCCTCCTTAGATCAATATGAATCTTTCATCCAAATGTTGGCAGGGAGGCTTTCAAACATAAATTTTCTTTGGTATCATTCTATTACCACAATCCTCCTATCTACTGTGGTTAGCCTACTTGGTCATTTTTTAGGATCTCTCATTTCAAAATTCCAGGTCATGATAATATTCACATTCCTACTTGTGCTAATAGCCCACAAAGCCAGAGAGACAGCATTCACACTTGACAACCATAACAGATGATCACTTCATGGCACACAGACTCAAAACTTAGCAAGACTCTCTAACCACTGACTCAAAACTTAGCAAGACTCTCTAACCACTGACTCAAAACTTAGCAAGATTCTCTAACCACTGACTCAAAACTTAGCAAGACTCTCTAACCACTGACTCAAAACTTAGCAAGACTCTCTAACCACTGACTCAAAACTTAGCAAGACTCTCTAACCACTGACTCAAAACTTAGCAAGAGACTCTGCAACCCACCTTTGGAGGCTCTGTTCTCCACCATGGTGCGCTGGTACTGCCCTGTGTTGAGGTCCTTCAAGACAACCAGCAGCTCTTGAACGCGTGCCGTGAAGCCAGCTAGCCTGGTCAGCTCCCGGCCAGCCAGCACCAGCCTTCCTATGGCCTCGGCAAGCTTGACCAGCATCCGGCCACTCCTGTAGTAGTCCTGAGGAGGTGGTTGTCCGAGGCATGTGTTTAGGTGGACAGAATAGCACTACTACTATATCATCTCTTGGCAATGACACTTGTACTCCTGTCCTCTCGTTAAGCTAATTATTGATTTTGCAACTCTTCTTACTCTGCTCTTCCTTCTTTCATCATCTATCTATTCTTGAAAGTTTATACATATAACAACAGGCAATGCAATACCCCATCAGGAGAAGTTCTTACCTGCATACGGGTCTTATATTCACACTGAGACAGTCGGGAAGGAGTGAGGTAGGGATATGCAACCACCGAGAAACCAACACAGGTGGCCAGGTCTGCCGGAGGAAAGGTGCATAACCCATTACTCAACATCAGTCGCCCTTTGGTGTTTGGAGGACTCCTTTCATTCAGGACATAGTCCAAATTTGTTGAACAATATTTTTTTTTTTAAATATTCTGTGTCCAGCAGTGAAAGGGTTAAAACAAAATTGACAAAATGCAGTATGAGCATAATTGTGAGCTAAAGGAAAGCGTAAGGTGTGTGAAAAATGCTGGAGAGGATAATACAAACTAATAAATTATGATTAACACAATATAATTTATAATTGAATTGTAAATAAATATATTGAATTGAACAATAATACAAAAAGTAAAATACTCGTAAGTGAAAATGTTGAGGCAAAACAAGGGTTAAACTCACACTTGGCGATGATATTGTCGATGAAACCCATGTTGAAGCGGAAGGTGATAAAACAGCGGAGGTGGTTGACCTGCAACACGAGTAATGGTCAATTACTCCTGCTCAGGAATGCACAAGAACATTTCGTTTTTATGGATCACAACTCAAATGATGAAACTAATAAAACCCACAATACAGCCATTCCCTTCAACACACAAAACTCATAATCTGATTCTAAAATTAAGTATGAGTACCCACAGCATCCCTCTCCCGGCACTCACCAGCCTCTTAAAAGACGTATCGAGGTTCTTTTTCTCCCTTTTGTTGCCCTGGTAGAAAGCCACCTCCTCGGAGTTGGTGATGAGGCGGGAGTTGACGTAGCGGAAGTCGCCCTCCAGCCGCTGCTCTGTGACGGTGAGGCGGCTGATGGGGCGGCGCAGGTGGGTGAGGAGCGTGCCAGACATCAGCAGGTACAGAATCATCACACCGGGTGCCTGGTAAAGAGACAGAAATAACATAAAAATAACCAGATGCACTTATTGCACTTAAAAATAACCAGTTGTCCTCTATTGCACTGAGTCTACTTATCAGGGATGTCAACAAAAGAAAAAAAACTCTGAAATAAAATAATAGGGCGACCAACTCGTCCGAGCGCAGCGAGGCTGACCGACCGTAGCGAGGGAACCTCCCAGCTGGGGGTTCGTGGGGTGCTGTAGGCCCCCCCGAGATTTTTTGTAAATTTCATGCTCTGGGAGAGCTTCTGAGAGGTCCTTGGTTATATCTATAATAATTTCTGGTCTCAATTTTGTCTGTTTTTGTGTCCACAATTTATGTACATGTATATATCTCTGGTCATACTATATTGAGTATATACCCTCTGGCCAATCTGGCTTGCCTCCTGCTGTGGCATCCCTGCATTGAACTCTCCAGGCCTGGAGCCTGCAAACTTGACACAGTGAGGGCAGTGTGCCAATCGATACCAGACCCCTGGATCACCAGAGCTATCTCACCTGGCTGTGGCTGCTGTAATCCACCCCCAACATACTGGCTGTGGGCTGCTGTATTCCACCCCCAACATACTACCTCCTGAGCAAACTTGTAGCAGTGGAGTCAGGAGATATCGGCAGCCTAGTATTAAATTCCCGCTAGGCAGCCAAAAAATGTTTTATGGTCTGTGCTGGATCAGTGGCCAGGGTCAGGTTCGGCTGTGGGCTAGGCAACTATGTACACCCCCCAAAAAAAACATTTAACCCGAATCTACACGATTCACAGAATGACCCAGCTGGCAATAAAATACTCGGAAATCCGCGAATCCGCGGAAAATTGACATCCCTGACTTATACATGAGCAAAAAGCACTTCTCCCATTCACTTTGTATCCCTAATTCTATCATTACAAAAAGAAAAGATGAAAAAAGACTTCACATCAGCTCACTTGCCCTCCAATAGATAGGCCCAACTTTTGCATACTGTGATGGCAGACTTTAAATTCACTCTGTAGCCCATCTCTATCTCTATTATATAAAGTAAAGATGACCAATACTATGGCATCTCATCAGCATCATCACCTGTCCTCCAATGGCCTGAGTCAGTTTTTGGACGTAGATGAGGATGTCCAGGATGGGCTTGCTGATATTGGAGTACAGCTCAACCACAGAGTCACAAAACTTCTCCACGTCCTGAGTCAACAGCTGGTCGGCATTGCTGATTCGGTTGTCCAGGTTGCTCATCTTATAATAGGTGAAGCCGCTGAACACAGAAACCATGTAATATGTTAAGATGAGGTGAGAGAACAAAAAATAAAAATAAAAAGGTTGTGGTATTTTCGTTAGGATGAGGTGAGAGAGCAAAAAAAAAGTTGGTGGTATTCTTGCTTCAATCAATCTAAGAAAAACATGATTATGGCTCATAGATCAGTTTACAGTTGATATTCTTGCTACTGTACAATCCTAATAATTCCAAATGATTTCTTTAAATACAAAAAGATCTTCTCCCAAACATGTGAGGAAGCATTTGACACAAAGCAGATTGTTCATGAATAGTCTATATGTGGATAATAATTGTGAGGGCTGAGAACGTGGAGAATGGGGAATAGAAGGGAAGGAAGAATAAATGGGGAAAGAGAAGGAGGAATAGAAGGGAGGAAGAGGCAGAGTACTGATGATGGTGGTAATAGAGAGAGAAGCAATTGATGTTGTGCTTACAACAATCTTCCTTATGAGCCCTACGAAGGGGTGGCCGGCGCCCACCTGCACATTTGCTGACCACAGCTAAGGGTCCCTCCCGTCCCCCGGCGAAAGAGAAGATGAGGGGAGGGGGGGGGGGGGGGGGGGGGAGAGAGAGAGAGAGAGAGAGAGAGAGAGAGAGAGAGAGAGAGAGAGAGAGAGAGAGAGAGAGAGAGAGAGAGAGAGAGAGAGAGAGAGAGAGAGAGAGAGAGAGAGAGAGAGAGAGAGAGAGAGAGAGAGAGAGAGAGAGAGAGAGAGAGAGAGAGAGAGAGAGAGAGAGGAGAGGAGAGAGAGAGAGAGAGAGAGAGAGGAGAGAGAGAGAGAGAGAGAGAGAGAGATGAGGGAGAGAGAGGAGAGAGAGAAAGGTGAGGGAGAGTGTGAGAGAGTGAGAAGGTGAGGAGGCAAGGAGAAGGAGGAAGAGTGCTGAATCTTCATCCCTCAATTCACGCCATCACTTCACACTTATGTCAGCACTGAAATAACCTTTGACATGTACCCACCACACGCCGGACACCCTGAAGACAGGAGAGAGAAGGCAGATTCTATATACCCTGCGGTGTGGCCACACGTATTATTGCGTCGCGGTGATATCTTACGAGACTAGTGTCTTAGTGCAAGGAGCGCCCTTCATTACCAGACGCCCGACGCCCGCCACGCCGCTTGTCCCCTGGGGCAGGTGCTACTCATCTCTACGAAGTCCCGACGTCCTGCCAGGCACCTGCCCTGGTGGCTTTGCCCCTGTGTTCCTCCTGGGCTCCTGAGATGAAGGGGCCACGGCAGGGCAAATAGCGGCGCTCGGCGTTGCCCCTGTGGCTCTTCACTTTGCCCCAGGGACGACGAGCTTCGACGGGACGACTAAGGAATACCCCGCATAACCCCAGGGGCGGGAAGTGCAACTCTACGAGACCAAGAGGTCCCTGCAACACTGCCCGCCCCGGTGGTGATTCCCCTGGGACCGCCTGGCTTCCCGGATCCGCCGTGGGGCAACCAAGGGGCGCCCCCACTTTGCCCCAGGGGGTAGGGAAGTGCTACTCTACGAGACCATGACGTCCCTCCACACTACCTACCCCTGTGGCCTCTCTTCAGGGCCCTTGGGGAGCCACTGGGCGCTGGGGGCAGGCACTAGGGGTGGGCGTGGGCTGGAGGTGAAACTCTACGCTACTACGACGCCCTACGAGATACCTCCTTCAGGAGGCTTCCCCTGGGTTCCCCCCCGGAACCCCGGGGCATTACGAGGCACCTGCAACAGGATCTTAGGACCTCTTGAGCACCACATACAGGTCTTCCTGAAGGCGACGCAGCAGATGGTG
Organism: Chionoecetes opilio; assembly: GCA_016584305.1. Taxonomy (NCBI): domain Eukaryota; kingdom Metazoa; phylum Arthropoda; class Malacostraca; order Decapoda; family Majidae; genus Chionoecetes; species Chionoecetes opilio. The sequence goes on from JACEEZ010020305.1 coordinate 128,221, forward strand.
ATGTATCTATATGATTGACAGTGCATGACAGGGGCGGGCGATAATGGATTGACCCCGGGGCAACTATGCAAGCTAGGGGCCTCGGGGGGGAACAGGGAGGGTCGCCCCCCGGGTAAAGCCCGGGGCGTTATAAGCCTGGGGAGGTAAGCTCCCCGTATCTCCGAAGCTACGGGCACTGCCCCGTTGTACCTTCCGGTACAAGGAGATAAAGCCCAACCCAGCACCTTCAGGTAGAGGTGCCGGGGTTATTTGTCATGCCACGACCAGCGACCGATTGGAAGAACCATAGCGGGTTGGGGGGACGCTAAAACAGGAGCTACGTATATCAACACCCCCCCCCCCCCCCCCCCCGTTGAGCCTCCGCGCACGCAATTTCCTTCCTTCCCCCCTTCGGGAGTAGCGGAGCGGCGGCGTCCGCGGAGCTTAACAATAATAATAAAAATATATATAATCATGGTGATAATAATAGCTGTGAGTAGGAAATCCCATGCTTGCACTGACTTATTACCATTACTACTACCACATGGGGCGTGGGGAAGGACTCACCTCAGGTACCGCTCATACAGATGGTTTGATAGTCGTGTCCTGAACCTCAGCTTCAGCTCATTCAGGCCATACTTCAAGACATTGTTCACCAGTGAGATCTGTAGCAAAACACACATATAACACATCATTAGTGGATTAAACATGACTTAACCGGTACACATATTTACTTTAATGGTGCACAGTATGATGACTGCTGATTGAATGATGAAAATACCAGCATTTTTGGACATGTACCATATAACAGGAGAAAATACAACAGTCAAATTCTACTTTTATACTCTTACCCTGGATGCTTAGGTAAGGTTTTGTCACATTTAAGTTAATTTCCTTTTTCATACACAGGCCATCGCAAATACAGGTAGAGTACTAATTTCCCACCAAGCAAAATCCCCATGACTCCCACTCCCACTACAGCATTATGTCACAACCACTACTACACCAACCCTCCCCAGCCTGTCTCAGTAATAGAGATGCAGCCTCTAACTTACCGCAGGCATAGCAAGCAAAAGCTCAACGAGATGCTTCAAAAAGCCGTTCAGGTCCTTGGATATGATAGAGCTGAAATAAAAATAAATGTACATATCAAAATGTGAAACTTTAGAGAACTGATAGAAACTGCAAATGACTAAAGCAATTAATAAGGTAATGTTCAGGCTTTTGGGTATACTGAAACTGCTATGAGAAGTGACGCATCAAAATATATGAAATGCTTAATAAAACTGGTGGATATTGTAAACATCCTAAACTTTTTTATTGCTAATGATTGAACTGATTAGTGAGCATTTACTAGGGGGGTCTCCTTCTCACACCTAAAGCACCCACTCTAATTTTGTAGATCCTCCTCTTCAAACCATCTGGGTTTGTGTAAGGAAAGCAACACCAACCTTTCAATGAGAGTACCATTGTGAATCATCCATATATCACACATGCTCCTGGTGACGAGGGTCGCTGCCACCAGTGTGAGGAAGCTGGCCTCAGGAGTCCACACGCCCGGCACCAGGATTCCCAGGATGCCACGCAGGGATTTGAAGAACTCACCGTTGACCTGCGGAGGATGGAGGCATTATTAGGTACTTTGTTATGGTGGTCCTCTCTCTCTCTCTCTAACTGTATCAACAAGTCAAGGTTTGTAAGGGTCAGCTGCTTGTATCTTACCTGGGCTCTCCTCCTGTCATTTGAAGCTCCTCTGTCATTCGGGACATACTTCAATTCCTCTGCAGACAACTTTCTGTAATAGACACACGTTTTTTATAAGACTTTATTAAAACCAAGTCAAGTGTATATCTATGTACTTTATATACCCAACAACTCCATACTCACTTCTTCTGCCCGGAGGCTTTGTTGACGCAGTAGATCCAGTAGAGGAACGCTGCCGTGGACGTGGCCCCAAACAGCCTGGCATCTCGGGATTGAGAGATTGCCGACAACTTACTGAGCATCGCCATGCCTCTCCTTCACTGCCTGTGGGAAGGGAGGTGACAATGTACTGCCCATATGACCATAACTGAGAAACCAAGACAAGGTAGCAATTGTATCTCAAGACTAAACAGAAGTTGACATCCAAATCTGCGAACCCATGGCTTGGGCTTGCAAGCCATGGGTTTGCCATATGACATTTTGCCATATAAAAAGTTGTCATAATGTAAAAATAGAATCAATCCGAGTAGCAAGTGGAGATTTACAATCAGAAATTCCCTAGTGGGAATTGCTAGAACAGAGTCGTTCTTTTCATGTGTGTTTCTCTTGAATATAAAAGAAATGAAAACACAGCACTTCAACATGTGGTTCCATGACTAATGCTGAGAATCTTTGATTCTTTTGTCAAAATACTGTAATAAAACTATGATGTTAATTGTTCCTAATTACTGCTCAAGCAAGCCAGATGGTCTTTTTACCAGACCATTGCATACTGGTACCAGGGGACATTTTAATTCATATATTAAAAAAAAAAAAAATTGAGGTATTGATTGGTCATTTAGGCGAATTTCTGCCTGCTGACCGCTCCCTTTGATGTTTATCTTTTTACATCAATAAACTATTAAGAGTTTTGACTAAATGACCAATTGGTATATGCCATGATCCTTCACAACAAAGAATGGTTACATGACAGTATCCACACACGCATGACCCAAACACTAGCCCTGCAGTGCCTGCACCCACTTGATATTCATCCTTGTTAATTAAGTATTAGTTGAAATATAATAGTAATACTTTGAAGATCTCCAGGCAATGAGTCTTTTCTTTTTCCAAACCACCACAGAAATTCTAGGTGAAGAGGCTGGTTAAAAAAAAATCAGTGATATTTCAATATGGTAAATTTTCGTTATTGGGCACCACTGATTTCGAGGACAAAACTATATTTTTCTGAATAGCTTTGATGAGTTTTGAATTAATTTGGCACTCGTTTTTGGCGGAAATCAATGTTTTGTTTTCAGTTGTGGGCCCCACTCCTCCCAGCCTGCCCCGCAAACTGCATAGTATTTTTTTTTCAGCATCTTGCCATATGTGACTAAATCAAACCCCACGTCTAACCTAACCTACCTAATCCTGATTTAACCTAATCTAACCATTTCTGACTGAAATAACTGGGGTTTTTTTTAAACAGGAGAGGGAGTTGACCCAGTATAAAAAATTAATTGATTTCCGCCAAAAACGAGTGCCATATCCATTAAAAACACATCTAACCTTGTCAGAAAACAATAGTGGGATCACCTGAAGATCCGTCACCCCAGAATGTCCACCTGAAGATCCGTCACCCCAGAATGTCCACCTGAAGATCCGTCACCCCAGAATGTCCACCTGAAGATCCGTCACCCCAGGATTTCCCACCTGAAGATCCGTCACCCCAGGATTTCCCACCTGAAGATCCGTCACCCCAGGATTTCCCACCTGAAGATCCGTCACCCCAGCCCACAGTGAATGTAATTTATAGAATTAGGATAGCAAATATATTCCTTTGTATTATGCATCTTCGAGAAATGCATCTTCTGAAATTCGAGAACAGGCAAAAAAAGATGCAATTCATATAGACTTAGTGGATTTATACTTCAGGCTGTCTTTTGTTTGGCATTTCCACAGAAAACCATCCTTCGATCTGGAGTATTTTGTCAAATTCATCCAGTTATCACAAGTATCACACTTAACTTCACGCTTTAAAAGTCTGTTTTGTTGAAGCCACCGAATAACCTTAGTGGAATCATCACACAACAGTGGTAGGACGGTAGTTTAGAAGGTATTGCGTGCCATGGTCGACTGACTCCTATGACTATTTTATTTTAGCCCACTTACTTTTATATAGTCCTCTTACTTGACTGGAGGGTCATGACTCCTCCCTTTTACCCATTTGACCTGACCTCACTTGGAAATTGAAGTCAGGACAGGTCTTGACCCCACCTGAAGAACCGTCACCCCAGGATATCCCACCTGAAGATCCGTCACCCTGCCAAACTCTGGGGTGACGGATCTTCAGGTGATCTCTACTACTGGACTACTCTATACTGGACTTGCTACTCATTTTGGGCTATTTCCAGTGGAGGCCAGTTTTGCGATTCCTGCCATTTTCGAACATCACTCCCTTTTCCCTTCCTATGGTTTATCAGTATATATGATATACCGTTATCTTCGTAAATGTTTGTTCTATCATATTATCAAATACAAAACAGTAAAATGCAATAAAGAAATGCCATTATGAGAGAGTGAAGAAATATGCATGAACTTAATATTCACTTGAACTCATCGCCATTTAATATTTCGCGAGAATACATTTTAGATGAAACATATCAATAGAAGCAGATTTTCATTAGCTTTCCATTGCTATATTTCGTTTTCTGATAAATGAACCTTAACCATGCATAAATTAGCGTTAACTAATAAAATAGCATCATCTATCGGGATAATTACCTGATGGATGATGTTATTTATTTAGTTAACGCTAATTTATGCATGGTTCTAATTAATTTATCAGCAAATTAAATATAGCAATGGAAAGCTAATTAAATTCCGCTTCTATTGATATGTTGCATGTAAAAAGTCTTCACGCAAAATATCAAATTGCGATGAGTTTAAGTTCATGCATATTTCTTCAGAGTCTCATAATGGAATTTCTTTAGTGTATTTTAGAGGTTTTTTTATTTGATAATATTATAGAACAAACATTCACGAAGATAACAGTGTATCATTTATACTGATATGCCATAGTCTACTGTATTCATGGAACACTTTTTTACTTGCCGATACGATTGATGATGTTATTTTTTTACTTAACGCTAATTTATGCATGGTGGTAATTCATTTATCAGAAAACGAAATATATCAATGGAAAGCTAATGAAAGTCCGCTTCTATTGATATGTTTCATCTAAAATGTTTTCTCGCAAAATATTAAATGGCGAAGAGTTTAAGTATATATTGAGGTCATGCATATTTCTTCACTCTGTCATAATGGCATTTTTTTAGTGTATTTTATTGTTTTTTATTTGATAATATTATAGAACAAACAGTTACGAAGATAACGGTATATCATTTATACTGATAAACCTTAGGAAGGGAAATAGGGGTGATGTTAAAAAATGGCAGTAATCGCAAAACTGGCCTCCACTGGTCATGGCGGGTTGGCGCGGGGCACGAGTAGCAAGTCCAGCATAGTGTAGTCTTTGGGTGATCCAATCATCCTAATAGTGTCATGAGCGGACAGTGATGCCCAATACCGAAATTATACCATAAAGATACCTGCAATGATGAATGATAGACGCGGGACCGGGTGGGAAGGAAGAGCTTCGGGAAGGCAGTGCAGGTGAAACGCAATTGAAGAGGGAAAGAGAGAGGAGAAACCTGCTGAGTGAGAGAGAAAAGAGAGAAAATAGAAAAAAAAATAGAAAAAAATGACCCCGGCACACAAGAGGTATTTTGTGTCAAAAGCACCCGCTCCACCACGTCCTTAGTAATAACTCTGCAATCTTCACCACCGCTCTACTATACGAGGAAACAGTTCAAAATACCAAGACACGAGAGATAACAATAGTTTTATGAGTAAAAATTAAAGAAAAAAGACAATTTGATACCCCAACCTCACGGTTTCGTCACTTGAGGCCGATAAGTGCACATCCTCACCTCATTTTTCGCATATTTTCTAGGACAAAGTAAGATCTTTCCCACATTTCACATACCCGTAATGTAACCAGAGGGGCATTACTACTCACCTGGTGTCTAGTTTAGGGTCCCTTGGTGTTGTGAAGTGCTGAAAACCCCACAAAACACACAGACCGTACTTGGCGAAGGAGAAGCCAGCTGATCACTGACCTCTTCTTCTTCTTCTTTTGGCCTGTGTATTGCTTTTGCTATCTCCTTTCTACTTTGCCCTTCCTTCTTTTCCATTCCCGCTTCCTTTCTCCTCATATATATTCCAGCTTCCTTTCTCCTCATATATATTCCAGCTTCCCTTCTCTTATTTTTATTCCAACATCCCTTTTCTCCATTTTTATTCCATCTTTCCTTCTCTTCCTATTTCTATTCCAGCTTCTCTGCGTTTCCCTCTTTCGCTTTGCTTTATTGATTTCATACATACTGTTCTCGTTTTCTTTTGCATTTTAAATAGCTTCTATTTTTCCTGTTTTGCCAAAGTGTTGATGCAAAAACTTCAAAACCTCCGTGCAATGCTGAAAAACGTGCTCCTCTTCTCTTTTTCTGCGTTTACTCTCCTCAGTAACCTTCTTTGGCATCTATTGACTCGCTTGTGAATCTTCATTTAATAGCCATCCAATACATACACCCATTGCATTGATTTATAAATAAGCAATTGCTGAGGTATGTCACACTACAATCTAGCCATGATTTATCTTATTTTTTTTCCTATTTGAAGCATCCTTTTCTCTTCTACTCTTCTCCCTTCCCCATAAATCTACCCATCTCCTCCTCCTCCTCCTCCCCTTTATAGCCCATCAGTCTATCATAATGACGCGGCATATTATTAGCAAACTTTCCACGGTCCTGCCATGGCGTTAGGTGGTGGTGGGGCGTAGCGTGGGTGAACAACCCGCCGCTGTAGCCGCCTGCCACCTCAGCTTCCAAGGCCAAGCACACGGATAGGCCCCGCAGCCCCCTCCCCCCCAATACGTACAACATGGGAACATTATTCATTATCATTATCATAATTAATATTTCTACATAATCGTGAATATTATTTATGTTATTTCTTTTACCGCGACTACTACTTGCACCAGTATAACTACTACGGTACTACTACTACTACTTTTACCACAACGACTAGTCTACTACTACAACTACTTTTATCACCTACTACTACTACTACTACTACTACTACTATTTCTTCATTACAACTACCACTCGTGCTATTAGATAATTATGGGGTGATAGAGTTGAAGGTGCTGATAACGCCCCCCCCCCCCTCCACCCCCCGGTACTAACAGCAACCAGCAACAGTAGGGGCGAAGAAACGTGGCTGCGACAGACGCGGCTTCAAGCCAAATGCCGCCCGTCGGAGCGAGCTGTGGAGGACCAACAAACTCCACTTGCCGCCCGTGTTTGCCAGCTTATGGTAATTTTCCAATACCAAATATATATTTATCAGTATAAAAGATATACTGTTACCTTCGGAAATGCTTGTTCTATAATATTATCAAATAAAAAACCGTAAAACACACTAAAGAAAGGCCATTAATAACAAACACACTCAAGAAATATGCATGAACTTAATATTCACCAACTCCAGCTCCCATTTAATATTTTGCGGGAAAACTTTTTACATGGAGAATATCAATAGAAGCGGAATTTAATTAGCTTTCCATTGATATTTTTCGTTTTCTGATAAATGAATTAGAACCATGTATAAATTAGCGTTAACTAAATAAATAACATCATGAAATTGGGTAATTTTTCCCGATTGATGAGGTTATTTATTTAGTTAACGCTAATTTATACATGGTTCTAATTCATTTATCAGAAAACGAAATATATCATATCAATGGAAAGCTAATGAAATTCCGCTTCTATTGATATTTTCCATGTAAAAAGTTTTCCCGCAAAATATTAAATGGGAGCTGGAGTTGGTGAATATTAAGTTCATGCATATTTCTTGAGAGTCTCATAATGGCCTTTATTTAGTGTGTTTTACGGTTTTTTATTTGATAATATTATAGAACAAGCATTTCCGTAGGTAACAGTATATCTTTTATACTGATAAACATATATTTAGTAGGGGGAAATTACCATAAGCTGGCAAACACGGGCGGCAAGTGGAGTTTGTTGGTCCTCCAGCTCGCTCCGATGGGCGGCATTTGGCTTGAAGACGCTAGATCGTGACGTCAGTGCAAGACACCTATAGACCACCGGTTCTTAACCTGGGGAGTGCGCCCCCTTAGGGGAGCGTGGGTAATTACCTACGGGGTGGGGGCGTGAACCAACAGAGAAAAAGGAAGAACTGTCAAGTATTTAACTTGAAGCTCGCCTTTCGCTTTAACAAGAAGCTCGGCTTTCGCTTTAACAATGAAGAAACTCGCGCGCGAGGGTGAGCGAAGAAAGTCGGTACAGAGAAGAGTGAGTAAAAAACTCTGCGGTGACGCCTTACCAGATTTAACTTACTCCCTAGAATTTTATGCAATAGTAGTTTTTGTTATTATTATTACTATTATCATTGTTATTTTTATCATTATTATTATAGCGCGTAGCTTCTGGTGTGCGGCAGCCTTTAAACGTGATCTAACTAAATCTGCTCGGTATGTGCAAGGTGCTAATGAATAATTATGTGCACAATAAGTGTTAAAACACGCATTTTTTTTCAGTTTTTCTTTCTGATTCAGGGTTCTTTTGAAATATCTAATTAGTTGAACAAGTGAAGGGGGGAGGGCATGGAGGCAAGGACCAAATACTAAAGGGGGCATGGTGGTAAATATGTTAAGAAACACTGAAATAGACGATAATATGAAACTGAATGTTGTAAAAATGAATTTGTTCTTCCATTACAATCACCATGTTTATTATTGGTAATTCATATTGCATGCTTTCGCCCAAGGATAGTATATAGCGGTATATTATTTGTATATTATCCTTGCTATCGCCTGTACTGTTAATTTCTTACCAGCAACCCCTATGTAGCAACGGTGCATTCTAAGTAGCTAGGCTTAGAACGCTCGGGCATGATTATTGAGGGAGGTGTTTTGGTTGAGTGAGAGTCGTGCAAGAAAGATGTGTTCCCTGGAGATCCACACCTTGTTGTCTGACACACGATTTGCTTCAGAATTGTTTTTCACTCACAACTTTTCACACAGTCGGTTTTCTTAGAATATCGTAATTTTTCGTCCAGAATCTCAAACATTGCGCGTTGAATAATGTCGGATTTATTCCCAAATACCTCCTTGGGGTCAAACTCGGTGATGATAGAGAAACAGATAGGCAGGCATACCTATCAGTTGTACTGATGAGAGAGAGAGAGAGAGAGAGAGAGAGAGAGAGAGAGAGAGAGAGAGAGAGAGAGAGAGAGAGAGAGAGAGAGAGAGAGAGAGAGAGAGAAAAAAAAAAAAAAAAATTCCCCCTATTTATTTCTGCATATAGGAAAAAAAGAAAATAAATTGGGAGCTATTATATGCGTAAATATATTTTGCTTCTTGCTAAAGCGATGTTTGGCGGTATTTCTCCTGAGAGTTTTGCAGCTACGAACTGCTTCCTCCTACATTAGACAAAAAATCGGTGAAACAGTGTGGCCAAAATAGTTAACCACCGTCTTCAGGAACACCTCAGCTAGGATACGTCAATTCCCTTTACGGTCTGATGCCAAAGCAAGTTTAAAGTTGAATAGCCGGTGACATGACACAAGGAACCTCTGGCCACGATCCAAAGGTAAACCTGAAGCAAACAGGATTCAAGACAGCGAGTTAGCGGCACAAGTGAGGAGTCGACACGATCATTTGGCTTTGTTGATATGCTCCTTATTTTTCCCTCTCTCATCGCCTTTCTATTAATATGCTTTTTCATTTTTTTCCCATCCATTCATTACCTACACGGAGCAAATATTTGATGTTATTCAAGGTCGTAATATCTGCATGTGTGCTTATATCCTCATACAATGGACCAATTTACTCTACTTGAGGTAAGGATTGATTTGACATCTTCAAGCCTCATATAGTTGGGCAGTGATGTTGATTTTTCTATGTGAACAGTATTTTTGATGATACAGCCAATTTAAGTACAGGAAAATGTATACGCTCTAAAACGACTGGCGCCATGTTGTGACGTCACTAGCTTAGACAACAGAGCAAAACAGCTGTAAAGCGGCCGTTACTATTATGTACTACCTACTAATACACCAACTTGCATTACCCCTACTACCGCAAGATGACCAGTAATCCTCCTTCAAGTGATGTAGTAGGTATTCACTGTGTTTGTGAATATGTAAGTTGTAGTTTATAAGGAAAAAGGGGATAGACCCGTGGCCCGTGACACCTGACAAGTGACGACTTCTGGGATCGGCATTCCTTATAAGGAGCTTAAATGAACCTGCAATGACATGTAAAGCTAGATAGATAGACGAACTCATAGAGGAACAGGTAGAAATGTATGGCTTTCTTTCCCCACATAAGCAAAACATACACCCTTCGTCACTCTACTCACCACTACAACCTTTACTAACCATACATTTCTACCTGTTCCTCTATGAGTTCGTCTATCTGTCTAGCTGTACATGTCATTGCAGGTTCATTTAAGCTCCCTATAAGGAATGCCGATCCCAGAAGTCATCACTTGTCTGGTGTCACGGGCCACTTTGCTCTGTCTATCCACTTTTTCCTTATAAACTACAACTTACATATTCACAAACACAGTGAATACCTACTACATCACTTGAAGGAGGATTACTGGTCATCTTGCGGTAGTAGGGGTAATGCAAGTTAGTTAGGTTAGTAAAATAAAACTATAATTTGCGGTTTGCTGAGCCAAAACAAGCCGATCAGCTGATCAGGCGAGATCTGAGTCTGCAGTTACTACGTCACAACCAATAACAGCGCGTTCCGGCGTGTTGTGATATTTTGGCCCCAAAAAGGCCATATATTTCATTTATGGTGCATTTCTCAGCAAAAAGAATATGAGTACAGTGATATGTAGCCTATATTGCACCCAAAGCTTTATAATACTCCGTGTTTTAGGTGTGAGTAAATGGGTCCATTGACGCGCCTGCATGCAAACCACAGCGTATAACCAGTAACGGGAACCTGAAGGGACCTCCGCTGTTACATCATTATTTACTTCAGCATCCTTCCCCCCCGCCAACCAGCAACCGCTTCAAAAATCTTAGTACATATTCTTATACATACAACAGGGTCGCAAAGCATATTTCCTCCTTCCCAGTCCCATTTGTTTTCTTCAGCGTATCAAATCTCATGAAAGTTTTGAAGTTAATCTGCGTACCTTTCCAACTCCTATATAAACATCTCCTATACATATTAAATCATAAGACTAATGATAACTAGAATAAAGATGTATATTTGACATGTTTCCAGGTACTGGCAGCTACTGGCAGACTCTTTACTAATAAATGTATTAGCAGTTTGATCCCACAAATGCCGTCGCTCTTATCAACACAAACACTTTACTGAATGAATTGTGTATTTCATGTGATATTTCTTTCTGGTGTTGATTCCGAAGAATGAAACGAAGGAGAAGGAGGAGGAGGAGGGAAAATAAAAATCAGTTAAGAGTGTACGCTATGACCTCCCCTTTTCATGAGTAAAGAAAGGAAAAACGATATAATAATGTTTGGCTTCTACCACTGACTGATAATGTTTCAGTTTCTCACAGGTGATTATGGGATGGACGATGTGAGAAAGTCAGTCTCTCTCCCTCTCTCTCTCTCTCTCTCTCTCTCTCTAGGAGAAAAAACAGAAAAAACGAAGAACCAAAGAAGTGATAAACGATAAAAAAAAACCGGATTTTTTTATATCCTTATATGATGCAACGAATGAATAGATATCTGAAAACGTGAAATAGTTAAACACACACACACACACACACACACACACACACATGACTACACACTTAGACGACGTTCTTGTAAAGTATATGATCTGTGTGTTGAAAATAGACTAGGTGGCGCCTGGAGGCAGATGGTGATGAGAATATATAAGCGTTGCTGGTCCAGGTAAGAGCTTCGCATTCCAGCGGTGACGCGCACAGTGGACGGTCGTGTAGTGGTTGTGGTGGTAGTGGTTGTGTGCGGTGCTATAAGATACTAACGACGATCCAGGAGGGTTATACAGACAGGCGCTATGAGGAGTTTGGTGAGTAAAAGAGTGAAATAATAAATAATGCTTAGTTACGTGATGATTTTACCCCTTCAGACCCGGAACGTAATTTTTATTGTAATTTGCTTACCATTAGACGATTTTTTGTGAATATAAGCAGTGTTTTATAGATATGAGCTGTTTAGTATCCTTTTCGACTAACTAATTTGGTATATTCAGTTACTTTTCTTAATTTTATGGCTCGACAACATACAATTTTTTATAGCAAAGGAAAGATCTGGGCGTGAAGGGGTTAAGCAGTTATTTGTATATACACCTTTTTTTATGTTATTATCTCGCATCAGTTCATTCATTCCATTGTCTCTACCGTAATGGGTTTTTTCTCGTTTTTTTTCTTTCGTTATTATTTCAACTATTCGATTCGTTTTATATTTTCGTTTATTCTGTTTTTCGTGGTAATTACGTGTAGTGTGTGTATTCATCTAGTTGTATTTTCATCTAGTTGTATTCATCTAGTTGTATTTTACAGGGCCAGAGCAACGCTCGTATGGCACCGTCTCCATATCAACATTATTTTTCTCATTCATCCTTAGTGTTGGCCGAAACCACCACCCCGGGAGGCGGGTCACAAACCCCGGCTAACACCCGGTACCCATTCACTGCTGGGTGGACAGGGGCTCGGGTTTTAAGAAGACCGCCCGTCTGTCTTCGCTCCGCCCGGGGATCGAACCCGGGACTTCTCGGTTGTGAGCCGAGCGTGCTAACCCTTACATTATGGAGTTCCATACTGTGTGGTGTGTGTGTGTGAGGTGTGTGCGTGTGTGTGTGTGTGTGTGTATGTGTGTGTAAGAGACTCACTCTTTAGCGCAACTCAAGTTCCCTGTGATAATAATTTGACAGCATTTCTCCCTTTCTTTCTTTTTTCTCTCGCTCTCTCTCTCTCTCTCTAGTAAAATATGAACGAATTAACGATAATAGTAATAAAAATAGCAATAATAATAATAATAATAATAATAATAATAATAATAATAATAATAACGATGACAACTATCAGTCGTGGCAAGAAAGTGAAGGTGGTGGTGACATGAGACTTGACCAGAGGAACTTGAACGCACACACACACACATACACACACACACACACACACACACACACACACACACACACACACACATCACACACACACACACACACACACACACACACACACTAAGAAAAACAAAAGGATCTTGATTTTCCAGACTGGTCAATCTATTATCATTGAAGTCATTATCATTTTCTTTTTTTGTTGACCGAAAGAATGCAAAGAAAAAAGAAAAACGGTGATTTATTGTTACGTTTATCATTCAGACATACGCATTTACCATTAATCAAACATATGTACAGTTTTTTTGTACACTGCTTTTTCTTCTTCTTTTTTTTTTTCCATTTGGTGTTTAAGAAAGAAGAAATCGCGTAAGTAAATAAGACCTTTACGTGATACCAAAGCCGAGAGAGAGGCTCCTCCTCCTCCCTCAGCCTTGCGTAATACGGTAACTTATGTGTCCGCCCGCTTTCGTTACCTTATTTAATGTTACTGAATGTATTGGTACGTTTTCTTAATGAACAAAGAAAAAACTTGAAACTGAAATAATAAGAACATATTTTTTATAGGGCAGGAGGAGGAGGAGGAGGAGGATTACATAGGATTACATAGGAATAACAGACACCAGGAGACCTATTGGTCCATAACGAGGGTATCTGCTGAACTACATACTACTAACTATCAACTACTTGTAAGAAAACAGTTGGAAAAGGATACCATGTCCTTAAAAGAAGATAGGAACACGGAAGTTTCATAGTGCAGAAAAATAGGGTATGAAATATACTAACTACAACTACCACTACCACTACAACTAATCGATACGGGTGACTAAATATGAATTCGCAGGGCACTATCAATACCCATTTACTTTACAGTGCGCGTCAAGTCTGTTTTTAAATGTAGTTATTGTGCTGGCTTCGACAACATTTGTTGGTAACTTGTTCCATCGATCAACGACTCTCACATTGAAATAATTTTTACGGAGATCAGTGATGCAACGTTGACCGTTTAGTTTTAAACCATTATTTCTTGTTGTCACTTGAGTTGAAAGCTCGAATAGGTTCTCTTGATTAATGACATCAAATCCTTTTAGGATCTTAAAGGTTTCTATCAAGTCCCCACGGATTCTACGATCCTTTAAGGAAAACATATTAAGTTTCCGCAGTCTCTCTTCATAAGATGAATTTCGCAGAGATGGAATTTGTTTGGTTGCTCTTCTTTGCACTGATTCCAATTTTGCTTGGTCTTTTACGAAACAGGGCGACCAGAATTGGACGGCATATTCCAAGTGTGGCCTAACCAAGGACGTGTATAATTGTGTCATTACTTTCGGAGTTTTGTGTTCAAAATTGGTTTAATAAAGCCCAACATCATATTCGCCTTTTTACTGGCACTGGAGGAGGAGGAGGAGGCTAAGGAGGAGGCTATTGTCAAGCATGCTAAAGAAGGAAAACGAGGCAGACGAGGCCAGTGGAAAAAGACAAGAACGATAACGAGGAGAGAAGAAAGAAAGAGAAAACTAAAGACCGAATGAAAAATAGAGGATAAGAAAACAAGAAAACCATTATAAAAAGTGTACAACAAAGACTTGACGAAATAAAAAGAAATAAAAAGATGGAGTGAAACAAAGAAGATTAACACGTGAATAAAGACAAGAAGAAAAAAGAAGATGAAGAAGAAAAGAGTAATGAACTGACACAAAAAAATGCATAGTGGTAACAATGGTGGTGGTGATGGTGGTGGTGATGGTGGTGAAGGTGGTGGTGAGGCTGGTCTTGTGTACACATCCCACGTTACTCCATCTCAACGGTGTGTGTGTGTGTGTGTGTGTGTGTGTGTGTGTCTGTGTGTCTGTGTCTGTGTGTGTGTATGTGTGTGTCTGTGTGTGTGTGTGTGTGTGTGTGTGTGTGTGTGTGTGTGTGGTGTTGGTGTGATGAGGAGTCGGCTCTTCCACAACCCCTTAAAAATGACTGCTAAGAGAGAGAAAAAAAGATACACAGTCGCACATCCTGTATTTACGTCTGTGTCATGCAAGGCAGGGAAGGGTGAAGGCAAATACACACAGATGAATGCACTCGTAATACGCTTAAATTATACGAATTGTCGATGATTTACGGTGGAATCAGAGAGTGAATTCATGTTTTGATTTATACGGTTGACTGAGGTGACGGCCGGGGATATAATCGTGATTTGGGGATGAAAGTAGTAGTGCATGTAGGAGTAGTAGTAGTATTTATTTTATTTTTATTTTTTTATTATTATTATTATTACTATTATTATTATTATTATTATTATTATTATTATTATTTTGTTTTTTTGTTTACATTCGTGCCTATAGCGCCTGTAGGGCTCGGATAGTATGCCCTGGAGGTTCACTTGAGGACTGTGATGGTTGGCCCTCGCCCGTGGAGATGTTGGCAGGATTTTTATAGTGACGCCTGTGATTAGAGGTTCACGCCGCCCCCAGTGTCCTTCGAATGGTCAGCATGTGAGCGTTCTTAGGCCACTCGACGGTTGGACAAAGATCTTAAGTGGATATTCGCCTCGGGATCGAACTAGGGTCACCGAGAACGCTACTCGGAGACGCTAACCACTCTGCTACCGCCTCTCCAAGTAGTAGTAGTAGTAGTAGTAGTAGTAGTAGTAGTAGTAGTAGTAGTAGTAGTAGTAGTAGTAGTAGTAGTAGTAGTAGTAGTAGTAGTAGTAGTAGAAGAAGTAGTAGTAGTAGTAGTAGTAAGAAGTAGTAATAGTAGTAGTAGTAGCAAAAGTAGCATAACAATAACAGTAACAACAATAACAATTGTCTTAGAAGTATACACTGCTGGCGATAATATTAAGATAACATCAATAACATCAACAACAGCATCAGTAGTGCACCCACAGGTAGGCTGCACCAAAACCCGCGCAGACAGGCCCATTGCCAGACAAAAACCAGATCCTGTTGGGCGAGTGCCGCGGGAGGCTTGCGGGATGAATGATCTCAGGAGGAATGAAGGCACGGAGGGATTAGCCAGGGAGCCGAGGGTGGGAGGGAGTCAACACCATGTAATCACCTGCAGGAGTGGCCCGTCGAGAGAGAGAGAGAGAGAGAGAGAGAGAGAGAGAGAGAGAGAGAAAAAAAAGAGCTAGAAAAACGAGGAAAGAGAGAGAGAGAGAGAGAGAGAGAGAGAGAGAGAGAGAGAGAGAGAGAGAGAGAGAGAGAGGAGAGAGAGAAAGAGCAGAAGAGGAAAGAGAGAGAGAGAGAGAGAGAGAGAGAAGAGAGAGAGAGAGAGAGAGAGAGAGATGAAAAGAGGAGAAATGAGAAATGCAGGACCATGGTGTAACAGTGAAAGTCGAAACTGGACACACACACACACACGCACACACAGGAAGGGAAAGGAAGGGATAGAGTTGCTGAGTGCTGACCAACCATTCATCTCCTGTTGCATCACAAAAAAGGAAAGGAAGGGAAGGGAAGTCGTCGGAACATAAATAGGATGTCTGTTTTTTTATGCCGATTCTATTTAACTGGACTCAGGGAAAGGATGGGAAAAAGAGAAAGGAGGAGGAGGAAGAGGAGGAGGAGGAGGAGGAGGAGGAGGAGGAGGAAATGTAAATGTAGTCAAAAGAACGATGAAGAATATGATAGAAAATTTAAACATAGATGATATACATGTCCATCTCCCTAATGCAAGAGTTAACCAGTATATTAACTCTTTCATCCTCTTCACTGGTAAACTCTGGAACTCTCTTTCTGTTTCTATTTTTCCTCCTACGGCTTAAATCTTTTCAAGAGAGGAGTAACAAGACACCTCCCGAACTAAATTGGCCCACCCCCCTTTCTATATTCTCTTACTGTCTTCTTTATAGGGACTGGCAACTACATTTTTTGTTATCTCTTTTTTTGTGCCCTTGGCCAGTCCTTT
>JACEEZ010020305.1:147500-267500 GCA_016584305.1 Chionoecetes opilio
TTTCCACTTAATCTTGCTTTTAATCACCTATTTTTCCCTCTACTATTTCAAAGGGAAGTGTGAGTGTATGTCTAATTTTTCTCTTTACTACTGTCACTACTGATTCACATGTCAACGCCTATTTTCTCCTGTAGGTGGCGGTGCTGGCGACGGTGGTGGTGGTGATGGTGGTTGAGGTGGCTAAAGGAATGCCTCTTAAGCCTGAGCCGCGAAAGTTTGTGTACCAACCGGGCTCTCCCTCCGTCAGGCTTTATCCCGTCCACTTCGAACACTACCTCAATTCTTCGTCGGGTGAGTCTCTGTCTGGCTATCTGTCTATCTGTCTCTCTCTGGGTGTTTTTTTGCCTCTATTTCTGTCTCCTTGCAATATTCGTTCCTTTTTAGTTTTTGTTTTATAAATATTTTCGAACAATACCTCAATTCTTCGTCAGGTGAGTCTCTGTCTGTCTGTCTATTTTTCTGTCTATGTTTTATGCTCTATTTTTAGTCTCCTTGCAATATTAGTTTTTTTTTTGTAGATATTTTCGAGCACTACCTCAATTTTTCGTCAGGTGAGTGTCTGTCTGTCTGTCAGTCTCTCTCTGTTTTATGTTCCATTTTTGTCTCCTTGCAATATTCGTTCATTATTTTAATTTATTAATCTTTTTTTGTCTGTCTGTCTCTGTTTTATGCTCTATTTTTGTCTCCTTGCAATATTTGTTCCTTTTTTTCTACTTTGAGGTATTTTATAACTTTAGACACGTTTCTCAATCACTTCTATTCTTCCTCTGGCTCACTTTTATCCTTCATAATTTATCGAAGCTTAGTTTCTTTTTATCTTACGATTTCTTTTTATCATCAAAATTCTCTTTCTCTGCGTGATATCATTCTTTACACTTCAAACTGCTTTAGAATGTTGGCTTATACTTCATTTCTCCTTATCTTTTTATAATGCGTGTTTCTGGTGCTCTCCCCAGATACACTGACCTTGTAGAAACATATTAGCGGTTGTAACTCCTGAGGGATTATTGTATCTCTCTTTATATACACTATACAGGGGTTCATGGTTGTGAAAATTAACATTGTAAAAATTAATTAGAGAGAGAGAGAGAGAGAGAGAGAGAGAGAGAGAGAGAGAGAGAGAGAGAGAGAGAGAGAGAGAGAGAGAGAGAGAATTCCTCCGTGGGAACCGATGGTAGTACACCGCCGCGCAGCTTCCCCGGGGCGCTAGATACGAACACGAGTCTTCTTCCGTCGACTTTCTCCGGCCTGTGTATGGGGCCTGAGGTGTGTGGGAGTGGCGGGAGGGAAGGACAGGCATGGAGGGAGGCAGTAGTACCGTGTAAGTAAAGGAGGGAGGCAGGAGTACCGTAGAAGTAAAGGAGGGAGGCAGGAGTACCGTAGAAGTAAAGGAGGGAGGCAGGAGTACCGTAGAAGTAAAGGAGGGAGGCAGGAGTACCGTAGAAGCAAAGGAGGGAGGCAGGAGTACCGTAGAAGTAAAGGAGGGAGGCAGGAGTACCGTAGAAGTAAAGGAGGGAGGCAGGAGTACCGTAGAAGTAAAGGAGGGAGGCAGGAGTACCGTAGAAGTAAAGGAGGAGGCAGGAGTACCGTAGAAGTAAGAGGGAGCGGAGTACCGTAGAAGTAAAGGAGGGAGGCAGGAGTACCGTAGAAGTAAAGGAGGGAGGCAGGAGTACCGTAAGTAAGAGACAGGAGGAGGCAGGAGTACCGTAGAAGTAAAGGAGGGAGGCAGGAGTACCGTAGAAGTAAAGGAGGGAGGCAGGAGTACCGTAGAAGTAAAGGAGGGAGGCAGGAGTACCGTGAAGTAAAGGAGGGAGCAGGAGTACCGTAAGTAAAGGAGGGAGGCAGGAGTACCGTAGAAGTAAAGGAGGGAGGCAGGAGTACCGTAGAAGTAAAGGAGGGAGGCAGGAGTACCGTAGAAGTAAAGGAGGGAGGCAGGAGTACCGAAGTAGTAAAGGAGGGAGGCAGGAGTACCGTAGAAGTAAAGGAGGGAGGCAGGAGTACCGTAGAAGTAAAGGAGGGAGGCAGGAGTACCGTAGAAGTAAAGGAGGGAGGCAGGAGTACCGTAGAAGTAAAGGAGGGAGGCAGGAGTACCGTAGAAGTAAAGGAGGGAGGCAGGAGTACCGTAGAAGTAAAGGAGGGAGGCAGGAGTACCGTAGAAGTAAAGGAGGGAGGCAGAGTCCGAGTAAGGAGGAGCAGAGTACAAAGTAAGGAGGAGGCAGGAGTACCGTAGAAGTAAAGGAGGGAGGCAGGAGTACCGTAGAAGTAAAGGAGGGAGGCAGGAGTACCGTAGAAGTAAAGGAGGGAGGCAGGAGTACCGTAGAAGTAAAGGAGGGAGGCAGGAGTACCGTAGAAGTAAAGGAGGGGGCAGGAGTACCGTAGAAGTAAAGGAGGGAGGCAGGAGTACCGTAGAAGTAAAGGAGGGAGGCAGGAGTACCGTAGAAGTAAAGGAGGGAGGCAGGAGTACCGTAGAAGTAAAGGAGGGAGGCAGGAGTACCGTAGAAGTAAAGGAGGGAGGCAGGAGTACCGTAGAAGTAAAGGAGGGAGGAGGAGTACCGTGAAGTAAAGGAGGGAGGCAGGAGTACCGTGAAGTAAAGGAGGGAGGCAGGAGTACCGTAGAAGTAAAGGAGGGAGGCAGGAGTACCGTAGAAGTAAAGGAGGGAGGCAGGAGTACCGTAGAAGTAAAGGAGGGAGGCAGGAGTACCGTAGAAGTAAAGGAGGGAGGCAGGAGTACCGTGAAGTAAAGGGGAGGCAGGGTACCGTAGAAGTAAGGAGGGAGCAGGAGTACCGTAAGAAGTAAAGGAGGGAGGCAGGAGTACCGTAGAAGTAAAGGAGGGAGGCAGGAGTACCGTAGAAGTAAAGGAGGGAGGCAGGAGTACCGTAGAAGTAAAGGAGGGAGGCAGGAGTACCGTAGAAGTAAAGGAGGGAGGCAGGAGTACCGTAGAGTAAGGAGGGAGAGAGTACGAGAGTAAGGAGGGAGGCAGGAGTACCGTGGAAGTAAAGGAGGGAGGAGGAGTACCGTAGAAGTAAAGGAGGGAGCAGGAGTACCGAAAGTAAAGGAGGGGCAGGAGTACCGTAGAAGTAAAGGAGGGAGGCAGGAGTACCGTAGAAGTAAAGGAGGGAGGCAGGAGTACGTAGAAGTAAAGGAGGGAGGCAGGAGTACCGTAGAAGTAAAGGAGGGAGGCAGGAGTACCGTAGAAGTAAAGGAGGGAGGCAGGAGTACCGTAGAAGTAAAGGAGGGAGGCAGGAGTACCGTAGAAGTAAAGGAGGGAGGCAGGAGTACCGTAGAAGTAAAGGAGGGAGGCAGGAGTACGTAGAGTAAAGGAGGGAGGCAGGAGTACCGTGAAGTAAAGGAGGGAGGAGGAGTACGTAGAAGTAAAGGAGGGAGGCAGGAGTACCGTAGAGTAAAGGAGGGAGGCAGGAGTACCGTAGAAGTAAAGGAGGGAGGCAGGAGTACCGTAGAAGTAAAGGAGGGAGGCAGGAGTACGTAGAAGTAAAGGAGGGAGGCAGGAGTACCGTAGAAGTAAAGGAGGGAGGCAGGAGTACCGTAGAAGTAAAGGAGGGAGGCAGGAGTACCGTAGAAGTAAAGGAGGGAGGCAGGAGTACCGTAGAAGTAAAGGAGGGAGGCAGGAGTACCGTAGAAGTAAAGGAGGGAGGCAGGAGTACCGTAGAAGTAAAGGAGGGAGGCAGGAGAGTACCGTAGAAGTAAAGGAGGGAGGCAGGAGTACCGAAGTAATAGGAGGGAGGCAGGAGTACCGTAGAAGTAAAGGAGGGAGGCAGGAGTACCGTAGAAGTAAAGGAGGGAGGCAGGAGTACCGTAGAAGTAAAGGAGGGAGGCAGGAGTACCGTAGAAGTAAAGGAGGGAGGCAGGAGTACCGTAGAAGTAAAGGAGGGAGCGGTACCGTAGAAGTAAGGGGACAGAGTACAGAAGTAAAGGAGGGAGGCAGGAGTACCGTAGAAGTAAAGGAGGGAGGCAGGAGTACCGTAGAAGTAAAGGAGGGAGACAGGAGTACCGTAGAAGTAAAGGAGGGAGACAGGAGTACCGTAGAAGTAAAGGAGGGAGACAGGAGTACCGTAGAAGTAAAGGAGGGAGACAGGAGTACAGTGTATAGAGGGATGGGAGTGAGAGGTAGCTATAGTGTGTGTTCATTATTTTACCGCCGCTGTGGTCAAGGTTGTGTTAATCGTTCCGGCTTTTTTCTTGCTCTAACTAGGAGCCAGAAAGACAAATGTTGATGTTACGAAACTCACTTAGCTGCTCTGGTGCTAAAAGACCTTGAATTTAAATGTTAAAACCAGCACTAAAAAATCAATGGAAGATAGTCTACACATCGGTATTATTCAACGCTGCACCGCCACTACTTAAACTACTATCACTACTATTTACATACTTGGTACGATAGTTTAGTTACGTTTATTTGATCGTAAAACCAGCACTTTTTTTTACCTTTTTTACTTGATTCTCGTTTTCCGAAAATGGCTTTGCTTACTTTTACAATTTTACTCTCAAATTGCATAATGATGATGATGACGACTGATAAATTTCTCATAGGCTAGATACACTGAGAGATAAAGGCATAACATGTGTGTGTGTGTGTGTGTGTGTGTGTGTGTGTGTGTGTGTGTGTGCGTGCGTGCGTGGTGGTGGTGTGCGTGTGTGTGTGTGCGTTGCGTGCGTGTGTGGTGTGTGTGTGTGCTGTGCTGTGTGTGTGTGTGTGTGTGTGTGTGTGTGTGTGTGTGCTGGTGTCGTGCGTGGTGGTGGTGGTGCGTGGTGGTGTGTGTGTGTGGTGGTGGTGTGCGTGTGTGTGTGTGTGTGTCCCGTCGCTTGAAAGATGACACATATCTCTACCCACAGTCTAACCCTCTACCATTAATTAACTTCCCTCACGTCTTCCTCCTCCTCCTCTTCCTCCAACTTCTTTTTATCGTTAACGAGGGTACGTATTCATCTCTCCCCCGTATGACATAACCAAGCTATCAAGGAGTGGCTCACAGACAGACAGACAGACGGATGGACGGACGGGGGACAGACACACCCTCGTCGGCAGTCTTTCACGTCGCCGTACCAGCCGCCTCCTCGCCGCCGCTGGCCTTATAGTACTCCTGACCCTCTTCTAAAGGAACCCGAACCCGCAAAAAGTGGTCTTCCGTTGATCGTAAATAACAGGTCCTAATGCTACTTTCTGGAGCGTTGGAACGTATAAGCTAAATATTTGTTTATCTTTGGGTTTTTAAGCGTTAAGGTCAAATTTCTGGTCTCCTTGAATTAGTTACGAAAAAAAAATTAGCCAAGCGTGGTCTCATACTATCTTTTTTTTTTTTTTTTTTTTTTTTTTTTTATATACTTTCTAGCGCGTTGGAACTATAACAAGCCAAATATTTGTTTATTTTTATATTTTATTTATGCGTTAAGGGCAATATTCTGGTCTCGTTGAATTAGTTACGAAAAAACAAAAAACAAAGGCCGTCTCATACTAGAATCAATTATTATTATTTTTTATTAAACTAAACCTTATCGTTGTTTGAACCATAAAATCCGTTGTATTTATTCTTATTTACTCTCCTATCCTATATACAAGCATACGTCAAGTTCAATGTCATGTTTCTTTTTCTGTTCAACTCAAGTGACAATGAAAACGTAATCTACAAAAAAGGCAAGATCACCGTGCGCCTCCTTTTCACGCAAGAGTGGCATAAATCAATGATACCTACTCGTGATAACATAAGAGTCGACTTATCGCTATTTTGATCATTAAGTGTCGCACATAATCAGTAAATGAGATGCAGACAGTCGTAAAAGATAAGGAAGTAAAGAGATGGAAAGAGAGGTTAAGATCTTGGGGGGAGAGAGAGAAAAAAAGAGAGAGAGAGAGAGAGAGAGAGAGAGAGAGAGAGAGAGAGAGAGAGAGAGAGAGAGAGAGAGAGAGAGAGAGAGAGAGAGAGAGAGAGAGAGAGAGAGAGAGAGAGAGAGAGAGAGAGAGAGAGAGACAGAGACAGAGACAGAGACAGAGACAGAGAGACAGAGACAGAGACAGAGACAGAGACAGAGACAGAGACAGAGACAGAGACAGAGACAGAGACAGAGACAGAGACAGAGAGACAGAGACAGAGACAGAGACAGAGACAGAGACAGACAGAGAGAGACGAAACGGAACATTTCTTAAAAGTGGAAAGGAAGGCGGAAATGGGGAGAAAAGTAGGGCAAGGCGAGTAAGAAAAAAAAGTAACTGATTAATATGAAAAATTATGAACATGGAGGGAGAAAGGGAATCAATTACTGCATTGTGATTATACTACATTAGCAACATCAACCGGATACTAGTTATTGTTGTTATTTTGTTGTTGTTGTTGGAGGGTGGGCTTGGAGCGAGTCTTTTCATTCTTGGAACTTGATCCTTGATAGTTTATTCGGCTTGGTGTAATATAATAATCTACAAGCCACGGTCCATTAAGCCGAAGCTCTTTTATGGACCTCATGCCATAATATTTTCGTTGTCTTTCGTACATTCACCACACGAGGATACATAGTCAGTCTCCGCCCTAACATAGCCTCAAGGAGAACTCAGCTGTCATTACCCAAGCGTTTTATTTCGTTTTCTCCTAGCTAGCCGCCCACCTCCGCCTCTAAACATTAGTATACAGGTAACATGCGAGGCCAGGTAACGGCCTTTCCTTTCCCAAGCTATAGAGGAGCCCCACCTTCCTTTCAGCACAAACTCACGACCTTTTAGAAAGCCTCCATAAGCCTTGCCGAGTTCGATGTTCACTTCCTTTGACGCGCCAGTGAACGTCCTCAGGAAATGTGTCTCTCTTTTGCGAGGGTCAGGCAAGAAAGCAGGGAAGCGCGCGTGTCTACTAAGGCAATGATATGATTCGACATTTCCAGCATACCTCACAGGAATAATTGTGAGTTTTAGTATATATCATGAAGCTACACTTGTTGAGTTTCGACAGTTTTGTCCAGAATATTCAGTACACGAAACACTGCGATATGGATGGTGTTTATAAGTTATGTTCAGACTATTAAATTGACGGACACAAACACAAACACAAACACACACTCACATACACACACACACACACACACACACACACACACACACACACACATCTCAGGGCCGTGTGGGACAGGAAGAGGAGGAGTTAGGACGACAATAAATAGATGAATGAATATATGAATAAATAAATAAATAAGAAAAGGAGTATTCACAGAGAAAATAATAATTTACTCTCATTTTCGTTGACTTCTTCTGCTTCCCCCCTCCTTCCCCCTCCCATTACCCCTTCCCCCTTCTTTCCCCTCCCTTTACCCCTTCCTCCCCATCCCTCCCCCAATAGCTGGACAAGTTGACGAGAGGGAAAGTCGAAAGTACGACATGCAAGGGGAAGAATAAGAGAAAGATAAAAAAGTAATGGGAGGAGAGAAGTGAGCATGAGAGATAGAAATAGAAGTGAATAAGACACGGAAGAGGAAGAGGAAAAGGAGGATGTGGAGGAGGAAGGAGAGAAAAAGGAGAAAGAGGAGGAGGAGACAAGGAAGAGAAGGAGGAGGGAGGAGCTGTAAGGGAAGGAGGAAGAAAATCAAGAAGAAAAAAGAAGAAGTAGGAGGAAAAGAATATATAGATGATATCATAATTTTCTGTTCTGCACAATCTCAAGATAATCAAACCCTATCTTGGTACCGCCTTCCTAATAAAAAAATAATAAATAAATAAATGAATATAAAGCCGTCTAACAGTTAACAGATCCATTCAAAACACATTAACCCCTTGAGGCCCATATTTTTCCTTTGCTATATGTAATCATCTGTTGTTAGCCATAAAATTACGAAAAGTAAATTGATATACCAGCTTTGCTAGCGGGCAAGGATACTAAACAGGTAATATCTATAAAATATTGCTTATATTCATTAACCCCTTCACGCCCAGATCTTTCCTTTGCTTGTATAAAAAATCGTCTGTTGTCGAGCCACAAAATAACGAAAAGTAACTGAATATACCTAATTAGTTAGTGGCCAAGGATACTGAACAGGTCATATCTATAAATTATTGCTTATATTCACTAAAAATCGTCTAATGGCACCCACATTACAATGGAAATTACGTCAGGGTCTCAAGGGGTTAAAATGGTCTAATGGTAGTCAAATTCCAATGAAAATTACGTTCTAGGCCTCAAGAGGTTACATAAGAACATAAGAATATAAGAAAATAAGGATGATTAAGCTACAAGAGGCCGTGAGACCTACACGAGGTAGTTCCTGGTTGGCGCTGTTTTTTTTTGTCACGGTTGGCACTGGGCACATGTAATCCTGGCTCATCCCCAGGTTAGATTCTATCACATACAAATAGTTTCCTCCCCCTTAAAAAGAAATAATAAAAATACCGGAGATGCGAAGAACAAATATTTTATCCAATACATGAGGTGGATGAATGGTCGCGTCCCTCCAAGAAGATACACAGCACGCCTCGAGGCCCACCATGAACCCTCCCGCCCCTATGAATATCTACGTACTTTCACCTATACACCCGCCACTCCTGACGTAAAAAAAGATAAAAAATCAACACACGAAGGTGATAAAGAGAAAGTATGTTTAATATATTCATAGAAGCCTAGTCAGTCGTGCGATAAAGAGCGAGGTGTCTTCGGTAAATTCCTATATATGTAATTAAAAGATTGTAGAGATAATGAGGTAAATAAATGAATGTCCCTGAAAGAAAGTGAAGATTTTGAGAAGCCTATATAATTGAAAGGACAAGATATCTGCCCCCTTAAAAAAAATATATTAACCCCTTCACGCCCAGATCTTTCCTTTGCTATAAGAAATCGTCTGTTGTTAGCAATAAAATTACGAAAAGTAACTTAATAAACCAATTTAGCTAGTAGACAAGAATACTAAACATATCTATAAAACATTGCTTATATTCATTAAAATCATCTAATGGTACCCAAATTACAATGGAAATTACGTTCTGTGCCTCAAGGGGTTAATAATTGGATGAGTGTAGGAGGTAACAGAAAAAAATATAATGTACGTATATCTAAAGGAAGATACGATTTTCCTCCTATCTAGACACTTTGCAAGTACCAACTACAAGGTTATTGACTATACAAAGCGCCGCCACGTCAGCACGAACTAGGCGGACTCAAACCGCTGACCGAATGCACAGGGACGCTGCACATTGCGAGCACACGTCTCTACCAACCTTGCCACCCTGACGGGCTATATCTAAAGGAGAAAGTAGATGTTTGTAGGAGCTGAGTTAGTGCTAAACAACAGGAAATTTACCGTCAATATTACTGAATGAAATAGTAAAGAAGTATTACAGAAGGGTTACAGAAGTATGAAAAAAGCTAATATTTCCAAAAACGCATAAGTAACATTTGCATTTTAAGATTTGGAAGAGTGCACTAAGCTACTAAAAAATCATTAACATAGAAAGAAATCATTAATCTTCGGAGACCCATAAATACATAACTGGCAATAGTTATATCAAGCTATCTATGGAAAAAACATATTGAAAGAGATTAAGGAAGTTACGGTTTATAAATTATGAAAAAATTGGTGTTACTTAGTGGTGGTACTGCCTTGCAATTGTAAATAAATACGACTAAGTAAATAGTAAATTATATACTTGTAAATAAATCCTTCAATACGACTCAAGCAATGTTAGTAATAGAGAGGAGAGTGTGTAGCTGCCTGGCAATCAAGGAAGTGGATCAAGGAGGTATTTTCCCCAGGGAATGCACAAGATATTATTATGTCGTTATGGAGAAAGTATATATTTTTGAAGCTTTGATTCCCCACCCCTCGCAGTGACATTTAGGAGAGAAAAAAAATATATAAACAACATATGAGAAGAAAAAAAACCGCAGCAAAATTTGGAAGTAAAGAGAAACAAACGGGAAAATAATAACGTGAGGAAATAAAAGTAGCAAATAAAACATTGACTATCCTCGTAAAGTTGGGAAAATCACGTAATAAGGGTTGTAGAAGAAAATTGACAACAATTGCAACTATTTACGTCGTACAAATAAGATCATAAAACAATTGTAAATCTGATACAAGAGGAAAGAGAACACGCCTTGCGGTAATTTGAATCGAACGAGCGGGAAAAAAATAGGAAAATATCAGTGAAAAATAGATAACTAGGAAGGTAAACATAAATATTGACGTAGGAAGAGTGAAACTTTTTTAGAACTCATGGATATGTCACTTTGTTTGTATGCTTGCTTGTTCAGTCCAGTTTATGGCAAGTGTTAAAAAACCCGATAATAAACAGTTATAACAGTATATAACAGTTATAGTTATACCTTCGAGAGAAAAACGTGAAGTACTAATAATGATAATGCCAGCAGCGCAGCCAGAGGGCTTGGACGGGGACATGGGCCCCCTCAAAAAAATTTCGCCGTGAGTTCAAGAATAGATTGGAATTTTTTTTTGTCAAATACTTGTTAAATTGAAACTGAAAGAATATGCAATTCAGAGAAGAAAGTCTTCTACGGACACATATATTTTATAAGACTTAGGCTACTTTACTTTATGTGTGAGTATGGACGAAGCCAAGAGATTAATCAAACATTGCACGATTTGGACGGGAGGACTACTATAGTGGTTTGGAAGGAGGACGGGAGGCAGGATGGGTGACCATACACCAATATTCATGGTGAAGTGCAGTGTGGTTTTAAATTTTTCATGGTTAGTCATTGCACCCACTCCCCCCCCCTGAAATATATTTCTAGCTGCGCCCCTGGATAATGCTAATAAAGATTCTGATAATAATAATAAGTGATGATAATGATGATGAAACTGATTTGTACATTGAACAAAACACACACACACACACACACACACACACACACACACACACAACACTATAAGCCCACGCACCCTACACCCTTCTTTCTTCTCTCACTCTCGCTCGGACAAGACCTTCATAATATAAAAAACTTCCTCACCTTCAAGACAGCTGAGAGGCGAGTATATAGTTGCTACCTTCCCCTCCCCCCCCCCCCCCTCTCTCTCTCTCTCTCTCTCTCTCTCTCTCTCTCTCTCTCTCTCTCTCTCTCTCTCTCTCTCTCTCCTTCCCTCCCTCGTACCCTCCGTCCTCGCCCCTCCTATCCTCTGAAGGTCGTCCAAGTGAGATTCTTTTGCACGACTTTACACTTGTCTGTCGTTTGGGGTCGTCTCAAAACCACCTTCATAACATCGAGCAAAAAAAATTACATCACTCATCATTCATTCGTCACTTCTTGCGGTGTTGAATGGATATGATAAAAAATAGTCCGGCAAGTATATACGAAAGCAATTCAGAGATACGCAAACAAGTGGTATTATAGATAGCTGTTCTTCATAACTATTCACACCCAGATCTGACGCTTGTTGACTCAGCGTTAAAAATTCTCCAAGTGTCAATACTTTTCGTGGTTATATGAATCACACACTTCCGTTGTCTTTATTTGGCCTAGAACCTCACCCATTGCTTGGAATTTTTGCTTTAACCGTCGCTGAAGATTACCACTCACTGAGAGAGAGAGAGAGAGAGAGAGAGAGAGAGAGAGTGTGTGTGAGGGGGCGACTTCACCTGTCCAGCCACACATAAAGACACCTTAATTAATGGGATAAAAGACGACATTTATACCCTAGGCAGCCTTGACCACTTGGAGGATAAGTAGTATACGCATGCATAGACTTAGCTTAGGGTGATACGACGCCCTGCCCTTTTTTTTCCTCGTACTGTGTGTGGGTAGAAGGGATATAGGGCACTGAATTTTCTTAAGTAGACAATATTGACGGAACATAATCAGGGCATGTCTTAGAACGGCTCCGATTGGTATAACGAAGAGAAGACGAAGAGGAGGAGGAGGAGGAGGAGATGGAGGAGGAATGAGGACGAGGAGGAGGAGGAGGAGGAGGAATACAAATACAAAGGAATACAAAGGAAACACAAACAGCAACAGACCGATAGGTCCTTACAAGACTGTTTGCTTTAACTACACTACACTAACTAGATAATAAGAGAGAAAGGATAGGAAGTAAAAGCTCCTCCCCACCCCACCCATCCCTCCAGCCGAAGCTGGCCGGAAAAAAAAGTGATACCATGCAATATAGAAAAACGGGCATGGAATTTGGAGGAAAGTTGAAAGTTTATAATCTATGGCTAACTACTACTAGTTTGGGGGGGTGGGGTTTAGTGCTTGATAGATAGGTATGTTATGTGTGTTTGTAATGTGTGAACACAGTGTGGAGGTTCAAGGGGTGGTGCGGCACCCTTTGCCGGGGCGCTTTCTTGGGGAGGCAGCAGTCAATCGGGGCCCCCAGCTCCGTTCAATCCACTGCGGATTGTGTACTTTCCATGTAGGACGCCGTAACTTCAATGCCTCCTGCAGCAGTGCCCCCTGGTACCTTAAATCCGATGGTGGTCACTAACGTCAGGACCCAAAACGAACCACAGCCCGTCACGGGTTTGGGAGAGTAGTAGTGGTAACCGTTAACTCGGGGCTATCTGTGTGTGTTATGAGGTCTAATGTAGTGTTGGTGTAGGCTCAGTGTGGAAGTTCGGGGGTGGTGCGGCAGCCTTGCCTGGCGCTTTCTTGGGAGGCAGCAGTCAATCAGGCCCCAGCCCCGTTTCAATCCACTGCGGTAGTGCAACTTTCCAAGTGGGGACGCCTTTGCACTTCAATGCCCCCTGCAGCAGTGACCCCGGTATATAAATCCCGATGGTGGTCACTAACTGACAGGGCCCTTACTGAACCACAGCCCGTCACAGGTCAAAAGTTGTAGTAGTGCCCGTTTACTCGGGGCTGTCTGAGACGTGGGGGGAGGGGTGTGTAGACGCGACTCGCAATCATTTTACGCAATGTGAGTAAGTTTCAGAGGCCCGCGAGATAAATTATTATTAGATAAACAGTGACAACCGGGGATTGATATGAAATATTTATCGAGGCGATTTTTAAATGATTCTATTGTATTTGAGTTTACTACGTCTGACGGCAGCCCATTCCATACGTTTACAACACGGGTTTTTGAAGAAGGGACTTTGCTTCGTTCGTTACAAACCGTTTCCTGCTATTTTAAATCCGTTGTTTCTAGTTGAGCTTGGCCGGTCTAGCGTGAAAAGATTTTTTTGGGGGCTACGTTCGTAAATCCATTGAAGATTTTTTAAAAACTTCGATGAGGTCACTCTTATCCTTCGTTTTGTTATTGGTAATAAGTTAAGTTCTTTGAGCCGATTTTCGTACGATTTATTTCGCAATCTAACCTCGAAGAGGAGGAGGAGGAGGAGGAGGAGGAGGAGGAGGAGGAGGAGGAGGAGGAGGAGGAGGAGGAGGAGGAGGAGGAGGAAGAAGAGAAGGAGGAGGAGAAGGAGGAGGAGAAGGGGGAGGTGAAAGGTTCCTAACAATCCCTCAAGGTGTGTTAACAAATAAGCAGCGATGTGTTATGTGATTTATGGACAGAAATAGCCTCTGTATATGGTTATGTTTATGTTAACGTATACTTCCATTCTCCTTTCTACTCTTACTTCCTAGTTAGTGCGGAGTCAATAGGGAGCTTTAAAAGTAGGCTAGACAATTTCATGGATGGGGATGAAAGGTGGATGTAGGTAGTATTAAGTAACAGGAACTACCACGTTTAAGTCTCGCGGCCTCTTGTAGCTTCCTTATTTTCTTATGTTCTTATATACTACTCACATTCTTCAACCACATGTATATGGAATCCTTCTTAGGAACTATGTATATTACCTTGATACTTCAAATTATTTTACGCACTTGACATTTCTGTAAAGTGGCATTTAGATATCCCCACTTTTTTTCTCTATATCTCTTTGTTGTAAAATGAGCTGGGTTCGTTGACGTGAAAACAAAATATAACAATAAACACAGGATCTTTGTCCCTGACGCCTAAACCAGCCAGTAAATGCACTAGCACTAAAGTCTCGTCTCGTACGACCGGTTAGGCATTATCATAGCACTTTGGTAATGCACTGTTGTCTGGTTTTAGGGAGGTGGCAATTGAGCTGTTTTTTATGTCCTCTTTTTATCTGCCCTTGACCAGCCTCTCTCTGCTCTAAAATACTCTCTCTCTGATGTAAAATACTCTCTCTCTGATGTAAAATACTCTCTCTCTCTGATGTAAAATACTAAAATACTCTCTTTCTGATGTAAAATACTAGAAAAAAACCTCATTAGGTCAGAGTTTAAGCTCATACTCAGGTCTCCTCACCCACACACTTGTACTAGAAGCCGACCTAAGCTACATGCGTTAATTGAATGTTACACCAGGCCATCCTTTCCCATTCTCCCAGCACGGCAGGTTACTTATTACCTTACGACCACTTAACCCCTTACTCCCAGCCCTGTTAACAGATACCCTAAACCCTTCTATAGCCATACAAACCACAGACTGCCTCGCTATGGTGGAGATTAGGAAGGGCTGAATGAAGGTAGCATAGGTGGTGAGTTATTATACAAGGTTGTGTGGAGCCGTGTGTGGGTTGTGTTGTCTGGAAAAATGGATTGCGAAGACTGATTGGAAGGAGGCAGATAAGATTTTCATCCTATCTAGACACTTTGCAAGTACCAACTACAAGGTTATTGACTATACAAAGCGCCGCCACGTCAGCACGAACTAGGCGGACTCGAACCGCTGACCGAATGCACAGGGACGCTGCACATTGCGAACTCACGTCTCTACCAACCTTGCCACCCTGACGGGCTGGAAGGAGGCAAGTTGCTATTATGTATAACTAGCCGCAAAGCCGCCCTCCGGGCGGACTTTTTAGCTAGTTCTTGCGGAGGGCTATTAGTGGTGGGCCTTTGGCCCACCACCTGTGTTTGGTGGGCCGAAGGCCCACCAAACACGGACTCTCCAGATAGCCCCTTCTAACTTTCCTGAAATCACGGATGTAGAAATGTATGTATTCCCCCCACCCATTCACTCACCCATTACCCATCACCCCCCACCCATTCACTCACCCATTACCCATCACCCCCCACCCATTCACTCACCCATTACCCATCACCCCCCACCTATTCCCTCACCCATCACCCATCATCCCCAACCCATCACCCCCCACCCATTCACTCACCCATCACCCCACACCCATTACCCATCACCCCACCCATTCACTCACCCATTACCCATCACCCTACATCAAGGTTTCCTCAATTCTTGCAACCCACTTTTTTTCACAATTATCGCTAATAGGCTGCTAAAAAAAAAAAAAAAAAGGTGATCGGATCATCTCATAATTGGGCTTAAAACCTTCCCCTGGTCAACCCGGTTCCAAAAATGTGCCATATGAGGTGATTGCGCCACGGGGGGCGGAACCTATACCAGACACACACACACACACACACACAGACAGACACACTTTCGCTTATATTTACCATTACCCATCACCCCCCACCTATTCCCTCACCCATCACCCATCACCCCCAACCCATCAGCCCCCACCCATTCACTCACCCATCACCCCACACCCATTACCCATCACCCCACCCATTCACTCACCCATTACCCATCACCCTACATCAAGGTTTCCTCAATTCTCGCAACCCACTTTTTTTTTCACAATTATCGCTAATAGGCTGCTAAAAAAAAAAAAAAAAAAATGATCGGATCATCTCATAATTGGGCTTAAAACCTTCCCCTGGTCAACCCGGTTCCAAAAATGTGCCATATGAGTTGATTGCGCCACGGGGGGCGGAACCTATACCAGACACACACACACACACACACACACACAGACAGACAGACAGACAGAGAGACACACTTTTGCTTATATTATTATAGATTACCCATCACCCCCCACCTATTCCCTCACCCATCACCCATCACCCCCCATCCATTCACTCACCCATCACCCCACACCCATTACCCATCACCCCACCCATTCACTCACCCATTACCCATCACCCTACATCAAGGCTTCCTCAATTCTCGCAACCTACTTTTGTTTTCACAATTCTCGCTAATAGGCTGCTAAAAAAAAAAAAAAAAAAAAAAAAAGTGATCGGATCATCTCATAAGTGGGCTTATGACCTTCCCTGGTCAACCTGATTCCAAAAATGTGCCATATGAGATGTTTGCGCCACGGGGGGCGGAACCTATACCACACACACACACACACACACACACACACACACACACACACACAACACACACACACACACACACACACACAGACAGACACACTTTCGCTTTTATTAATATAGAAGAAAGATAGAAGAAGATATATAAAATGCCTTCATATCTCTCTCTCTCTCTCTCTCTCTCTCTCTCTCTCTCTCTCTCTCTCTCTCTCTCTCTCTCTCTCTCTCTCTATATATATATATATATATATATATATATATATATATATATCTTTCTCTTTCACACACACACACACACACACACACACACACACACACACACACACACACTAAGAGATAAGTACAATACCATAGCACCCATAAAACTGCTTCTCCTATAAACTTTACTTAATACGAGCTTCACAGGACGATCTCAAACAGGAAATACGTTACATACCTTCCCTTCCTTTCACTTTCCCACCCTATAGGAATGCGTCTAGTCGGTCAAATAAACTTTAATCATAATAGCTACTGAGGGAGGGAGGCGGCGGTGGTGGGGGAAATCCAGAAGGGTCCCGCGCCACCGCCAAGACTGTAGCAGATCTTTGTATTAGGGGGGGGGGGGGGGGTTAGCGTAAATATTCCCAAACGTTGACCATCAAGAAAAAAAGGCGGAAATGTCAGATAATAAAACGTTTAACGCGCTTTTGAGGTCGCTGTGCAGGATATACTACATTTCTTGAACAATGGACTAACTACAGACATATTTTGCCACCTGCTTTTATTTTCAACATGAAGATAGGTAATAAGGGAGGGACGAAGATAGGAAGGAAGAAGGAATTGAGGTGGGTGGAGAGAGAGAGAGAGAGAGAGAGAGAGAGAGAGAGAGAGAGAGAGAGAGAGAGAGAGAGAGAGAGAGAGAGAGACTGCTGAGTCGCATATATGGAACACGGAGGACGTCGGGACAGGTAGCAGCTGGGTTTTGTTTACAGAGACGCCCTACAAGTTCATCGTTTCCCGGATCATATAGACGGTTTGTGGACCAAGGCCGGACGGAAGGGGGTAGATCGGTGTATTTAGTGACGCTTGACAAGACCGGTTATTATCCACTGGTGTTTGCCTTGGCTATGAGGATGATAATGATAATAATGATAGTAATGAGTTACAAATGACGTTTCTATAGCAATACCGGCGTAATTTTCCTTATATGTATCCAGGACTTTTTTTTCTATACCTGTGCCCCTCGTGTTAATGTTTTGCTTTTGTCTATATAGATGCGATTGTTGTCTCTTTCTCTCTCTCTCTCTCTCTCTCTCTCTCTCTCTCTCTCTCTCTCTCTCTCTCTCTCTCTCTCTCTCTCTCTCTCTCTCTCTCTCTCTCTCTCCCTATCTACCTTCGTCCCTCCATCCCTCCCTTCTTACCTATCTTCGTATGTTGAAAATAAAAGCAGGTGGCAAAATATATCTGTAGTTAGTCCACTGATCAAGACATTTAGTACATCCTGCACTGCGACCTCAAAAGCGCGATAAATTTTAATTATCTGATATTTCCGCCTTTTATTTTCTTGCTATATAGTCAACGCTTAAGGAATATTTACATTCTCTTTCCTTACCCCTTTCCTCCCCTCCCCCCAATAAAAACATGCTCTGAGCCCCTTACAGAATACATTCATTATGCATTTAACGTATTAGCTTTCTATAGTGAAGGAGAAGGAGGAGGAATGAGTGGTATGTCATATTTCATTTTCCTCGCGACGCCTGTTTTGTGGTGGTGGTAGTAGTAGTGGTAGAAGTAGTAGTAGAAGTAGTAGTAGTAGTAGTAGTAGTAGTAGAAGTAGTAGTAGTAGACGTAGTAGTAGTAGTGGTAGTAGTAGTAGTTAGTGAATGAAGTGTTGTGCATTCTATCCTAGTCCTTATAGACGGTAAGAATGGAGGAGCTAAACGTGAGTCGTGTTAATCAGCGCTGCAGGAATCAAGATAGGTTTTTTTTCTGTATAGATATCCAGTAGTCAAGGTAGAAACGAAGCTGGCAGAGGATACGAGGAAAATATGAGGCAAGGAAATTCCATTGAGATGAACTTGAACTTACGTAGAATCAGAGATGAGCGAAGTGGGAGCTTCTGTTGTTGATGATAATGATGATGTTATATGATGAAGAGGAGGAAGATGGGGAGAAAGATAATGCTGCAAGACTTACTATAGCATAAATATATAAGTTAGCCCTATGGTTAGCCAAATAGCACCAATTCAAGAGCTCTCGGTCAATCAGTCGGTCAGTCAGTCAACCAGGCAAAACTCCACATATACAAAGCGCTGACGGGATACAAAATAGGAAACATTAATTTTCACCGTAAAGCTATAGGATATCATTAATGCGTTTGCGTTGCGTTTGCGGTATGCAGACAAAAATAGAACATGGAAATGTACACGGTTAATTGTTTTCATTGGCATGTTTGCGTTAGCGTACAGACAAGCAAGCTATGTCCTGCAGCGGGGTGAGGAGATCCACGCTTCTAGGACAACACCAAGCTGAATTAATGGAAGAGAAACTAATATTCCGTATGACCGACAAGCGCATCCGGTACATGTGTCTGAGAGAGAGAGAGAGAGAGAGAGAGAGAGAGAGAGAGAGAGAGAGAGAGAGAGAGAGAGAGAGAAGAAAAAGAACAAGAGTGAGAGTGAGAGAGAAAAGGAAGAATTAAGAAAAGAGAGCGTGAGAGTGAGTGAAAGAAAGAAAGAAAGAAGAAAAGATAAGACAGAAAAAAAGAGAAAGAAAGAAATACTTATACGAGAATAGTCATCGTACAAAACATTCCGAAACGTTTGACTATACAGGAAAGAAAAAACAAAACAAAGCTTAGAAGGGAAAACATAGCAAATAGGAAATCTTCTAAACACGCTAATGAGACTTTAGAACCAGGCAGTCTAGGTAGCACTTTAGGCAGTCATTAAAACGTGCTGACGATGTATAAAAAAAGGTATGATTGAAAAACGTGTCTGACTCAATGTTGGAGTCAATATTATTCTGCCTATGACTCACACACACACACGGTTCCAAGTATCAAGGAGAAGGAAGGTAAAGAAGGAGGAGGAGGAGGAGGAGGAGGAGGAGGAGGAGGAGGGGGAAGTGATACATGAATTCTTTGCCTGGAAACTGATTCATCGCAAGACCAACATTTACTGAAGCGTAAGAAGAAAAAATCACAACTTTCAACCATGACTCACACAACCACGCTCGCAGGTTACGAGGAGACGGAAATGTGACAGAAATTCCAAAACTGGTAACTGATTCTCCAAAAGACGTATACTAGTACTACGAATTAATTTGTTCAGTGGTCGACTTGATGAACAGGCGGCAAATTACTGTAATACTAATTGTTAAGTTCTCAACCGTGATACACATTGTGAGTTCATAGCCAAGAGAGGAGAGAGAACGTATAGGAGTATGTATAGGAGTAACGAACGAGAACGTCTATTTTTTTCAACGAGGCGAAAATTCCATTCTATCTTAAGGGCTCATGCTTAAAATAATGCCTATATTTACCTTATAATATGGTTAACTATGATAAAATACAACTGAAATTAAGAAGAACCGTAGTATTCCCTGCTCCTGGCATCAAATATCAGTCAGTAAGCAGCAAGGAGGCAGGATTTTTCGCATCGTAAAAAAAAATAGACTATAGTTTTTTGTGTAATATAGCAACTGTTATCCTCTCATCGCGCTCACTTAATTGAATATAGTTTTTAAGTACTGTATAAACCAAGCTTATATATATATTTTCAACTACTGAGTATAAGATCATTTCGTGAGGGCGCGTCAATGTTACAATGTTACTTTCAGGTTTTACCACGACAGGCGCTCAACAAGATTCATATTTTTTGTTCTATGCACAAGATTCATATTTTTTGTTCTATGCTAGTATCTCAAGGTTAGGTTAGGCTAGGTTAGGATTGATTGCGGGTGAGGAATAACCTGTATATTGCACAGCCCACCACTACAGGTTATATCTTCACCCCTGCCAGACGAGCTAAACAAAAATTATGCATATATAGGCTACGTAAATAATGCCCATGTTAACTGCAGTAAGGCATGAACTTCACTTATTTTGCATTAACTTGTTTTCTTCCTCTCCCTCCATCACTTCCTCATCTCTACTCTCTTCTCTTCACCACCTCCCTCTCCTCTTACCACCTCCTTCATTTTTACATTCCTTCTTCATTATACATAATACATTCCTTCATCTACCTAGTCAACAGCTGGAGCAAGTAACACAACAAGGATTCATAGTAGCCAGCTAGCAACAGGCGAGACGCGGGACAGGCGGGGACGCAGTACTCAGCTCGGGTGTCTGACCTGTCGGGCGATGACGAGTAAAAACTTCAAGCATAGGCTGGACGCGGTAATTGGTATGCTGCTCAGTGTACACTCAGACACGCGAGATGTTCCATGAAGCAAGAGAGAGAGAGAGAGAGAGAGAGAGAGAGAGAGAGAGAGAGAGAGAGAGAGAGAGAGAGAGAGAGAGAGAGAGAGAGAGAGAGAGAGAGAGAGAGAGAGAGAGAGAGCGAGAGCGAGAGCGAGAGCGAGAGCGAGAGCGAGAGAGTGCATGAACACTTACTTCCTCGAATAGGTAATCAACGCGGTGGCGAAAGAGCAATGCGGAAAAAATGAAGATGTGCGCGGAGGAAAGTATCTGTGAGAGGTGATGTGGAGGAGGAGGAGTAGGAGGAGAAGGAGGAGAGGAGGAGGGAGGAGAACGTGCAACTGCTGCACTTATACGAAGGGGAAAAAAAGGGGAGGATTTTTTTTTTTGCCCCTCTTGTAGTCTAGAACCTTCACGCATCCACCCATTTTAAGAGTGTAAATGGGAGACATCGATATAAGAAGGGGAAATATTGTCTCTCTCTCTCTCTCTCTTGCAAATAAGGTGAATGGCAAAGACCTGCAGGAATTGGAGGAGGAGGAGAAGATGATGTTGGAGGAGATGATGTTGGAGGAGGTTGAGGAGGAGGAGGAGGAGGAGAAGGAGATGATGTTGGAGGAGGAGGAGGAGGAGGAGGAGGAGGAGGAGGAGGAAGAGATGATGTTGGAGGAGAAGGAGAGCACAGAACAGAGACAGATAGTGGACACAAATTCACTAACACAACGCACCCCTATAACCAAATCATGAAGCCATAACGCGTATTGCTAACAATGGATAGCCGCTTCACTATTAACATATTCTTTACGAGCATCCCCAGAATATTTGAGTCTGATATCCGCCTGTAAGTCAGCATGCCTCTAACTGTCTCCAAATTATTAGAAGACGTTCACTTGGGGTCATGCAAGGTCATTACAAACAGATCTTGGGGTCATGGTACCGCCCTAAGGTATTTAACGAGCCAAAATGTGTCACGGGTTTACGGCCTCTTTGCCTGTATGTTCTCTTACACCTGGGAAGAAAAGAACACAAAGAATACAAGGAATTAAAATCCCCAAGTGAAATAGCCAAGGGAAGAGTTGACAAGATTGCAAACTAAGGAGACGAAGTTGAAGAGGACCTATGAAGCGATACTAACTTAAAGTAATCGTCCAGACCATTTCATCATTCCTGATTTAATGCAATCAAATTATAGCCATTAACGAGTATATCAACAATATGTCGTCACTTTTTGCATCCAGTCAGCCGTTTTTAAATAATCCGCAATCAAAATCTGCAAATTCCCCGAGCTTCCAAAACGCCCCTCACGACAAGCAGACGATGCGCCACGGCTCGGTGACGTCACAAAAGGAAGTGCGCTGATCAGAAGCACGTTAACACAAGAGATAAATATAGTACTTGAAGATTTTTGGGTGTTTCTGATAGATTTTTTTTGCGATATGCCATATGCATGCATCCTTTATGGGTGCAGCAAGACAGTTGTGCCTTCTCTCTCTCTCTCTCTCTCTCTCTCTCTCTCTCTCTCTCTCTCTCTCTCTCTCTCTCTCTCCTCCTTTCCCTTCTCTCTCTCCTTAATTTTTCTATCTCTCTCTCGTGGAGGATGAAGAGGCAGAAGGAAGAGGAGGGAGAAGAAATAGATGAAAAAGAAAGAAAGGAGAGAGAGAGAGAGAGAGAAGAGAGAGAGAGAGAGAGAGAGAGAGAGGAGAGAGAGAGAGAGAGAGGAGAGAGAAGAGAGAGAGAGAGAGAGAGAGAGAGAGAGAGAGAGAGAAGGAAAGAAGGAGAGAGAGAGAGAGAGAGAGAAGAGAGAGAGAGGAGAGAGAGAGAGAGGAGAGAGAGAGAAGAGAGAGAGGAGAGAGAGAGAGAGAGAGAGAGAGAGAGAGAGAGAGAGAGAGAGAGAGAGAGAGAGAGAGAGAAGAGAAGGAAGAGGAAGAGGAGAGAGAAGAAGAGAGACGAGAGAGGAGAGAGAGAGGGAGAGAGAGAGAGAGAGAGAGAGAGAGAGAGAGAGAGAGAGGAGGAGAGAGAGAGAGAGAGAGAGGAAGAGAGAGAGAGAGAGAAGAGAGAGAGAGAGAGAGAAGGAGGGAGAAAGGAAGAGGAGAGAGAGAGAAGAGGAGGAAGGAGGAGAGAGAGAGAGAGGGATAGAGGAAGGAGAGAAAGAAGAGAGAGAAGAAGAGAGAGAGAGAGAATCTGAGATCACATGTCAGAGTTGAGAAGGAGAAGAGATGTGCAGCAGAGAGCTAAGAGAGTAGTGGAAGAGAAGCCGAAGAAAGGAAGGAAATAGAAA
The DNA here is from genome assembly GCA_016584305.1 of Chionoecetes opilio. Taxonomy (NCBI): domain Eukaryota; kingdom Metazoa; phylum Arthropoda; class Malacostraca; order Decapoda; family Majidae; genus Chionoecetes; species Chionoecetes opilio. Next base: position 170,267 of record JACEEZ010020305.1, read on the forward strand.
ACAGAGTAAGTGATTGGGAAGGAGATGAGAATGACAGGCGAAAGAAGAAGGAAAGAAAGGGAGGAAGAAGAGAGAGGGGGACTTATCTTTGAGCGTCACAATTACATGTAACGTGGCGGGAAGATAAATGTTTTTTCGGTCGCTTTTTACAAAAGTCGTGTTTTTACGGAAATAAGGCCTGGAAATCAATTATTTTTGGTGGATTAGGTGTTTTGAATGTGCATCAACATAATAAGCAAAAAAAAAAAAGGGTCTGGACGATTACTTTAAGCGTCAAAGGTCACAAGAAGAAAAAGAGAAGATCTGCCTGTTTGTTCATCACTATGTCACTGTCTCTATCTATAGTTGTCTGTCTGGTATTACGTCGGTCACATTTTTAATAAGCCTTTATACGTATTCATGTCAGTTTGTGCCAATCATACGCCGAATGTATATAGTAGTACCGTAGTACGCAACAGACTTATAGTGATGCTTGGTGTTTCCGGTGTCTCTGCGTTTAATCTGCAGGCGAGAAGTAGTGAGAGGAGAAAGAGACGATGTTAGAGAGGTAGTAAATGACATAGAAAGAGAACGTTGCAAAAAGAAGGAAGGCAAAAAGAAGAGGGTGGCGAAAGATGATGTGAAGTAGCTAAATGATGCAAACAGGAAGGAAGAAGGTAACACACACACACACACACACACACACACACACACACACACACACACACACACACACACACACAAGTCCCAGTATTCATTAATGTATTCACGCATATAAACTTATTCACCTTCATACGTAGTACATGTCTACAAAATATATATACATAATGCGTGTACACCTTTAAATTTCTTCTAAACGAATACCTACACAAACCCACACATTAAGGTGGGTTGAGAAGGGAGTGAAAGTGACCGTTTTGTGTGCGTACATACATACATGGTGATGAGTGATGACCCAACCCTGTGTGTGTGTGTATGTGTGTGTGTGTGTGTGTGTGTGTGTGTGTGTGTGTGTGTGTGTGTGTGTGTGTGTGTGTGTGTGTGTTAAACGTGGAGACGCGGGAAGGAAGGGAGGAGGAAGGGAGGGTAGAAAGTAGGTAGGATTGAGGAAAGAAAGTAGACATGGTTAGAGAAGAATAAAAGACAAACAAATGGATAAGAGAGAGAGAGAGAGAGAGAGAGAGAGAGAGAGAGAGAGAGAGAGAGAGAGAGAGAGAGAGAGAGAGAGAGAGAGAGAGAGAGAGAGAGAGAGAGAGAGAGAGAGAGAGAGAGTTTCATGTGACCTGCCACGGATTTTCGAATTTTGCAATGTGGAAAGACATTTAAAACAGGGAAAGAATAGGAAATGGAAATGCAAAAAATGTCCTTGTTTGCCTTATGTCCGAGACTTGGCTAATGAATAGTCTTTGTGTGACTCAGGGTGACTCAGAGCAGGGCGCGTCCCTCTCTCAGTTTCACAATCACTGATGACTCAACCATATAAAAATTACAGCAATGTTCGTACCTTGTTCTTATTGTAGGTAACGAAAAATACTAATTATAAAATATAAGTGACTGAAATACAGAAAACCTAGGTCGAGAGAGAGAGAGAGATCTATTTCCAATTAGCTTTGCAGAAAACAATATCTCTCAGCTTGATATATTTGCCTGTAAAGCGGTCCATTTCTTGTTTTTGTCTTGATTTATTTTTTTGTCTTGTCTTCTCCTTCCTCATGATTTTCTTAATGTAATGAAAATTTTACAAAACCAAGCAGACGAGGGAAACAAGACGGATAGAAGCACTCATTGGAGACAGAATAGGCAACAAATCAAGAAAATTAATACAGGATTTAATATGAATAAATGAACGAATATATAAACAAATTGAATATGATTTACTGTATAATGTAATTTTTTTCTCCATCGTGTGTTAGTTTCTTTTTTCTTTCCTAAGTTTCCTATCCGATCGTCAATACTAACTTTACGTATAAGTACCTACTACGTATATACAAGCAATATAAGGAGTGGTGCCTATATAAACTGCCCTTTAACCACCTATATAAAAGGCTGACCCAGAACTATAATTATTAACCACTGAGAAAAAGTAAATCAATAGGTAACGCAGACAATGAAGAAAGTATAAAGACGTGAAGAAGATAATATTGGCACCTACAGAAGGGTATTGCGTCTTTCCTTGCCTTGCCTTGCCTTGAGTTTCGGCAACTTTTACAGGTAGCCTATAGTCGCCGCACGATAAGTTGGCGAAAATTGGGCCCTTTCACTCCCCCCTTCCGAACGTACGGGATTGGCTGACAAGTTGGGTGTTAGGGTTGAGGGCGAAACTTGGAGTAAGGCATTCTCACCCAACACCTCTGCCGTACGTTCGGAAAGGGGGAGTGAAGGGGTCCCATTTTCGCCAACTTAACCTCTTCACGCCCAGATCTTTCCTTTGCAATAAAAAATCGTCTGTTGTTAACCATAAAATAACGAAAACTAACTTAATATACCAAATTTGCTAGTGGACAAGGATACTAAGCAGGTCATATCTATAAAATGTTGCTTATATTCACTAAAAATCGTCTAATGGTTCCCAAATTACTATGGAAATTACGTTCTGGGTCTCAAGGGGTTAAACGTGCGGCAACTATAGTTATCTCCATTGTTGACAAGTTAGAAGGATGGACATTGACGCTGTGTATACCCTAGCCCAGTGCTATTCAACCTGGGTGGACGGTCCACCTTAAGGTGGACGAGACTAAGTGAGTGGTGGACGGCTGTCTTGGGGTGGACAGGTGGGTGGACGAGATCATGCCCACTTGTCAGTATAGATCAGTGTTTTTTCTGATTTTGAAGTCTTTGATACCTATATGAGAGAATTTGGCTGAGAACATGATGATGGTATGCAAACCGCAGAACAGACAGACACTGGAGGTACGAATGTCCCATTTGATTACCAGACACCTTACTTTGATGCAGGAAAACCTTGACTTCTATTTCCAAGAGACCTGAGGACTACAAGGAGTTAGCTGAGCAGGCAAGAGTCATGTTTGTGCAGATACCAACGTTATATCTGTTTGAGCAAGGTTTCTCAAGCTTAGTTTTAATCAAGACATAGAAAAGGACTGCCATTCTGAATTTGGGTCCTCCCGTGCGGGTTGCACTTGAAAATTGTCTGATGCCTCGATTTAAGCTGATAGCAGACAAATTGCAATAGCAGCCAAGCCACTGATTTTTGTTCCTTGAAGGAAAAGGCTTTGTTTTCTGGATTACCAAATATAACTCATATTATGTGCAATTTTACTTTAGTTACATGAAAAAAAATGCATTTGCTATGGAATTCCGCAGGTATGTTCGACTTTTCCTTGTATATTTATAATTTTAGTCTGCATGTGTATTATACAGAAGAATATGTAACCTATTTATTAAAAATGAGTGCAACTGCTTTTTCCTACCTATATATTTTGTAGAATGATATAGTTAGATTTAAAATGTCAGAGCCGTGAGATTTAAAAGCGACAGAAAAGACTTGGGGTGAACAACTCTTACCAAATCCCCACTAGGGGTGGACCACATCAAAAAAGGTTGAAGAGCACTGCCCTAGCCTATATAAGTAACAACTCTTTCGCGTGGACAACATGCATTCCCTCAAGGTTGACGACTGCGAAGAGGAACTAACCTTGGCAAAGAGTCAAGCGCTGATTAGGAAGCTTGGAGGGTGAGAGTGACGAGGAGGAGGAGGAGGAAGAGAATTGATTGATTTAATGCAAAAAAAAGGGGAATGGGAAGGGAAAAAAAGAGGAAGAGAAGGTAAAGCAGGACGATGATGACGGAGACGAGATTGATGACGAAAAGATAAAGAAAGAGAAGGAAGAAGAGGTAGTAATGGTGGAAGAACAGGTGTAGATGGTGTTTAAGATGAGCTGGAGGAATGAAAGAGATGAGAATAAGATGAGAAGAGAAGAAACGCGGGGAGAAGAGGAGGTAAAAAAATTAGGAGAACCTACGAAACGATTAAAAGCGATGCAACAAAAGATAGCTACAATAAGAACAACAATAACTATATATAGAACAATAGTAATAACAACAATAACACTAAAAATAAAAATAATAACAATAATAACACTGATAATGGAAAAATGATGATGATAATGATGGAAAATATTGACGCAACAGCAGCAGGAAACAAAAAAATAATTAAAAAAAAAAAAAAAAAAAAAAACAATGACATGGAACCTGCTGAACCACCACCACCATCACCATCACCGCCTCCAGCACCAGCAGGAACAAACAAGCCTTGCCAAGCTACCCGGGTGCTCCTGCCTCAACCCAGCCTTTACGGAGGAAGTGGGGAAGGAGGGGAAGGAGGTGGGGAAGGTGGGGAAGGAGGGGAAGGAGGTGGGGAAGGAGGGGAAGGAGGTGGGGAAGGAGGTGGGGAAGGAGGTGGGGAGGCGTGGGGGAGGGAAGGGAAAGGGTCGTTGTACGGAATGTGGTGGTGGTGGTGCGTTCATGAAGTAACGTTAAGACCAAAGTAACTGAGAACTGGTATTAGGTACTTTAGCTGAAGCATTACGGAAATAACAATGTTTCGATTATTGATTAACTAGTCTACCGTTGTGAACTTGTATAGTAGTGGCAGGTGACAGCAGTAACAGTAGTATTTCCACTTTCCATCTCATACCCTTCACTTAAAAAGCCTCCACCATAATCACCATCATTGCCATCACCATCACAGTCATTCTTTCACACACACACACACACACATACACATCCTCCCCATCGCCACCCTACTCTGAAAACATCTTTCTACTTTTTCCTCCTCTCTAGCCGTCGCATCTTCCGTTTAACCCCTTTTTTTTCCAGTGGTCGGGTTAGCGTTAAGTCATGCTGAGTCACTGCTTAAAGTCCATCACAGTTTGCATAGCATCGAGGTGTCTGCACAGAGAGAGAGAGAGAGAGAGAATTGCCGCGTCGACTTATGAGGTGCATTACGACAAGGCAACGATGTGTAACTTCCTCATGACAGTGCCTGAAGGAAGAGGAGGAGGAGTGGAGAGGTGGATGACACAAAGATGATGCGAGTACATGTTTTTGGAGAGAGGGAGGGAGGGAGAGAGGTAAGGGGGGGTGAAAGCAGCAGTAGTGGGAGGGATGGAGGGAGGAACGAGGTTGTGAACTGGCTTATAGTGTGTGTGTGTGCGCGTGTTCTCTCCTTTGCATAGTGGAAAATTATTTAGAGTTTCCACCTGAGTCAAATAAGTAAACAAATCAATAGACATATGTTCAAATAATAATGATAATAATAATAACTTGACACCAGTTTTCTACATCAAACTGTCACGTCAGAAAAGGGGGAAAAAAAGTCTAAAAATAGAGATAACACATAAAAAATACAGCAAAAACGGCATTAAAATATTAACTAAAAGAGCTATCTAAAAAGAGAGAAAGAGTTTGGGAGAGATGGAGTTGAACTTCATAACCTAACCTTGTTTTTCCCCCACTTTGCAGGTCACATGCAGCTGTTGAAGGAAGGCTCGCTGGTCCTGCAGGTGAGCACAGCTGGGAGGAGCAGGAAAAGGATGAGGATGAGGGTTATGCTTTCCATAGGCAACATTTTCTCATGCAATAACAAAATCCGAATATGTTTTACCATAGTAGCTATATAGTAAAGACATCAAAGATTATTTCTACCTCGTTGTTTCAAAAATGTTGGAGCGAACTGCAGAATAGACTATTGCTTGTCTGTTCTGCTTGTCAACAGAGCTGGGCACTAAATACATTGAATGTATTTAAATACTAAATATTAAATACATTTTACTAATGTATTTAAATACTAAATACTAGATACATCAATTGTATTTAAATACATGTACATAAATACACACAAATTTTAACATGTCCGAAAAAAATGAATTTCCTTAGGATTTCCTTAGAAAATTCCTTCTCAGGCCTAAATTTCCTTGAAATCAGGACATTTCCTTGCCAGTGGCAGCACTGGTTCACTGTAACATCGGGGTTGCCAGATAGTTGGGCGGGTTTATGGCCAAATTTACTGATCAAAAAGTATTTTTTTTTTTATATTAAATGTATTTGAATACAATGTATTTAAATACTCATAAAAGTATTTAAATACTGTATTTAAATACATGACAACCAATGTATTTATAAATACATTTCTAAATACACAAATGTATTTAAATACAATTGTATTTAAATACTGCCCAGCTCTGCTTGTCAAGCACCCCCTGCGATTCGTGCTGGATCTCCTCAATGGTGTTAAATTAACACCAAGGGTTGCTGTATTAACACTGCTAATACAGCAACCCTTCAACTTGAACTTCATCTTGGTGAAAAGAAAGAAGTCGCAGAGAGCCTAGTCTGGGTCATAGCCGTAGACCAAACTCTCGTCACCGGTGATCAGCCTTGCCAAGAAGGTTAGGTCAACTTGAGCCTGTTGAAGAAGATCCTCGCAGACTTCAACACGGTGCTGCTTTTGCTCTGGGCCCGCTTTAACATTTCAAGGGTCTGCATTGGCGATTTCCCCAGCTTGAAACACAAATTGATGCTTGCTCTCTGCTCAAGTCTAAGGTTCATCTTAGCTCAAGCTCATACTGAAATCGCAAATGTCTGAATAAGCACGTGAACGTGGTCACAAAATCATATGTACTACGTCCCAATGTTCACAGAATGACGCCACACAGCACCACAACCATCACTGCTTGCTCCTCCTGCATGACAGTCCCGCACTCTATTTCTTTGCTACATGGACAGCAAACTTTTTGATCACACCTTGTATTATTCCTTTCGATTATGTAGCTGAATATACACTTATATGTATTTACATGCATGGATTTTCTAAAGTAAATCATATATGTACTGCAAATAGTTTTCTCCATCAGCTTTCAAAACTATTTCAAATCTTAATCTAGCTGTTGTGCTACCGGTAGGACAGCTAGGACCGTTGTATCTCACTGGCATAGGTCACAAGTGCCACGCTGGGAGTTATTTGAAGGCATGACACTGTCTTTGGCATGACATTTTACAGGACACCAGCTTTATTGCCAGTTCACTACCAAAAACATCGCAGATATATTTTCAAGAAGCTGAATTTGAGGAAAAACGAAAGTAGACGGAACCTTTCTAGGCAAGAAGTCATTAACACCCATGGCCTCATGACAGCAAAAAAACAGATATGTTGTGTGAAAATGGTCCAAAAGTGACTCTGAATTCACAATCTTCTTTGCCAATTAGCCATATCATAATGAGTTTAAATAGTGTTAATTTGCATTTACATTTGAATAACATCTAATTAACCATATAACCAGTAGGCCAATTAGAGGTAAATAATATACTGATCACATGACAAAAGGACACCCTATCATCATTCTTAATTACATGTATTTATGTTCTGTCATTCAGGGATTCCGCCCCAACATGCTGCAGCCCAAGATAGGCAAGACGGAGAGGCCGAGTGACATGGCAGTACGGGTGACAACACCAATGATGCCTGAGGCGGAGATACAACCCATGATTACAACTGTTCCTACCACCACTTCACTACCTACAACCCCTGAGCCTAAGAGAGTGTCCACCACGACAGCGAGACCCACGACTACTACGGAGGCCATGACAACCCTGCAACCAGAAGCAATGGCCGAGGCGGAGGAGGAGTCTGTCCAGCCACACACCGATGCCCCAAGTCATGACCTGGAGGACGCAGAACCCGTCACTGAGGCCAGGATGGTGCTCGAGGAAGACTCCTTGGCACCCCCCAGCGATGGCGAGGAGGCTGCCAGTGCCACAGAGACAATGCTGGTGAGTGAGTGAGTGAGTGAAATAACAAAAGAAGCATAGGTATGTGGTGGACAGCAAAGGTCATATGGCACTATGGGCAGGGCATAGAAGCAAAGGTGGGAGATACAGAGGGTGATAAAGGTCGGGGTAGGGAAAGGAAGATACTGGAACATAGAGATCAGGTTTAAAGGTTGATAGAGGAGTGGCATTTTACAGGCACACAATTTCCTTCACTTTTATCTAAGCCCTGACCTGCCTCAAGTAATATAAATGAAAATGCATTGTAAACATCCGGTCACTTTCTCCTTGCAGCTGATGGAGGAGGAGGACATACAAGCTGTCACAGAGGTCTCTTATGATGGTACCGAGGCAATACCAGATGGAAATGAAGTGGCGGATGATGTGACTGTGACGGAACCTGTCCCAGAGAATGAGGTAATTATGACAACACTTATGCCTGAATCATTGGACATTCTTCCTCTGATTACTTCCACAATGTTGAGGCACCGGCAAGGTGGCCACATTCCATACTCAGTCCATAACACTTGATCCATTCAGATGGTTTTGTGTTCTTCCATCTAACATATGAAGGATCACGTACATAGCTTTGCTTAGCAAGCTTATAAAGGATCAAATGAAGCAGCAGGAAGATAGCCTACTTATCAGTTGCTATATAGAATCAATATGGCTAAACCTATTGATATACTGTATAAATTATGTACTTTGCAACCTGGTTCAGATTAATGTTCCAGGAATACTAACAGGGCTGATCATTTTTTCAGGTGACGACGGAATTTCCGACCTTCCGAGAAACAGAAGTGGTTTGAACCTGTACTGAAGACTGCAAATAAAACGCCCTGAAGTCATGTGCCTCAAGTAACACCAGCCACAACACAGACCTCTTAACTGTGCCAGGCTGAACACACTGTGCTGGCACCAAACAACGGAAACCCATACCTAACAGCAGCAGCACACGTTGTCAATGGTGCCATGCTGAAGTTTGTGTGCGGATTTATGAAATGCCATTAATGCAACAGAAAGTGAATGTGACCAGACTAAGCTAATGCTCCAAGACTGTGCCTGTGTTATGAGCATGACAGAAAGAATGACTCATATGATGTGTGTAATGTTTATATAGTTATACTGCCACACACACACACAACACATGGTGCTCCTCCTCCATTCTCTGCAACAAATTATTGTATTAAAGACCTTTCTTTCATTGTCCTTTGTTTCTCTTGGCTTCCTATCCAGTACTGTGTTTTATAGCTTCATAAGTCCTGTTCCGCCAGCTTCATGCCTTTCATCCTGTCCTACTCCTCCTGCACTGTGTTGTAGAAACAGACGGCCAAGTGTTCAAATATTGGAGAAACACAACAATGTTATAATGATTGTGGTCCTGCCTTATGCTGATGTCTCACAGGTTGTGTAATGGTTGAAATAATCGAGAACTGCTTCGCCAAGCGGTTCTTTGGGAGAAGTCCCTTTGGTCTGATCGGTACCGTTCTCAGAACCGATGCGAGAGTTCGGTGAGAGAATTGGAGAGGTGAGCAGTAATAGGGAATAGGGAAAAACTGGTTCACAAATAGGGTGGTGAAAGACTTGGAATGGACTCAGTAGACGAGGTAGTTAGTGCAGATCATTAGGGAGCTTTAAAAGGGGGCTAGATAGGTTCATAGATGGGGATGAAAGGTGGATGTAGGTAGTGTTAGGTAACAGGAACTACCACGTGTAGGCCTCACGGCCTCTTGTAGCTTCCTTATTTTCTTATGTTCTTAAGTCGGTGAGAATTTGCTCTCGGCGAGAAAGCGAATTCTAGCCAGGTGTGTTCAAACCCTACCATGTTCAATACATAAAAGGAGATTTATAGATCTATTTCCCGAATTATGAGTCACCCTGTCAGTTCGTCAGTGGAGGATCTTCTGATGGGATTTCAGAAGGAAATTGTGGGCCCAGGGCAGTGTGATGCTCTGTTGGTTACCAGGCCATCGATGGTGCAGTACAGCAGCCAGATGCTTCTTTGACACCATCTCTCCGACCCTCTCTTAGTCTTCCCCACACTTTCAATCTTATATTCTCCCTTCACTGTCTACTTCAGATCTATACATAAGTGAGAATTATTAACTTATAAAATGTATTGCATACTGGTGATCTTGATGATTCAACTCAACTCACGTACAGTATGCGTTACCCAGCCTTCTGATTCATGCAACATCACTGAAGTTACAATTACATATCTTACAGGAGCAAAGATACTGGAAGTGGAGGCTGTCTTGTCCTGTTTAATTGTTTCATACAAAACACAGGGAATACTGAGATACACGCTCAGCGCCCCGTGTCTCAGGGTTGGCTATATGATCAACCCCCCAGGCTGACCGTACAACAGAATAGTTCAGACCAGTGTAGAAGACAGTGAGGTCACCACATCTCTGTGCCAATATACATATACGTATATATTACAGGTAATATAATTAAATATATTACATATCACAATTTCATTAGGGATGGCAAGTTCCCAGAAGGATACATGAAGAGATGGGGAAACTTCTGAAAAAAAGTCCAGTAAAGAATAAGAAACAAAAATAACACATTGTAATTTTTCACCTATGAAAACAGTGAACATCTGCTTCAATGACGTCATTAGAATAGGAACCAAAAAGTTGACTACAATGAGATAAATACAAAAGAAAATGCAAACTATTAGTAGATAGATCAATACTGGATAACATGGCATGGCTATCAAATATCTCACTCAACTAGTAACTGAATAATACAAGTGGACAGATCTATCCATCTATCTACAGCTCTGACGCCTCATTCCCTCCTGAAACGTCAACACAGATAAAGAAATAGAAATATAGTAATCATAAGGCTCTTTAGGTATTGCACATTCTTACCAGCATGATTTGAGAAAAACTTAAAAAGGGAAAAAAAATGATATAGCATAAGATACAAGGTCAATAAATGTCACTCGCATGATGGTAATACTCAATGTGATTATATATATTCAAAGTAATGCAGGCTATACCATAGCTATAGTAGTACGACTAGATATGATGTTAATCATTAGAAAAATAAATCCAGATGAATCATAGTACATAGAGGATAGAAATACTAATATACAGAATAAAATTTGTGAGTTTTCAATCCTTAGATGGCATGTGGTGTGCATAACAGCTGGATAAGCTTGTAGCTTGCCTTCTAAGATCAATTTTAAAACTTTTGTTAGTAATGGTTAAAATGATAATGAAGAGTAGTAGGGTCTTAGTAGATCTTTCTTCTGTGGTATGCAGCAACATTCCTGTCAAGTGCTCTACAAGTGTTATTCTTCATAACTAAAAATAGTTTCCAAGGTAGAAATTCTCCTAACAGCCCCTGCTAACTGCTAAATGTACTTTCAAAGCTGAGAGTTTGCTATTGGAAGTGCTTTTGAAGTATTAGCAAAGCTGCAAATATTCCCTTTTAAGGTATTCCACAACCTTAGAGGTAATTTGCAGGTGGAATGGTGGTACAAAGATGCTCACATAGAAGGACTTTCAAGTGTTGAATGAATTAGCGGTAAGTGATCCACAGGTGTTGATCAGACTTGACCATGATGTGATGGGAAACACATGACTGATGGGTGGGGAGGACACTGCAAATCCCAACACAGAGAAACAACGCCAAGATCCCAGAGATGAAGGTACTGATGACATTGAGATCAGTCACAAGTAAAATGGAACCTTCACAACTTAAAATCAGCATTCTATATTACAAATATTGCATGTCCTCACTGCTCCACAAACTGTAAAGAGATTGAAAACTTTCAGTTAATCTGCAGAGTTTCAGAGATGAAAGTGAGCGACCCAAGCCATCTTCTGTTATCTTCTTCAGGCCAAATGCCTCTTATATAAGTTTCTCTACACCTCTGTTATGTCATTCAGGAGCAAGGTTGCTTTTCAGATCAACTTGGCTATTGTTTGAAGCCCCCATACCTGTTGGTTCAGATGACGCGGCACTTTTCACCCACTGTGAATCATGAAGTGCAGACACTGAGTGTGCAAAGTCACTACAAAGTCTGCCAATGTCCTGTACAATATGTTTACCTTTTGATATTGCTGGAAATTTTACGCTGATCTCAAAAATCCATTTTGCTTGAAATAATATCCTTCACTAGGTCATGATGAAGAGTAGTAGAGTAGTATCTATCAAGTAGATAAACTACTTCCTGTGGGCCTATATCTAGTCATAATATAATCTATTGCACAATAGATGTGGCACCTTTACTATTTCTGGGAGCATTTCCATAAACGAAAAATAAGTTTCTTTTAAAAGTTCTAATGCAGAGCTTCTAGAGGCAATGCCTTTAAAAGTATCTGTCATTCAGATAAGAGCACTTTTAGCAATAGTTCTGTCAAATTTTGATATGAGTCTTGGTTTCTTCATACTAAGGCAAAGAACACGAGTTGCAAAGCTATAAGGCTGGATGAGGCTAAGGCAAGCCAGTAAGCCATCCGTCACTTAATGGCTAATGAGGTTGGACACATCAGCAAGTTAGCAGTGATTTAAGGCTTAATTAGGTATGAGGTATGGTCAGTTTTCACTTAAGTACCATTTTGGTATTGAGAACAATGGGTGTTCCATTCACAGTTGTTTTCTACAGCACGACCTGTTCAATCCACAAAGGTGATGCTATTCTCCTCCAAGCCTGTCTTGTACCTCTGCAGACCGTCCAGGAGTTCTGTGTGGGCGGGGGATTCCTCCTGCTAAAGAACAGGAAAAAGTAATAATTTCTGATCACTTTAAAATTTTCTGTGACAAATGGAATGAAAAGGTAAAACTATCTGGCTGCATGCACGGAGGCAAAGCTAGGGCTGTCATATCCTTGTCATGGCTGCCCAAGGTGGTAAAGACATACACTGGCAGGATGAATTGAATGTAAAGTAAAGCTTACCTGTGGTTTCTCATTTGCTGGGATGTAGTCAGCAACAAAATGTATTCCTCGAGACACCAAACTGCCCCCAATTCTCACTGGCAAAAAAAAAAGAATAAAAAATATTAAAATAAAAAATAAAATAAATGTTAATAGGTGAGTAATAATTATCTTAATGGAAGAGTAATAGGTAATGGATTTGGAGCTTGAAGAGACAGGTAACCTATATCTTACTCTAGACACAAGATGGGCAGCTACTGTAGGTAAGACAATGAGATGAGAAGACACGGATAAACAATACCTTACCCAAGGGATAACATAGGCAATAATAAAATAATAATGATGACAGTAATAATAATAATAATAATAATAATAATAATAATCAGTAATAATAATAATAATAATAATAATACATAATAACAATAATAATGATAATAATAGCAATACTAATACTATACTAATACTAATAATAACAATATAAGAACATAATAAAATAAGGAGGCTACAAGAGGCCGAATACAAGAGATAATAATAATAATTGATAAGTAACATATTGAACACTTGAAAAATAACAAAATACGACCTTGTTCAGGGGAGACAAAAGATATTTCAGGCCTACCTATGGATCCTGTTCCCTTCCTGAGCCACTTGGTGCTCTTATGTGCACTTGGAACCGTCCCCTTCACGGCACTGTTCAGTTTGTGGGTCAGGTCATCATACACTGCAATGATAAAATTAGTAGTTATTATCTTCTTTTTTATGTTGAAGCCTAAACGTTTAAGTTATGAAGCGTTTAAGTTATGGAAGGGTTTCAGTGTTATTGTAGTATGTATAAGCATTTATATGGCTAGATTTGTTGTACTATTTGTAATTTTATAAACATTTTTACCTATCCCACAAAATAACTTCATGTTGCTTCATTATTACAATGATCACAAAATAGTGGAGACTGATGACATGTAGCACACCTGTGGCAACCCCTGTGGTCACCTTCTCCACCACGCCCTCTTCCTCATTACGCATGTCACCCATCCTAGTCAGCAGCTCCAAAAGGTCCTCACTCATTCTCTTTGTCAACTGTGATGGCATCTGTACAATCACTATCCGACCTGTAAGTCAATGATTGATTTACTGCTTGTTAAATGGATAAGGAAGTATTCAGCTCAATATGTACAGGAGGTCAGTTTTGCAATGTCACCAATGATGCTATAGTACTATCAAGTGATGTAAGGCTTCAAATCTTCATTCAGAAAGATCACACTTCATGATTCCGCCGGCCCATGAAAGATGTGCCGTGTGTTTTATGTATGAAAAAGCCAAGCTTTATGGTAATGAAACTTGGGTTGTATGATATATAGGTATGTGTTATGACACCTAAACCTTTTAATCCTTCATCATTGTATCATCCTTCATTGAAATGGAAAATGGTTTAAAAAAATGACAGATTTTTTACCTTTGGACAGAATCCTTTGGTCTCTTTATTCTTCTTTAATGTCAAATGACTGATGAAAAAAAATATAATTCCTGAAGACAGAGAGTGCCTTGCTAATAAATCAACTCACTTGGACATGTTGAGGTATCCATGAAGACATAGCAGTCAGGAGGCGCATGAAGGACTGGAACGTTTCTGTCCGTCAGCCTCAGCCGCCAGCACCCATGCACCTCCACCAGGCCCTCACAACTCCCCGACACACCTGCCAAAATACACTACACTTACTAGGTAATAAAGCTGCTTAACAAAAACATTTTATGCTTTCAATTAAATGCACACTTGCTATATCTCTCTCTCTCTTAAAAGAAAAAAAAAATCAGTCCCTGCCTCCCCTTGATCAGTTCCTCCCACGTGAGTAAAAAGTTACATACATGTTTTTACGTAGATGCTCATGATGAGAGGCCTTTTAGGAGAAACAATATGTCCCTCCTGTTGCATGAAGAATATCTGTAGGCCTTCGCCCCCCCGCCACTGCACAACATGGCCTGGTGGAGCCTCACCTTCTTTTAGATGAGCGAATGAACATCTCTGAAACACAAGTCACTCTCAGTTATCCCAGCCCTCATACTGGTATCACCATAAGCACAATCATTATAGCAATCAACATTTCCCAGTGCATACACACCACATACAACATTGACCTAATTATGTGCTAAGGAGCAAACACCAGGATAACACCTCTTACAAATGGCATTGTTGCTGCTCTATGATATAACATATTTTTAGCTACCTATGAGCATACTTGGGTGGTTGGGCCTCCGTCTGGAACTGTGGGAGCAGCGTATCCAGGGGTTGGAGGGGCAGGACGTGCAGGCACTGGAGGACAAGTAGTGCCACCATGGGTCACAGGCATTGGAGGACTAGAAGTGCCACCATGGGTCACTGGCACTGGAGGATAAGTAGTGCCACCATGGGTCACAGGCACTGGAGGACTAGTAGTGCCACCATGGGTCACAGGCACTGGAGGATAAGTAGTGCCACCATGGGTCACAGGCACTGGAGGATAAGTAGTGCCACCATGGGTCACAGGCACAGGAGGATAAGTAGTGCCACCATGGGTCACTGGCACTGGAGGATAAGTAGTGCCACCATGGGTCACTGGCACTGGAGGACAAGTAGTGCCACCATGGGTCACTGGGACTGGAAAAAGACAAATACATACACACAATATTAAGAATTATTAGAAGTATGAAGTGGATCCTACAAATTGCATTTTTATTATAAGGCCTCCACAGGAACAGGAATATCTATCATTATTAATGGCAGCTACTTCTTGTATGGAGGTACAAGGTGTGTAGCATGACAATTAACAAGTCCTGCAGGAAACACAGTTTTTATAAAAACACACAATGAAGAACAAAAGATAAATATCATTGGAAAAGTACAGTAGGGTACATGGATAATTATAATTATCTATGTATATTTTTGAGAACCAAAAAGTGCCCGTGACAAAACACAGAAACAACTATTTTAACTATCATTCATGTGAGAGAAGGACCTTAAAATAGTAGTAACAAAGGACATCTACGATCCTTGGATGCTCTTTTCCTCTCAAGAGTTACCCTCAAGAGACAGCTGTATAAGAAAGCTCCTCATATGAGCCTCTCTCTTAATGTTGCATGGTCCCCTTGCTCCTTACATAGGAAACCAAGATAATGAGAGAGGGATCTAAGGCCGAGCAAATATTACACTAACAAGTATGTAGGTACTAATACAATACCTTGTGGAGGTTGTTGTAGCTGTGAAAGATCTGGGTAGAGACAGAGACCATACCCTCCCGGTGGCATGGGTGGCTGTATGCATGGAGCAGGCGGGGCAGGTGGGTACCCTTGATAGTAGCCAGGAGCTGGATCACTGGAGTAAGGTGGAGGAGACTGGAAGCCATAGGGAACAGCTCCTGGTCCTGGGTGGCCATATGGAGGTGGCGGGTGTGGTGGTGGGGGTGCAGGGTAAGGGGGCTGAGGCTGAGGGTAGAAGTGGTGCACGGGTGCTGCTGTTGGGTATCCATAGGGAACCTGAAAATACACAAGACCTTGTTTATCATTGCCATGAAACCATCAACCAATACTACACAATGCAAGTAAAGCTAAGATTGAAGAAATCCAAGAAAACTTGAAACATTGAAACAAAGCAAAGAGAACTAAAGCTTCACACTATCACTAAGTAGTCCTCCTCTCCCACATTACAAAGGGACCCTGACTTCCAAGAAAAAGAAAGAAAATTGCAGAAAGAAAAGAGAGGTAGCCTACAAATTAAGCAATCTAGTACTCACTCTACGAATGGCCACAGCTTGTCTATTTGTCCAGCTTTAGCCAAGTATGCTGATTAATATCAAGGTCCTGTTACTTAGTAAATGACCCTCCCTAAATTCAAACAATGATTCAAATGAGGGTCATCGATTTCCTTATCTATGACCGCTGCCGTGTCTTCACACAATCACAACCGGGATCCAGCTGCCGTATCTCTAGCCGCGGCGTTTTATGAAGGATATGGTTCCGTATCTCTAGCCAATCTGAATAAAGTATACCATCACAGCTTTAATTTCCTTATTACTTCCATTATATAATCCACTACAGTAACTGCCCTCCATATCACGTACACATTCCCTGAACTGTCTTTGAGGTAACTATATGCCGTCCAATACCCACTTCAACACCTCAATATTGATCTTCTTATCACTGGTAAATCTTCACCTAAGGCTAATTGAACATTCTTTTATCACATCCTCATCCTATGATATGTTACAACAATGACGTCCTGTATGACCCTTTAAACACGACTTCACGGCACATCAGTCCTACATCTGCTCACACGTCCTGCATTAAACCTCTTTCAAAGTTCCAACTAAACTTATAACAAAATATCTGATATGTAGGCCTATAGTTTACTTACTGTATTAAACATCTGTGATGGTTCCAGTGCGTGGTAGACCAATCCACACAGCCTTGATCAAACCAGTCTAACCAGAGATGCCTTACAAATGTTCAATACAGTGACATCTTCCTGTTAAGTAGTGAGAAAACTGGATATTTCTTTCCTACTTTGCATTAACGTTTTTACAGTACCGTATCTGGTTATAATGGACGAGGGTTTCGCGGTCGTTTTCAGAGACACCGACTATTTTTTCTTGGCCTACAATAGGTGCTTGTTCTAATGGAGATAGTTTTATTTTGCGCAACCCCCCTCCCCCCCCCCAAAAAAAAGGGTATACTTTGTGGTTAAGGTTAGGTTAGGTTTCATTAAAACCTTTAAGGTTAGGTTAGGTTTCATTAAAACCTTTAAAGTTAGGTTAGGTTTCATTAAAACCTATAAGGTTAGGTTGTTTAATTTTTTTTCATAATTTTCTTTTGTTGTTGTTTTTTGCGCAAAATAAAACTATCTCCATTAGAACAAGCACCTATTGTAGGCCAAAAAAAAATAGTCGGTGTCTGAAAACGACCGCGAAACTCTCGTCCATTATTACCCAGTATATCTGAAGGGTCCTGTGAAAGCCTGGAAGGAGAATGACGAGCATTAAAGAGCTCTTGATGATTACCGTCACTCCTAAGTTCAAATGTGAAGAGATGAAAAGATGTAATATAGTAGAATGTAGTTCAACATTACCTCCTGCTGATGCTTATAACGAATCCTGAGCTGTCTGCAGGGATATGTGATGTTTTATGTGCATTTGCGAATGATTGGACTTGGAAGTAATGATTCAAGGCTTAGTGCGGCAAGATAGCAGTAAAACACTGATATGGGGAAGATTGTCGCTTGTTGCTTGAATGCTACAAATCAGCCACATTGAGGCAGTCAAAACGAAAGTATGAGTTATAGTTGACTATGAGTAGTAGAATGATGATGACAGAGCTAGACGAATATAGTTTATGTGTAGTAATAATAAGCGACACGGTAAAAGAAAGAACAGGAAGGGAGCTGGAACGGTGCTATGGAACTATACCTACAAAAAGCCGGATAGGTTTCGCGTTGTATCATGCATGGGCCATGGCTATCGACTGCACATAGGATACAGACGACGTAAACACCTTTAACACTTAAGACGTCTTTTACCCAGAAAATGCGTGCCACCCATTCTTACTTTAGTTATAGGCACGAACAGGCTACCGTAAAGATCCTTGCTTAGACCTTACTAGAAATATCGTGGACTTCCCGGGAATGACACAGGGACAAGGTTAAAAAGGAGGAAAATCAGAGAAAGGGGGGTGGAGAGAGAAGGGAGGGGGGGGGGACATTAGAAATAGGAAACAAGACACGCATTACTTCACTTCAAATGGAAAATGGTGCAATAATAGTTTCTACCGCCAAGTTTATCTCTATATTACATGCTAATATACATGCAATCAGAACTAATATTTCAAATACATAAAAATACCGCACCTAAGCACAACTTGCGGCGGCCCAATGTTAAATTTAGCTTGGAAAATTGCGAGAAAACTTACCTTGCCACCTTCCATTGATATGTTCTATTTCACATTTCACATGCACAACATTACATATATATACAGCCAGACGAAGTTCCCTGTCACAATGTATTTAAGGCTGTATAGTGTATGATGCAGCACGTAGGCAAAAGACGCACGAGTAATGCCTGGGGCTGCTACTCTACCACTGCGGTGCCGCGCGATCACTTCACCGTCTCGCTGCCACTGCTGCAGAGTGCAGAACGAACACTAGTTACACTACCACCGCCTTGCAACACATGGATTACAGTGCACGGAAAACGAGTTAATACAAAAACGAGTTTACGTATCGCCAGTCCAAACCTTTGTGGCTGCTTGGCCTCGAGTGGGCAAGACGGGAAAAACCCAACTTGAGACGCCCTTGAAATTTCGCCCTACACGTTCCCCACACGATGCGTACACTACTACTGAGTACACTACACTACTACTGTACACTGATGGGTGGCCAAAGTCTTCTTCTTCTTCTTCTTGTGACCTTTTCTGCTTATTATCGCTTTGTAGGTTGTCTGTCAAGCTCGATGTTACAATAATTATTATACAGTATACATGACATGATGACTGCCACAGGACTTTATTAAACTTATAAGCTTATTCCTAGAAGCGCTCTTACTCTCATTTCCCCTATAGGCCTATGATGTTTTGCGTAATTTATGCCTATATATAGTTGTAGGTTTATAACTTGTTGTAAGGGTAGTCTAGGTAGGCTAAGCTGTTTTTTTATATATTATATATCTTATAATATTATATAGTTTTTTTTATAGTTGTCAGTTTGTGGAATGTACCTAGGTACGGTAGGTAGCTGTCATGATTAATACCATTTTCATGTTGAGATATATATACCCTCATGACACGGTCTAAGTATACTATCCTTGGTCAGTACACACTTCCCAGAGTTCCTATAAAAGTGGTATGTAATATTTTCCTACTAGAACATAACGCTTCACACTTCCCTTCATCACGAGTCATCTTATCCATAACGTTCATTCTTGTTCTAACAATCCGCTGATACGTATTTCCTGCGTCCGGTCTTTAGTAAGCTATGTGACAACCGAGTGAATTTTGCACGTGACTTTCACTGATCACACAAACCAGCCCCCGAAGCAAATCCAGTTCCAGTCACACACTGCGCACGCGTTT
The DNA here is from genome assembly GCA_016584305.1 of Chionoecetes opilio. Lineage (NCBI taxonomy): Eukaryota > Metazoa > Arthropoda > Malacostraca > Decapoda > Majidae > Chionoecetes > Chionoecetes opilio. Next base: position 190,017 of record JACEEZ010020305.1, read on the forward strand.
CACATGGGCGCACTCCTATAGCTCCTGCCCCCTTAGGCTTCGAACTATTTCCCAAGAAACGTGGGTACTTAGTTTACCAAGTACGTGAGGTCCCAGCTTTACCCCAATGATCGGTCTCTTATGAGCTCTGAAGTCCCTATTGAGAGGGCAACAGCTGGCGATCGCGTGTCCAGCGCATGATCGAGGTCGTGAGTCACGCGCACGCGACTAAAGCCCCGTCCACACTACCACTCACCACCGTCGGCGCTTGCCGTCGGTGCTTGCCGACGGGAAGCGCCGTTGCCAGGGTTGTGTCCACACGAACGGTTTTGTTCGGCGGTCAGCGCGCTTCCTGATGTCAAAGTGAGAGTCATGTTTTCTGCATATCGTGTACTCTCACTCGAGATTATGAAATAACCACAGGAGGTTTAGAAAAACTGACCCAACTATCATCTTCATGACACATTTCTGCATATCATAAGCAAGAAAAATATACGAAAACCTTTTTGTGTATTCTAGAAAATATAGCAAAAAGAAATAGTGTATAAACATTTTTTTCACTTTTTTGTCTTCAACTCGCTGCAATTTCCCGACCATTTCTCCCATTTAATTTTTGATCACATACTCGTAATCAGCTGACTTACTTGGTTCTGGTGGTATACGGTACATAGCAATGCAAAAATATCTAGATAGTGAAAACTGCCGATAACTTGAAGCATGTGTTTGGCGCTGACCCGTGAGTGACGGGCATGCCCGCCCAATATTAAACCTGCTGAATGCTGGCGGGCAGCGCCGACGGTTAAATTTTGCTCGTCGGCATCGTGTCCACACTGCCACTTTTGAGTGACGAACACTGTTCGACGGCAAGCGCCGACGGTGGTGAGTGGTAGTGTGGACGGGGCTTAAGGCTAATAGGTGATAACGGCAAACAGTGCGGGTCATTTAAGGAAAAAACTTGAGAAATGTAGATACGGAGACAGGACCACATTAGTTTCGCTCGTCACACACACACTATCATTATCTTATCGGGATGAAAGACAAGAGCGGACATATATCCTGTGGGTAATTCACTTCGTGTATAACATTGAGGAGGGCGAGCCTTGCACATACCAATGAAAGGAAATATATTTAATCCAGAAATGTAAGGTTGTATATCTGGCTACATATACTGGCACATTAAGTAGTACTAATGAATGAATGTGTATCTTCACTGTGTGACCCGCGCAGTGAAACTTAATGGAGCGTTATGATAGATGATTCAGTGAATATTTGTAATTGATGATATTTGCTATTATTGTGCATTTCATCTCATCTACATATTGATCACTGGCAGTGGCGTACCTAGTAAATTGAAAAGGGGGGGCAATATATAATATATATATATATATATATATATATATATATATATATATATATATATATATATATATATATATATATATATATATATATATATATATATATATATATATATATATATATATAAATAAATATAATAAAATATAATAATAAATAATAATAAAAAAAAAAAAAAAAAAAAAAAAAAATCAAATTTATATAAAAAAAAAAAAAAATATTAAAAAAAAAAAAATATAATCAATCAAAATATAGTAAAAATCAAAAAATATAAAAAATCTACAAATATGAAATCATAAAATCTAAAAATCATAAAATATAAAAATCATACAAATATAATAAATATATAAATCTAAAAATCATAAAATATAAAAGATAAATATATGAAAAATCATATATATATATATATATATATATATATATATATATATATATATATATATATATATATATATATATATATATATATATATATATATATATATATATATATATATATATATATATATATATATATATAAACAAAAAAAACAAAAACAAAAATCTTTAAAAAAAATACAAATACGTAAATTAATTTTTTTTAAATAAATGTAATTTATATATATATATATATATATATATATATATATATATATATATATATATATAAATTATATATATATATATAATATATAAAAATATATATATATATATATATATATATATTTTATCTATCATTATCTATCTATCTATCTCTATATATATATATATATATATATATATATATATATATATATATATTATCTGTCTCTCTCTCTTCATATATATATATATATATATATATATATAATATATATATATATATATATATATATATATATATATATATAAAGGCCCGGTCACACAGGCACTTTGCGTCTGCAGCGCGAGTAAATTCCCACAAAAATTTTTACCCGCTGTTCCACGTGGTGGAAAATGGCTTACACGTGGGTACCCGTGGTAAGCCCGCGGAACAGACGCTGGCGGCTGTTCCGCGTCCTGTCCGCTGGTGAAGCGCGGCTGGAGCGCGTGTAAGCGCGGGAAAAGCTCCACGTGGTCACAGGCATTGGGGGTAACCGCGGCTGCATCACGCCTGAACCACGGGTGATCACGTGTACATCGCGGCTGGTCCACGTGTGAAGGGCGGCCGTTTCGCGGGCAATCACGGGTAGTGCGCGTGGGTACCACGGCCCCACCACGGGTATATAAGGAGCCAGGGCAGGCGGTAGAACTCATACTCGCTCCAGACACCACACAGTATACACACTCTCAAGACTCCCAGACTTTGACAAGATGGCTCCCAAGAAGTTCCCCCCTAGGAAAACCGCCACCAAGGGCAAGAGGCCACCAGGTGTCCCTGCGCAGGTGCATCCAGCTACTACTTCAGATGCTACTTCAGAGGTGGAGGCCAGTCCTGCTGCACTTCATCAGGAGGAGGAAACATCTTTTGAAGGTGATGCCACAGCTGCCACAGCTGCCACTCCAGCAGATGAGGAGGAGGAGGAGCCTCTGGTGATGCCTGATGCCTCTCATTCCCCCCCACATGAGGAGGAGGAGGAGGAGGAGGAGGAGGAGCAGCAGCAGCAACCGGCGCCCAAGACGAAGGGCAAGGGGAAGAAGAAGGCTGATGCTGCTCCGAAGCAAGGCTGGAGTCTCCCCGACACAACGGAGCAGGATCTGGTGGAGTGGCTTCAGTCAAACACCTACCTGTGGCTCCGCAGTACCAAAGACTACCACAGGAAGAAGGCTTCGTGGGAGATGAAGGCCAAGGAGCTGGGGATCAGCCTGAAACACCTCCAGAACTGGTGGAAAAACGTCAAGGACTGGTATGTTAAGCTGTCCAAGAGGACCAGTGGCCAGGCAACCAAGATGTTGACGGAGAGGGACAAGTGGGTGTTGAAGAACATCGCCTTCTACAAAAGTAAGTACATCTCATTATATTCACAACTTGTAAGAATCTCAAATATTTGTACAAAATTGGAAGACTTTCAAGCCAGAGGATATAATTAATGCCAAATTTTGCTTAAAAGAGGGTTCAGTAATACAATGCTGTTACATAAATTCTTTAAATTTAAGATTAGTTACTGTGATACTATCCTTTACGTTTACTTATTTATTAATTTGCGTTTAACATTATTGTTTTAGATTTATTTTAGTAAGTTTTACTTTTTAATTCCCAGAAATATATAAATATGTAATTGTCTATGCCATTATATTAAACCAATGTTTAATCTGTAAATGTTTAATCTGTTTCAGGTTCCATGCCCACTGATGTCCCGGACACCCTTGTGAACCTGCCCCGTGACCCATCTCCTGACGCCCAGACCTCCCAGGCACAGTACCCACATGACTCCGGGGAAGCCAACATCCTGGAGGACATGGAGGTGGCAGCAGCGGCGGAGCAGGCCTCAACCCGCCGTAAGAGGAAGACTCCAGCCACTGAGAGGCAAGAAGAGGAATGGATGGTGGACCTCCGATCCACCATGAAGGCCAACCAGGCACTGCTGGAGAGGCTGCTGGAGGAGAGGTCTCAGCCCCAGTCACGTAGGGAGGCCTTTATAAGGTTTGTGTCCGACACCCTGCGTTCTGCCCCTGAGGAGGAGTACCAGGTGATGCACGACCAAATAGTCGACATTGTGCATCGGCGACACACGGGGTCCTCTACATCGGGGGCTGGACCGGGCCCCTCAACAGCACCACAACCCAGCAGGCCCTCTACCTCCCAACAGTCCGCCATAACACCACCCAGTTATTTAAGTTATTTCAGTTAGTTATTTTTGCAATAAGTATTATTTATTTTATTTTTGCAATAAATAATTGTATAATATTCCATATGCTTGTTTCCATTCCCTTAACTTTACTGTCTTTCATAGGTTTTCTATAGTAATAATAATAATATCTTAATATTAACCCTGGAACGGTACCGCTACAAAATTTTAATTTTACCTAGAAGGATAATGAAGATTGAATTATATTTTATATGTTTAATGAATGAATTAAAAAAATAAAATAAACCTTTTTAAGGAAAAAAATAACCCCGGAACGGTACCGCTACAAAATTTTAATTTTACCTAGAAGGATAATGAAGATTGAATTATATTTTTTATGTTTAATGAATGAATTAAAACAATAAAATAAACCTTGTTTAGCAAAAAAAATGATTTTGTGCAACACGCGAGGACACTTCTGTCTAGCGGTACCTCTCCAGGGTTAAATACTCACAATAATAATGAAATGAATAATAACAATAATATTATAATAATAAAGCCTGAGAGAAAATAGGACTAAAGTAAACAACAAGTGAGGCGACTATTAAATATTTATTATGCCACAAACACAATATTACACTGCTATTTATTTGGCCCTCGCTGGGGGGGGTAGGAGCATGTCATCCTGCCATGGAACACTTCCAGCAGTTGAGTTGCACCATTCCATGAGGAGGTTCCTCTGAGCCTTGGCTATCTTGAAGTCTCTGTTGTTCCCTGGTAATCGGTCGGGTTTCGTGTCCTCAAGGTTCATGCCGGCACGCCAGGCACCAGGCACCACCACTCCATTTGGTCGCTCCACATCCACCAGTCGGTTCTGCATCACCGGGTAACGTGACCTCATAAGGTTGTGGAGGATTACACATGTCTTGACCAGGAGCCTCACAGTGTCCGCTTCATGCAACATGGTCGACAGGAGAACTTGAAAGCGATTCGCTAGTATGCCAAACGCATTCTCCACCACCCTTCTGGCTCGCGAGAGTCTATAGTTGAAGATCCTCTGCTTCCTGGTCATCTCCTTGTTACTGTACGGCTTCATCATGTAGGTCCGGAGTGCGAAAGCATTATCTCCCACCAGAAAATAAGGGACATCCTCTGTGTCACCTGGGATAGGATCAGGCTGTGGGAATCCAACAATGTCGTTCTTCTCGAGAGCCTCTCTCAAAACACTTGCATTGTAAAGGTGGGCATCAGACGTTGAACCCTTGCCGCTGACGTCTATCCACATGAACTTGTAGTCAGATGTGACGACCGCCAGGAGGATGATACTGAAGAATCCCTTGTAGTTGTAGTAGTCGGAACCAGTGTTGGCAGGAGCTTTACAGGCAACGTGCTTGCCGTCTATTGCACCAATGACATGTGGAAAGTTCCACCTTCTCATCCAATTATCGGTGATCTGACGCCAATCTTCATCGTTCTGTGGTGGCTTGAGCAGCTCCTCACGGTACTCGTCGACAATGGCCATACACACCTCACGCACCACTATACTGATGGTGTTGTGAGGCACCCTCCAGCCATACTGCATGTCACGGTACTTGGCGCCAGAAGCAAGGTGCCTCAGGGTGAGGGCAACCTTCAGGCCTGGATCAAGGGGTGCTCGCCAGTGGGTGGTCTTCTTGGTAAGGGCTGGTCTCAGTCTCTCCACAACTTCATCGAACATGTCAGGTGGCATTCTCATGAAATTCTGGAAGGCCCTTGGATCTTCATTACGGAGCTCCACCATGAGACAATCATACAGGCCATGCTCAGGTCTCCTGCTAATCCAGTTACGCACCCATATGCTCCGGGCCGCCCTCCTCCTCAGCCGTCTTCTTCTTCGTCTATCAACGATGTACTGATGGGCATGTAACGCCTGGTTCATATGCTGTTGCATCAGCATCAAGACGAGGTCAATACGGTCCATGTTCACCAAACCACGTCAGAAACAGGAGTGATGAATGCTTGGCAAATCGACCCCAATATATAGGTCCCAGAGTACCCGCGCTACACACGCAAATGCACGTGAAAACACGCGGAACAGACACGGTACAGCCGTGCTATGACCGTCATTAAACCGCGATTACCCGCTAAAGGTTAGCGGGTAATCGCGTGTAACCACGCACTTACCGCGGCCGTAGCACGTCTGTACCACGTCTAAACGCGTCTTAACCACGTCTTTATCACGTGTGCCACCCGAGGTCACCCGCGCTCTCGATTTTTGGGAAATCCAAAACCGTATGCCGCGTGTGATTGTTCTAGCCCGTGTGGGCGCGGCTGGATCACGTCCATATCACGACCCAGATGCGTCCAACAGCGCTTGCTTCACGTTCACACATTTTTCGCCGTGAGACGTGCGCGATGCGCCCGCGAAGGCCAGTGTGACCGGGCCTTAATGAAGATATAAACCAGCGCGGGTAGAAACATCTTGATTGTTTATTTGAACGTTTCGGCTATACATAAGCAGTGGCGTCACCGCGGGGGGGCTAAGGGGGACTGAGCCCCCCCAAGTCAAGGACTCAGCCCCCCCAAAATTGCTGCTAGTAGCCTGCTACCCAAAAACAATAAAAAGGAATATTTATCCAATTTTCCATGCCAGAGCAAAACCTTATTTTTCACACTTTTATAGAAAAATTGGTTTGATGTTTCATTTAAATGTTGAAATATGTTTGCTCTGCGGGAGGCAGGTTAACACAGGATGGGAGGCAGGTTAAGGCAGTGGGAGCCAGGGTAAGGCAGTGGGAGGCAGGGTAACACAGGATGGGAGGCAGGTTAACACAGTGGTATGCAGGTTAAGGCAGTGGGTGCCAGGGTAAGGCAGTGGGAGGCAGGTTAAATCGGCTTTTAGTTACTTTATCATGATCATGTACTTTATTCTGTTTAACTACAGTATCCCATGTATATACCTGTTTTTGTGCAATAAGGGAAATACCTTGAATATATTGTAAGTTTATATTTATATATTTTTTTCATTATCAAGATAAAACCTTACTGAGAAACAAACCAAAAACATACATTGTGCAATTCCTTTGTGTTTCTTAGTGGAGAGAGAAAAATGGCAATTTTATTATTTTGTATAAACAGAATAAAAATTTTCTTCAAATTATCAAATTTAGTTAATATGGTATGATGCATGGTATAACTCTATTAATTTATGTGTCATGTAATTAAAGCTTAATTCCACTTTCTTCTCTTTTTGGGGCCTCAAAATTACCCTGGAACGGATTAATTTTCAAAATTACCCCCCGACCCCCCAGCTGGATAGGCTCGCTGCGCTCGCCCATCACCACTCCGGGGCTAAAGCCCCCCCAAATTTTTTTTCCTGGTGACGCCACTGTACATAAGCCATCATCAGCCTAAAATCGGATACAAAATTTTGTTAAAAATGAAAATATACAAATTATAAAATTATTTGCGCATTTAAAATGCCTAACCTAAAATAAAATAAAATAAGAATAAAAATTTTGAAACAGTAATAAAAAATACTACACCTACCAATCAACATCGCAGTGGAGTGTGGGATTCCCACATGGTTTAAAAGCACACAAGCGGGGTTGAGGTGCCCTGTGCGCAGAGGGACGGTTTGTGGTGGTGGGTGAGGAGGCTCTCACATATCAATCGGGTGGAGTCGTGGGAGCTTGTGTGTAAAATATTAAAGTCTTGGTTTGTTATTGGGTGGCCTGAGGCTTCGGAATGATCCCGAATGGCTGAAAATGGTGGTTTGGACACGGGTTTGCCAGTCCTGTGAGACAGTCCCCGATGCTCCGCGATCCTAGTGGTGAGGTGGCGTTTGGTCTGCCCAATATAAGCAGCGTTACAGCTACTGCACTTAAATTGGTACACCACTGAGGAACGCAGGGCATCAGGGATTCTCTCCTTGAGTTTAAAACAGTGTGATAACGTATAAGGGGGCTTGAATACTACTCTAAGCGAGACTTGTGGATAACATTGCCGAAGCAGGAGTTGAGCTTTGTTTCGGATGGAAAAAGATTTGTTACCTATGAAGGGAATTATAAAATACACAACGGCTTTATGAGCGGTATGTATTAGGGGAGGAGGTGAGTGTAGTTTATTTAACTGTTTACCAATGTACGTGTTAATGAACTGCAGGGGATACCCATTTAGTTTAAGAGTGTCTCTTAAGTACTCTAATTCTAAGTGAAAATTGGTGTATGAAGAGCAAATATTGTACGCCCTAGTAACCAGCGTGAGGATCAGATTTTCCTTAAATTGGGCGGGAATGTTGGAATTAAATTTTGTTGTTAGTCCTGTGAATGTGGGTTTTCTGTAAATGGTAGTGCTGAATGAGTTACCCGATTTTGTAATGTCAATATCTAAAAATGGTAATTTATTATTATGTACAGTCTCAAAAGTGAATTGAATATTGGGGTGTTTGGAATTCAGGTAGTCGTGAAACAAGGGTACATGGTTTGGTGATTTGAAAATTGCAAAGGTATCATCGACATAGCGTCTGTACATGAGGGGTTTGAATTCAGCTGGGCATTCACTTAGCCAGGTACTCTCGTGGAATGAAAGAAATGTATTAGCAAGGGTTGGACCTAATGGGTTTCCCATGGCAACGCCATCTACTTGTTTAAAACACATGTCATTGAAAATAAAAAGAGAATCTTTAACAGCTAAGGTGAGTAATTTATGGAATGACTTTTTATTGAAACCATGTGTGTGTTCATTGTTTTGGAAGATTTGTTTTGTGCAAAATTTGTATCCGATTTTAGGCTGATGATGGCTTATGTATAGCCGAAACGTTCAAATAAACAATCAAGATGTTTCTACCCGCGCTGGTTTATATCTTCATTATAAGATCTTGCTTCCCTCATGGAGAAAGTATTGCCTCTATATATATATAATATATATATATTGTATATATTTTTTTCTTTGCAAAAGGGGGGGCCATGGCCGCATGCCCCCCCTTTGGGAAGGGTGTAGTATGATAGGTGCAGGGACTGTAGCAGGGAAGGGTGTGGTATGATTGGTGCAGGGACTGTAGCAGGGAAGGGTGTAGTATGATAGGTGCAGGGACTGTAGCAGGGAAGGGTGTGGTATGATAGGTGCAGGGACTGTAGCAGGGAAGGGTGTGGCAGGATTGGTGCAGGGACGAAGGGAAGGTTTGCGGTGGGTGTGGTATGATAGGTGCAGGGACTGTAGCAGGGAAGGGTGTGGTAGGATGGTGCAGGGATGGTAGCAGGGAAGGGTGTGGTATGATGGTGCAGGGACTGTAGCAGGGAAGGGTGTGGATGATAGGTGCAGGGACTGTAGCAGGGGAAAGGGTGTGGTATGATAGGTGCAGGGACTGTAGCAGGGAAGGGTGTGGGATGATTGGTGCAGGGACTGTAGCAGGGAAGGGTGTGGTATGATTTGGTGCAGGGACTGTAGCAGGGAAGGGTGTGGTATGATTGGGTGCAGGGACTGTAGCAGGGAAGGGTGGTATGATTGGTGCAGGACTGTAGCAGGGNCTATGATGGTGCAGGACTGGAGCAGGGAAGGGTGTGGTATGATTGGTGCAGGGACTGGAGCAGGGAAGGGTGTAGTATGATAGGTGCAGGGACTGTAGCAGGGAAGGGTGTGGTATGATTGGTGCAGGTGTAACGCGAGAAATTACATTAATAGGGGAAGAGATGAAATAACACATAAGTATCAATAAGCTAACGAGGAATTTTCCTCCACGCCTCATTCCTGAATCACTGGTTAGGCTTATATTTTAAGCCAGTGGTAGTTGACCACGTATCGAAACGAAGTGAGAAGGGGAGCTGAACGTCAGGTTAGCATTTATTAGCAGACGGACTCCCGGTGGGTAAGCCCACTGGGAGGTGACCTTATTCGCCCTTGGTAAAGGTATGTTGTGAAATGTTTGTTAACTAGAGATGTAGACATGACTTACTGGTGATTCTTTTTGTTGACCAAGACTAATGAAGTGCATTACTTAGGGTCCCAAGGTAGGATGCTGTTGGCGGACCAGGGAACCGAGCGCTCACAAATTAGCAGAGGGGGCAACCACAACATGTCACAGCCAGCCGTGTGAGGACAAGGAGAAAAGAAGGAAATAGAAAAATAAGTGAGAGGGAAACAGTTGGAAGTGGGATAGACTACGTATACATTATATTAGGATAACGACTTGAGCATTACATGTGCGTATCGTTAAGGGGTAACAGTGCGACTGAAGTTACCAAGGATAGTAAACTATATTAGGATAACGACTTGGGCATTTCGCGTGCGTATCGCTAGGAGGGAAGGAAGACTTAATATTAAGATAACTTGTGAATGTATAATAACTACATAATGGAGACAGTAAAGAGTTAAATATATTATAATTAGGAATATATTAACGCGTTATCATTCTGTTTCCAACCAGTCCTTACATATTTTCTTAAATCTTTTTGTTTTTGTTCAATCATATATTTTTCCCACTTAATGTGGGTGGTGGCAGCGGAGTAACCAGGACTGTAGAGTACACACCCAAGGTGGGCATTACATAATGGTAACAATGGTGCAGATGGTCAAAAAGACCATTACACAGGGACTGGAGCAGGGAAGGGTGTGGTATGATTGGTGCAGGGACTGGAGCAGGGAAGGGTGTGGTATGATTGGTGCAGGGACTGGAGCAGGGAAGGGTGTGGTATGATTGGTGCAGGGACTGGAGAGGGAAGGGTGTGGTATGATTGGTGCAGGGACTGGAGCAGGGAAGGGTGTGGTATGATAGGTGCAGGGACTGGAGCAGGGAAGGGTGTGGTATGATTGGTGCAGGGACTGGAGCAGGGAAGGGTGTGGTATGATAGGTGCAGGGACTGGAGCAGGGAAGGGTGTAGTATGATTGGTGCAGGGACTGGAGCAGGGAAGGGTGTGGTATGATAGGTGCAGGGACTGTAGCAGGGAAGGGTGTAGTATGATAGGTGCAGGGACTGGAGCAGGGAAGGGTGTGGTATGATAGGTGCAGGGACTGGAGCAGGGAAGGGTGTAGTATGATTGGTGCAGGGACTGGAGCAGGGAAGGGTGTGGTTTGATTGGTGCAGGGACTGTAGCAGGGAAGGGTGTGGTATGATTGGTGCAGGGACTGGAGCAGGGAAGGGTGTGGTTTGATTGGTGCAGGGACTGTAGCAGGGAAGGGTGTGGTATGATTGGTGCAGGGACTGGAGCAGGAAAGGGTGTAGTATGATAGCTGCAGGGACTGTAGCAGGGAAGGGTGTGGTATGATTGGTGCAGGGACTGGAGCAGGGAAGGGTGTGGTATGATTGGTGCAGGGACTGGAGCAGGGAAGGGTGTGTTATGATTGGTGCAAGGACTGGAGCAGGGAAGGGTGTGGTATGATTGGTGCAGGGACTGGAGCAGGGAAGGGTGTGGTATGATTGGTGCAGGACTGTAGCAGGGAAGGGTGTGGTATGATTGGTGCAGGGACTGTAGCAGGGAAGGGTGTGGTATGATTGGTGCAGGGACTGGAGCAGGGAAGGGTGTGGTATGATTGGTGCAGGGACTGTAGCAGGGAAGGGTGTGGTATGATTGGTGCAGGGACTGGAGCAGGGAAGGGTGTGGTATGATAGGTGCAGGGACTGGAGCAGGGAAGGGTGTGGTATGATTGGTGCAGGGACTGGAGCAGGGAAGGGTGTGGTATGATTGGTGCAGGGACTGTAGCAGGGAAGGGTGTGGTATGATTGGTGCAGGGACTGGAGCAGGGAAGGGTGTGGTATGATTGGTGCAGGGACTGGAGCAGGGAAGGGTGTGGTATGATTGGTGCAGGGACTGGAGCAGGGAAGGGTGTGGTATGATTGGTGCAGGGACTGGAGCAGGGAAGGGTGTGGTATGATTGGTGCAGGGACTGGAGCAGGGAAGGGTGTGGTATGATAGGTGCAGGGACTGGAGCAGGGAAGGGTGTGGTATGATTGGTGCAGGGACTGGAGCAGGGAAGGGTGTGGTATGATTGGTGCAGGGACTGGAGCAGGGAAGGGTGTGGTATGATTGGTGCAGGGACTGGAGCAGGGAAGGGTGTGGTATGATAGGTGCAGGGACTGGAGCAGGGAAGGGTGTGGTATGATTGGTGCAGGGAAGGGTGTGGTATGATTGGTGCAGGGACTGGAGCAGGGAAGGGTGTGGTATGATTGGTGCAGGGACTGGAGCAGGGAAGGGTGTGGTATGATTGGTGCAGGGACTGGAGCAGGGAAGGGTGTGGTATGATTGGTGCAGGGACTGGAGCAGGGAAGGGTGTGGTATGATAGGTGCAGGGACTGGAGCAGGGAAGGGTGTGGTATGATTGGTGCAGGGACTGGAGCAGGGAAGGGTGTGGTATGATTGGTGCAGGGACTGGAGCAGGAAAGGGTGTGGTATGATTGGTGCAGGGACTGGAGCAGGGAAGGGTGTGGTATGATTGGTGCAGGGACTGGAGCAGGGAAGGGTGTGGTATGATTGGTGCAGGGACTGGAGCAGAGGCTGAGTACAAGGTGAGTGCTAGGACTGGTTGGAAGAAATTCAGTAAACGACAGCTTGCCATACTGCATAGTTATGTGCCCTGTCTATCAACCTTGTCCTTCTTGGTCTATCCACTAATACTCAGTTTGTGGATAAGGCCAATTGTCAGAAAACAATAATTTAATATAAAAGCTACCATGACCCTATGGAATGCAGAGGTAAATTTCAAAAAAATATATTCTTGAAAAAAAAAATTGAAAGAAAGAATAAAAAATGATGCAGAATTCTTCTTCTCCTTACAATACGAGTGTAACCATTGGTGCATGAAATTTGAAGTACGTACATATATGACAAAATGTATTTGGTCTAGTATGAAACTAATACTTCCAATGGTATAAAACTTTTTTTTATTTTCAATTTTTTTTGGATTTCATGTTTATAAGGAATTTATACTTTCTTGTAATAATTATTGTCCTATACATTATCTCTCTCTCTCTCTCTCTCTCTACATGTAAAATCCTGCAACAAGATAAAAATATTTCATAACTGGTGAAAATGAACATATAAAAATATCCTTTTATAATTGCCTATATGTATAACATTTGAAAATTAAGTAGGAATGTTAGATCATGGGTGTAGCCTCATAGTCATTGATGAAGACATGGAACATCTTGTAGTGGATATAAAGCTGTTAGATCATGGGTGTAGCCTCATAGTCATTGATGAAGACATGGAACATCTTGTAGTGGATATAAGGCTATGATCAGTCATTCTGTTATCGTCATCTCCTGAAAAGTCCGCCTTCAAACTCACATAAATCACACAGCAGATCAACTGTTGGGAAGAAGAAACATGATATTACAATCACACCTAATCTAAATTTAATATAATCTCTTCTTCCATTATATCAGAACCAATGAATTTTTGATAGGTATCTTGAATTATAATCTGAAACATCCTGTTGATGATATTGGTCTTATTAAATCTATATCATAACATGGTGTTTTGAATCTTATTAAGCTATTCAATCTTAAATTACTGCAAAAATTTGATTCCAGGCTCTACTTAAATTTAAAGTACTGGCTACATACCTTTAAAACTATAGAGGCATTGCCTAAGATTTGCTTCAAAGATCAAGTCTGTTTCAACTTGACATTTGTTTCTTTTCAAAATAATATACTATTCCATCTATTTGTCTGTTATAATGCAACTGATCTATTTGTCCTTAACCGAACCTACATTCTGCTCTTCTTCAGGTGTGTACCACCACATAGGTTTGGAGACGGACACCTGTATGAAATTAATGTTTCAGTTCTAACTCTGTTCTCCCCCAAATACGGCAGCATACAAGATGAACAAAATATTCCAATTACTAAGTAATATATCTAATAGCTTGAGAAAAATAGAAAAGTAGGAACCTTACTTGTTTCTCTGTCAAACTTAATATCGTTGCTCTTGGCGGCTATGGCGGCCATGAGGGCAGGGTACTGGGGGAATGGAGACACTTTGCCCCACCAGTCAGGGTCAACGGTGGACCAGTGGTGCAGCACCTCGATGCACGACACCAACACACGGTACACCTTACTCTTATCTGCAAATAAAATACAAGAAAAGGTCACAAAATTCCAGCAAGATTATGAATGATGTATCAGTGGCATTTATATCTACTTCGTTGCATTTAACATGGAAAAAACAGAGGCCATGTTGTTTTGGGAATTTCTACGAGGCAACAATAAAAAGGAAGGCCTTCTGTTATAAACATTTCTGACAACATTAAGTTGAAAACACGTGGCACTATGCATTTTAGCCACCTGTGTGATGAGGTGCTTCCAGTGCTTGATAGATGTGCCATATGAAGGTTCCCAGGAGGTGGGAGGAGCAGGGGCAGCTGGAGTTAAGCCAGATAGATGGTGAGGTTATTTTCACATTGGCCCATGTCCAGTCCAGCAAGGCTCTGAGTGTGTCCACCCCGGGAACACACAGCTTCTTCACTTTCTTACACAACTGGCTAATAAGGCACACCTCTGAAAGTGAATCTCATTAAGTTTAAAAAAAGCTGAAAGAGGATGGAAGAAGATGCAGCTATATAGCAACCAGACATAATGAAATCCATAGTAAAATAGCAACAAGACAACAGACACACTTGAGCAGCAACTCATAGATGTGCACTCAAATTCAAGCTATCCACTTAAAGTTTTATCCACTAAAGAAAACCATATTGGAAGCTGAACGTTCACATTCTTAGTTTTCTATCTGCTAAATATTTATAAGTGACTTAGTGTAAAATCATGGATGAAATCTTCCTTTCTACATATGCTTTAAGATACATGTACTATTACTATGTGGATATGGATTTCAGAAATGGAAAAAAAATGCTTGTACAATATCATAATAGAGCACCTGAAGACACGCACAGCTGGCAGTGAGGAGCAAGTGCCGCAGCAACCCTCAGAAGTGTTCCCGCCTCCCCGCCATGCTCAAGGCTGCCACAACAGTCCCTTAATGCTAACACCAAAGCTTCACGACTGAAAACAAACACAAATACCAATTGGGATCTAATATGAGGTAAAATATATAAATAGCCATCAATAAGTAACTCATCAATTTAAAATCATAGTGCTACTCTACTTTTTTTTAATGAAATACTAATATCAAAAGAGTAATGTGGTCGTAATAAAACACATATTAAAAAAGATCTAAATTTTTTCATGTTTTTTATATCCACAACCTCAGATACATAAATAGATCTTATAGATATACATCAAGAAGTACTCAGAATGTAAAGGGCAAACTTGCCAATCAGCAAGTTTTGAAATTTAATGTATACATGAAAAGTGAATCCCTCATTCATCCTTTTTTGTAAGTTGACATATTTGCCTATATGTCACATCTATAATCTATTATGCTGTGTATGAGTCTCTGAGAGTCTCTAAAACATACTGGAGACTGACCAAAAGCTATCAAAAAGAAAAATATGTATAATAGGATGCAAGTATGCTATAATTTTTTTTTGTAAAATTAACACAAATGTTGCCTAGTTTTAGGAGCTTTTCTTCAAGCCGTGAGCCGGGTGATTTTTACCCTTGCATTCTAAACACCTCGATGATTCACTTACCTATTTCCTTCAATATGAAGTTTTCCAGTTCTAGAAATCTTCTCAGTTGCCTCTAGTAATTTGGATCGTATTCTTCTGTTGACTATGTCATCCTGACAAGAAAATGTGGTCTGACTGTCAATAATCAGGTGTGTGGTTACATTATGTCACAACTAAATGCCAAAATGACCATGCAAGACTTAATGAAAACACTTGCATCTCAAATAGTGAGATGAGAAGAAAAAAAAATGTGATGGTTAACATTGCATATGAGTTTACCTTTATCTTTATGGGTGACAGGTGAGCAGTGATGGCTTGCAGTACACTGGGTTCTGAGGAAGACTTGAAGTACAACAGAATTTGAATGGCAGGACCCACCTGCCTCTCGTACCACGCTGTTGGGTCACTGGGGTACTGCATCAACCTGTCGATACCACATTGGAAGTAACATTAACAGTCTGTAAAGTTATGAAAAGTTTCACTGTTTCATATGTGTATCCTATTTAGAATTTATATACGAGCATAACCCTAATGTATTGTGAGTTTTTCATTTTGACTATCTATCTATTATTGTTAATTCACAATTTTGCCTATGTAACTTTTACATTGAAAGATTATACTATGTACTTATTGTTCTCTTGTTTACATGTGTGTACGTATGTGTTTCCTTGTAGAGACCTTATACATTACTTTAGATCTAAATTATTGTGTGTGAACTTCCTTATGACTACTGTAAATTTTCATTCGTTCTGCGTCTATGACAGTAAAACAAATAATGCAGTATGGAATAATTCAAACGTTACATTAGCAGAAAATATTGAATAAGCTGAATATACTGTTAAGGATTCAGACAGCTGTAGTTTCAAGAAGAGAAAGGTGTGTCTGAAGGTTCTACTGACCTGCACTGATCACCATCTTTATCAGAGACAGTGATACGGGTCTGCTGCAGTCTTTCAACAGCCATAGTAACTAGTTTGCACTCCACACTTTTGTCCTGTCATGAAAATAAAACCTGGTATTAGGCATGCTACAAATCATTACAGTACTTTCTTCACACAACCAGCCATTTGCTACACATGCGGGATAGCACTTGGAGAAAGTAGGAGAATATACAAATTCAATTAAATGAAAATATACTAGCAATTAAGTAGTGAATCGTTATGCATTATTGGAATTCATGATCATGCAGTATTTCTTTCATAACAGTGGTAATGGCTGAATATCTAGTACTGGAAGGTGATGCACAGCTATATTTGCCCAGCTGCTCTAACTTGTGTACAGAAACTAGCACAAATGAAAAATGAAAATCAGCTTTTAGTTATGCAACCACTCTTGTTTCATGTTATATCTTTTGACAAAAGATGGCAAGAACTATGATTTTCATCTCACACTAAATAATCTATTTCATTAGTAAAGGAAGATGCATGTGCAGCATGATTGAAAAAGACCACTTTGGACTACCTCTCTTAAGGCCCCGGAAATGATGCTTAACCATTCAGAGGGTAAACTCCATCCAGCAGATCCACAGGAGTCTGAGGAAAGAGGGGAGGGGGAAGCGATGGGTGTGGCTGATGGTGTGTGTTGGTGGACAGCCACGGCACCGCAGGACAGGAGAGTGGCAATACTTCTGGTCTGGCAAACCTGGCCTGGAAAAACACTGGGCTAAGACATGAGCCTTCACAATACAATCTACTGTATTTCAAATAGAAGATTATTCAAAGGATTGAGGGTTCAGGGGAAAGTCCTTCTTACGATTTTCATTTTGTATATGTTATGGGTATACTTTTTCATGGGAAAGAAACTACTGAGAGAAAGGATCCCAGCCCTCTACCCTCATCCCTTATAGTCTCCGCCTACGAAATGCATAAGGGAAGCAAAGGAATAAGGAATGCAAAGGGAATAAAGAGACTCATTCCACACCCCACCACGAAAGGAGGTAAACAGATCTAGGATAAAAGAAAATGAAGAAATAAATACATAATAATAGCAATAATGATGATGATGATAGAAAAAACAAAACAATTATAAGTGACAATAATAAAAGTAAAATGAAAGTATACCCTGAAATGAATAGGTGAACAAAATTATACGGTACAAATGTATAGTTATACTGCGTCAAATGACTTTCCTAAATGAATAAAAACAAGAGTAATAATCTCAGGTGCTCGTGCTTCCCTTCATCAGGACACAATAGACATCAGAGACAGGGCGTCACTTCACCCACCTCTTGGGGACGCCACAGCAAGCCTTCTTCTCGGCACATTTTTCAGTTGTGGTGATTCTGATTCTGTCTGTACTTCAACAGATACTTTTACAGCCCGGCAGGAAAAGTCAAATCTGAAGATAGAAAGTTCATTTTAATAATAATAATGAAGGCAATAAAAATAATAATGATAATAATGAAATAATAATGAACAAGAGAAAAGAGAGGAACAGTTCACAGAGAGTAATACATTATAGCACAACTGCCAATCCGATCATAGGCTGCCTGAGTTCTCAGCTCATCGGCTACCAGCCCACCCTTGCAAATCTTCAAATCTTCAACAAGGCCTTCTCAACCAAATTTACATTGTCAGCATAGACATCCCTTCTGGGCCAAAAGTAATTAACGAAATCTTTCATTTTCTGTAATAAAAACAATTTTTAGCTCAAATAGTGTGTTGAGGACGTAGGCCCTCATGTCCTTCAGTTAGAGGAGGAAAGGGACGAGGGAGTAACACTGCTCCTCCTGTGCCAATCATGAGGTTTAAGAACAACTGGATACATGCAACATAGATACCTAGATGTAAGGCTTGAGTCTGCATCCTTGGCAAACAACGCAGAAGTCTTGTCAAGTCGTGGCCTCTTGTTTGGAGGACCCGCTGTCTGTGACGCCTGCAGGGCCTGAGGCTGCTGCTCCAGCCGGTGACACCGCTGCAACAGCTCCTCAATTTCTCTCTTCTGAAATGAGTCCTGGAGTTACTACAATAATGATCAAGAAAAGGCTCATGGCTGAAGGACAAGGAAAAATGACCAGGAAGCACCGCCCTATGAGAACCGAGTTGCCCTTCTAACTACCAAGACAGGGCTCCCAAACATCTGATTTGAGTGCAAGTGTGAAAACTAGTAACTGTGCCACTAATGTCAGTTCCCTCACTTCCCTGTAATGTAAAAGTTCAAAGTAATTAATGTTAGTCAACAGTTATCATTCATATGCCAAGCTCGTTTTTATTCAACATTGCAGACACATTCAATTCAATGAAATATTTATACTCCACAAGTTAAGCTCAACTTAAATTTAGTAAATTAAGAGCACAAGGAATGCTTAACCATTTTCATTCAAACTGTATTCAAAAGATACATACATTAAAAATGTTAAAAAAAATGCTTCCATGAAATAAATTGTATGATTATGCATGATGAGCTTACAATCTTTACAAGTGAAATGCAAACAACATACAACTTGCCTTGAAGTGAAGTTCACTTTGCAATTTATCTACTATCACGTTTTTCTCCTTCAATTTGATGTCTGCTTCTGTAGCTTGTTTAGAAATCTAGAAAAGAAAATCAACACTGAATTTGTATCATCACATCAATTATAATTATCATCATTGTCACTTCCCCTTACAGTTTAGCACGTCTAAAACATACTGTCACTCCATTTACCTCCATTCACTCCATTCCATAACCTGACAACACATCCCACATTCCTTTCCAGTCACTCTTAACATAAAAGCCCATAAGTCACAAAAGTTGAATAAAGTTTGATATCTTTTCCTGACATTTTCTTTTTAGTTATCATCCCTAGATTGAAAAAATGAGCATTACAACCTTTCTCCATTTCATTCTCTGCGTTCCTCACTAATTTAGTCTGCAGTGATCTACTTCATGTATATATGCTATATTTTTCTATACACATTGCCAAGGACACTAGATAGACTGACTTATGAAATTACTGCATTACATCTTGGCTGGTTTTCCCCTGTGGATTGAGTACAATTATTGGTTTAATTTTCACTCAGTCAGTCATCTTTAGCTAATTTCTAGTCTTAGACATGCTAAGCAGTAAACTAGGCTAAACATGTTTAATAACAAAAAATAAGAAAAAAATCAAAATAAATAATTATGAGAACCTACATTACCAGTTCATGCAATAACATTTGTACAGACTTACTACAAAATGACTAACCTTTTCTCTGCCCTTTTTCTCCGCTGCCTCAATCGCAGCACAGTGGTCCAGACGCTCAGTCTCCAAAACAGTCTCTTTCCTCTTCAGTTCTGATCGTAGTAAGGAAATCTGCATCCAAAGACAACATTCAAATATCAAATGTAATAATTGTTTCTATACAAAATATACATAAGAATAGATTCTTTAGAATTTGGTGTCTTGTTGAGTTAACAAAATACACAAATATAAAGAAGGATAAAAATTAAATCAGATTAAGTCGAATAACATTGTTGAATTAATAAATAAGAATGAAAACATTTAATACAATCTGTTTACACTAAATTAAGATTCATAGAATGTAAACTTCACCAATGCAAGTGGAAGGATCTCAAACTTGCCAACCAAATTTAACCCTAAGTTGTCAACAAAATATCAAATTCTGTAATCTTACCTCTCCCTGCATTACAAGAATCCTTTCATCAAGTTTTGCCTTTTCTTCTTCAGCCTTTTTAACCAACAGATGATTTCCTGCAAAAGCATCACCTCCTGACCTCAATTTTGCAGGGCTCTTAACTTTGCTGGGGCTGCCTCTGGAGGCTGACGTGCTCAACACAACACCCGCACTCCTTGAAGTGGGCTTCCTCGCTGATGTGTTTTGGTGTAAACTGCTGCTTCTACCAGAGAAGTCACTGAACCTACTCATGTAACCAGTATTTTGAATATCTCTCCTCTGATTTCTTGTACTGCTTGTTGCATCATTGACTGACTGATTGGCACTACTGCTTCTTGTACTGCACACTCCACTGTCCCTTAAATGGTTCAGGCTGCCATTACTTATTACACCAGATAGCTTTTTGGCTTCTGATTCATGGCTATTTTTACTCGCAGGCAATTTCTGAATGTGATGAGTGTTGTTGTGGCCATTGGCTGTACCCTGGCCCTGAGGTCGCTGTGAACATAACTGTGTGGCCAGAACCATGCACTCCTCCATGGCATTTTCATCAAGCTCTTCCCAGTCATCTTCATCCATTTGTGCTCTGCAAAGAACACAAAATCATAGCAACACCCATTGACATAAACACACATAAGCAGAAACATAAATCACCAAACTAGTCCAGCAGTTCAATTCAATTGGGAGTCCTGTCATGTCTTATCCTGTAAATGTACTGTTATTATTATTATTAGTTGTCATTTTGTTTACTTGGGCATAGGGTATCAATACGAGACTTTCTTTGCATATCTCAATCTAATGTCTATTTTATCGATACACATTCTAGGGGGTCCATACAATAACCGGAACAGAGATTATGTCCGGAACGGAGTTTGTATTAAGACAATTTGGCATTTATTGGGACATTGAATGAAGTTATTAAAAGAATAATAATGTTTTATTCGACATTAAACGATACATTCTGGAAAATATAAATTTTTTCGGCTCGAAAAGATAAATCTCCGATCATGCAATGCATTGTCATTGTAATGCACGGTTCATTCGCCAGGTGTCGGCATAACCAGGTCTGGGACACTGGTTAATCAGAACATGTACTTATTATGACGATGTATGAATATTATATTTTGCAGGTGTTGTTGAAGAACGATTGAAAAGACGACATGGACCAGGAAATAAGTTGATAAACATGAGTTCAAATGTGTTACTTTTATCATTTTACTTTTTAGACAGATACTGTGGTAATAATGATTTATATATTTATAAAGATATATATTTATAACAATATATATTAACAAAAATAAGTCCAAAAAATATGTTATTTATTAAGGCAATCAACTTCATCACCTTGCCGCTAATTGTATGTGTATGAACTATTGAAATAATAATGCAAACCAGATATAATTATTGAATTCCATTTATTTACACAATATAAGAATATACATACATATATGAGACAGACAGACATCACAATTAAAAGCAACACAATAAAAAGATTGAAAATCAGAGATTGACTAGTGATTAACTAGCACGCTTCATTAGTTCGGAAGGACAAATCAAAAGAGACTTCATCAATGAACAGTTTAAGATATAAATATACCCTTATAGACCCTTCTAAACCCACCCTCCAGCCCGTTTTGGAACTCCGTTCCGGAAAATAATCTCCGTTCCGGACCGTTCCGGTTATTGTATGGACCGCATTCTAGGTACAGTAGCTTATTTTCATGACTAATAAAATAAAACATATACACATACCGATATTGTTTGATGCAAATATAGTTTTCCTTCTAAATACATGCAATAATCAAATAATTGATACTAAGAAAATGACTAGAAATGTAATACAATATTAAACATAGAATTGCGATCTATAGTTGTCGTTACAACTTCATTGTCTCCTACTACCCACAATCCCACATACTACTGTAGATAAATCAGATTCATCGTATACCTGGCAGTTCAAATAAGCTTCAATTCTAATAAAACTCTAGCTAACTGAGAGCAGATGAGGAAGGTAATGCATCATGCCTTTACTTCTTTCGATTTCTTAAGACTGTTCCAGGGTGCTCCTTATATCGGAATTCAAGGTCACCCGTATAAAGAAAACAAACTCATTGCTGCCTGAAATGTTGGAGGTCTTATTTCTAACTGCATGTTGTCTGTCTATTATTTTTAAGGCTAGTACAATGGTAGTCACGGATCTCGGTAAATTGTTAGTGTTTGTCCATACTCTCCCACTTCCCTCAAACAAGTTTGGTGACCTGTGGGAATGCGGGGTTTTCGGGTAGGGAACAAATAAAGCGTCGGAAACACGTAATTTAAGAGTTGTGTAGGGGGAGGTAAAAATTCCCTAGATCTAGGGTAATTTCCTTATATCTAGAGAAATTTGCCTAACCAAAATTAACCTAACCTAGCGGGGGGCTTGACCCACCGATAACCTAACCTAACCAAAATTAACCTACCTTAACCTAACCAAATCTAACCTAACCTCCTAGCGGGGGGTTGGGGGGGGTTCTCGACACTTCGGTCATCATTCTGTAAGGATCGGCAGGTTCACACGTTTCTGGACTCAGAAGAAATCCAATTAATATTCCCTAGATCTAGGGAATTTTTTCTACACCCCTAACTCAAAAACTATGTGGTTGCGATGCATATTTTGTACCCCAGCCAAATATCCCGCATTCCCCGAGGTCCCCAAGCTTGTTTTGTGGGAGAGGGGAGTATGGGCAAACACTAGAATAATACCCGGATCTCCAACTGTCTCTCATACTTGCACTCCTATTCGTGACTCCTAGGTAAGATCATAGTTGAGAATTCACCACAAAAACTACGATGTCACCTGTGATGGTATTGGCAATCTCCATACTCAACCTGTTGTAGTTATTCATGGCAGTTTACAGTCGTACCTTTATATCAGCGTGACTGGAAGTATATGTCGTCTACCCTGTTGTTCACTGCTCGCCTGTCACAAAGTAATATAAACAGTAAATGACACACGGGACATCAACAACCTCACTTCTTCTTCTTCTTCTTGTGACTTCACGTGTCTGGCTCAGCTGTTTGATTCGAAGACGGAAATTTGTTGGTCTTCGTAACGGTACTCAAACAAGTTCCTCTGTTCACACCTGTTGCTGGCTAGTTTGTCTGCTTTTTTCATATTCCTCTTCTTTTACCTTGTCATCTAAGACTTAAATATTCTTCCTTTTATATTTTTACATATTTTTTTTCCATTAAAGTATCCTCCAATGATGTCTGCCCACAAACGTCGCTTCCTCTTCTATTTTGTATGGCTGCTGCAGTCTTTTTTCTATATTGTAAGGGACATAATAGATTAGAATTATGCTCCTACATGTGTTTTCCTTATTTCTGCATGTATGGAATATTATTTTTATTGATTAAGTTATCGATTACTTTTGTCTATCAATTTGTTGTAAAGAGGTTGAGAAACTTTCTTTAAGTTCTTTGATAACTTTCTTGCATTTTGAGAATGTTGAGTGAGGGCTGAGTTATATTTCATCGTTGTGAGTGCCCTTTATTTCCTAGGCTCTTTCAATCTGAGGTGTTTGCGAGCTTATCCATGCATCATTTATCTTATCTATCTATGTGTATTTTTACTGATAAGGTGAAGGCAGGTGGGCAGATTGGATCCACCCACATGCCTACACACACACACACACACACACACACACACACAAACACACATACACACACACACACACACACAACACACACACACACACACACACACACACACATACATGTCAGTGAACAATTACAAAACTACTCTACTACAATTTTTTTATTCACAGTTGACATTTCATTTTGAAACCTGATATAGATACTGTCTACATCGAACTGCAAAGTTTATACAAAAATGACATCCTATGGTATATACAATGATCCTTGCAAGCAGCACAACCGAGCGGGAAGGCGGTGATCATCCTCCATAAACCTGAACAGTCACTGAGTATTCTCAAAACCCTATTTTTTGGAGTATTCACAACATGAATTAAGTACAAGTCAGTAAGTCATACTGAAGTAATAGTATTATCCTCGAAAAAATAAATAAATACCCTTAATGATAAAGAAATCCTTATCGAACGTAAAGCTTGGAACCAGTTGTAGTAGTAGTAGATGTATCCACAAAACTGTTCTCTTTGTCACATTCGGAGGCCCGGGCATGCAAGAAAAAAACAAGAAGAAAGCAAGAAATAAACATGAAAAAAACATGAGCAAGAAAAAAACATGAAAAAACAAGAAAGCAAGAAAAAAACATTAAAAACATGAAAAAAACAAGAAAACAAGAAAAGTAAAAAAACAAGAAACAAACAAGAAAGCAAGAAAACAAATTAAAAAAAACAAGAAAGCAAGAAAAAAACATGAAAAAACAAGAAAAAAACAAGAAAAAAAAAATGAAAAAACAAGAAAACATGAAAAAAACAAGAAAAAAGCAAGAAAAAACATGAAAAACAAGAAAACAAGAAAAAAAACATGAAAAACCAAGCAAGAAAAAAACATGAAAAAACAAGAAAAAACAAAAAAGCAAGAAAAAACATGAAAAAACAAGAAAAAAGCAAGAAAACACATGAGAGCAAGAAAAAAACATGAAAAAAACAAGAAGAAAACAAGAAAAACATGAAAAAAAAAGCAAGAAAAAAATATGAAAAAAACAAGAAAACTAGAAAAAACATGAAAAAACAAAAACACAAGAAAAAAACAAGAGGCCTCAGATGTGAGGATATCCTTTTTTCCACTTTCCGTATCCGAATTAATTAACACAAGCAAAGAGCTTCTACGCTCCATCTGAATCACAATTACATGCAATAATTGTTATAAAAAAAAGTGTGCACTGCAGAGATGATTAGAGGTGCGACGAACTAGCTGGACACTGTGCGAAATAGCTTACATGATACAGAAGGCAAAAACTCGCACGTCGAAGGCAATACAATGTCATGATAATGCCCACACCAAGATAAAGAGACACCACACCATATATACGCGCGCTATAGACACAGGTATTCATAACCAAGTATTTTGCCCCTGAAAATATTCTTAAGACATGTTATTTAACCCCTTCACGCCCAGATATTTCCTTTGCTATAAAAAAATGTATGTTGTCGAGCCATAAAATTTCGAAAAGTAACTCAATATTCCGAATTAGATAGTCGACAAGGATACTAAACCGGGCATATCTATGAAATATTGCTTATATTAACAAAAAATCGTCTAATGGTATCCAAATTACAATGGAAATTACGTTATGGGTCTCAAGGGGTTAAGTATCCTCATAGATGTACCTGATATCCCTGTTCCGTCAGTGAGGTTCATGACTCACTCTATACCCACCTTCCCTCTCCTGTACACATCAAATGAAGAGAGAAAGCAATAAATACATAATTTATTTAGTTTGGAAATGTCATCTTACATAGATCAAAAGTAATGGACAAGATTAGGAACAAAACATACCGCACAAAAGTCCAGATTACGGGGTTTGTACACTGAACCTTTCAAAATCAAAAGAAATGCTTTGGTTGATGGCAAACTAAACTACATAAACAATTGAATAAATATGTAAATAAATAAATAATTCTAAGAAAAGTTAAACGTTCTGATGAAGAAAAACTGTATCATCCATCCACTTGCGTTTGTAGCCTATTTATTCCGTATTCGTGGGTTTATGCAGGGGAACACGTTTATGCACTTTAGAGGCTGTAATGCTAGATCAACTGACTATTATCATATTATTAGATAGTAGTCAATTGATCTAGCTGTAATGGACACAGACATTCATACCCCAGCACACAGGGTCGAGTGAGACAGCCAGCCGACCACGGTTGGTTTGCCTTCCCAACGCAGGCCTTCCCGAGTGTCCACACGGATCAATACTTTGCGAGGGTGAACAGCTGCGATTACGTATGCACTCAAGTCGAACAGGGACCGCACCCACATAACTACGGTACAATGACTATTTTACAAATTACGATTGCAGTAACAATGCCAATAATGATAATAACAAGGAGAGAGAGAGAGAGAGAGAGAGAGAGAGAGAGAGAGAGAGAGAGAGAGAGAGAGAGAGAGAGAGAGAGAGAGAGAGAGAGAGAGAGAGAGAGAGAGAGAGAGAGAGAGAGAGAGAGAGAGAGAGAGAGAGAGAGAGAGAGAGAGAGAGAGAGAGAGAGAGAGAGAGAAAAAAAAAAATTTAATTAAACGAGGAAACTAATTAATAATTTGATTACATATCTTTTTTATCTTTTCAAGCATGACATTTTTTTTGAAGGCCTTATAACTGCTTCCTAAACCACCTTTTCAAACCCCCCACTCTATTATTTCTTATTTAAAGAAAGTCATATTTAGGCTACTTCATTCGACTTGCCGTGAAAGACCTCCATGTAAAGATAAGCTATCTGGCGGAGGAATTTGAGGTATTTAGATTTCACGAACACTCAAGTTATAACCTAAAAGGTGATTCATCTATAGGGGGTGTTGAGGAGGCGATGGTGGAAACGCCGAACCAAGGATAATTATATAAGGTGTATAATATATAAGGTCCTTATTATACTATATCCTTGCGCCGAACTGAGCTGCGAAGTGACTGGCTGGCTGTTGACTAGGAGACACATGGCCGGGGTTATAATTCATAATAACAATAAATAAACAATACAGTATTAATACGTAAATCAATAAATAAATATCCACAAATTCCTGTTTACTGTAACTTTCACTGCTAAACAATATAGCTTCTTAATCATGAGGGTGAGGAAAATACAAGCGGCGTACGAGACAGACGGCGAGACACTACGTAATACTCACATACACATTGATAGGTTTAGTGACTAGAATGAAATACTGTGCCAACAATGAGTGAGCGAACATCTACACACCTACACAAAAATTCACACCTGAATGAAGTATTAATTAAAGCTGTTTGACTAGTTATATTGTTACCTCTCCACAACATTCTCTCTCTCTCTCTTCTCTCTCTCTCTCTCTCTCTCTCTTTCTCTCTCTCTCTCTCTCTCTCTCTCTCTCTCTCTCTCTCTCTCTCTCTCTCTCTCTCTGACACAAACACTAATAATGCCTTCAAATGCCTAAACTTGACCCAGCTTATCACACGAAATTTATTACATCCTTATCAAATGTAATGAAACTAACTATGATGTTGGTGTACATGACAGGATCACTTGCTTGGTCTGATACAAGGATCATTTATGGTGGCTCTGCTTCGTCTGACAGTAGCTACAGGACTCACAGTGAAAATAATGGATCGTACGTCATTGGTTGATAGATTATAGTACTGGTCAAGGTGGGTTTTGTGACTCTGTGACACTTGAAACATTAAAGAGAGAGAGAGAGAGAGAGAGAGAGAGAGAGAGAGAGAGAGAGAGAGTGTGTGTACGAGCTCAGAGTTACATAATTGAATTTTTCCCTATTTTTCAGAGTATCAATCACGGGTGGAGGAGAAAATGGGACTGAATGGAATCGAATAGTGAGAAGGAGGATTAATTAAAGAGGAGTCAATCCGAGGGTGCTCTGTGTGTGTGTGTGTGTGTTGTGTGTGTGTGTGTGAGTAAGGTAGGTAGGAAGGAGGGATTGGATAATAGAAACACCAGGAGACAAGAAATGATTGTGATACACGTCATTGTTCATCTGGGTCATGATCAGGTCATAGGTCATTGATGATGGTGACCCGTATCCCGTCTGTGTTGGTTCAGGTAGTTACTACCGCCTTTCTAAGGGAGAGGAGCCCGGCTTTCCTACCTATTTTACAGACAACAAAACAACAGGACCACCACATCTACTATATAGTCACGTGGCATGACCTTAGCGGCAGGGAGGCACACGGCAGCAGCAAGGGCAGCTGTCACCACCTGTCATGCAGGGAGTCACTCACCCAGCAGCAGTAATGCCTGTCATTCACTCGCTAGTGTGAGGTTCCCACTCCAGCTTCACTTCTTTACTAATATTGGCATAGTCCATCTCGCTGTTGTTTGCGTCGTAATCAACTCTATCCTCTTCTACCATAGTGTTGTCCTCTTCTACCATAGTGTTGTCCTCTTCTATCATAGTGTTGTCCTCTTCTACCATGTCTTCTGGTTCACTCTTGACTTCCAAAGTGAAGTCTTCTGAATCGGAGGACTCGGGAAATACACCTTCCGATGGATCTTCTTTAGTCTCGTCCTCCATCTTGTTCCCGGGCTTGTAAGCGGTGTTGGCACACAAGTGGGTATTGACATACACCTTTCTCTTGAACACCCTCCCGCAGCCTTTGCAGGGGAAGCGTCTTGCTCCGTTACTGTGGAAGGTCTTGCAGTGGCTCCTCAGCGTTCCCCTTGTACAAAACTTCTTTTGACAATAATCACATTCGTAATGTTTTATACCTAAGTGCATGTCAATGTGGCGTCTAAGATGAGCCTTGCGATAAAACCTGCTTTCGCAGTGGTCGCAGCCAAAACGACGCTCGTCATCGCCGCCGTGCAGCACGATGTGTTTGGCCAGACAGGAGCGACTGCGGAAGCTGCGCTGGCACTGGGAGCACGTGTACGGCTTCTCCCCCGTGTGGATCCTCTCATGCATGGTCATGTTGTACTTCTGCAGGAACTTCATGCCACAGAACTTGCAAGCGAACTGTTTCTCTCCAGTGTGCACCTTATCGTGTTGCCTCAGCCCGCCAGTAGTCTTGAATCGGAGGTCACACTTGTCACAGCTGTAGGGGCGGTCATTGCGGTGGGTGGCCATGTGCGCCGCTAGGGTGCCAGACTCCCCGAAGCATCGCCAGCACTCCTGACACCGGAACGGCTTCTCTCCTGTGTGCACCCGAACGTGTTTCCTCATGGTGGACTTGTCCGAGAAGGCCTTGCTACAGTAGGTGCACTTGTACGGTTTCTTGCCCAGGTGGATGTTCATGTGTATCTGGAGGGAGTACCTGGCAGTGAAGCAGGTGCCGCACTCGGTACAACTGTACGGTTTCTCGCCCGTGTGAGTTCGCATGTGGTACTTGAGGTGCTCTTTCCGCCTGAATGTTTTGCCACAAACTTCACATGGCTCTGTCCGCTTGTCCTCGTGAATGTCCCGATGTTTCTTAAAGTTGCCGGGCAGACTGAACCGTTTGCCGCATATCTTACACTGATAAGGCTTCTCACCTGTGTGTGTTCGCATGTGCCTTTTCATGCCAGTCTTATCTCCAAAACTCTTTTGACAGAAATAGCATATAATAAGTCCCTCTTTCTGGTGGTTTTCAAAATGTGCAATAAGGGCTTCGGTGTTGGGGCAGCTTGTGTGGCAGTAGATGCACGTCAAGCTCTGCACAGTGTCCGGTGCCACAACACCTGTCTTAACAGGCGCCTGACCACCTCCCAGGATGCTTTCTGATGATTTTCTTTCTTTCACCACTATCTTGATGGGCTGTTTGACTTTCTCGACCGTGGTGATCATATTGCTCACTTCGAGAACCTTCCCAAAAATGGCGGTGCTGGACGGTCCAACCTGGGGGGGCGGGTCTACCTGCACCTGATGCATGTCCTGGTTAGGGCTTCCTAGCAGAATCTTGATCTTGAATGGACTGATAATATTGACGCTCGGCATGTTCAGCTTTACAACATTCTTCGCCAGAGACGGAGTGGAGTCCTCTGGGGAGGGAAGATACTTTTCGTCTATCTGAAGCGGCCCGAGAGAGTCGTCAGAGTTGTGGGCATCAGCGTTAATTTTCTCATTAGTATCACGTTCCTCTTTGATAAGTTTAGCAAAAAGACCTTTACCAGAGCCTTCCTCTTCCTCGCTGCCATCCCCCGTGTCTCCTTGCTGGACATAATCACCAGGTGAGTGGGTGCCTGACTCTTTACTTGAACTTTTGATCATTTCTTTACTGAAATCGTCCACGGTCATGTCTTGTTTCACGTCTTCCACTGGCTCCTCCTTCACATTGATGTCGCCAAATATGTCTTTGATGGACGGACAATGGTTTGTGCACACTTCAGCGAGGCTCGATGAGGCTGGGTCATCCACAATGCTCACCTCAACTACTTTAGGGGCGGGTGTTATTTCCCCTGCTTGGCCATCGTTCCGCCCACCTAGGGAAGCACAATTCACCTCAGAGAGTCTTCGAAGTGGTGGGAGTTTAATTTTACTTGGCTGCGTGATCGGGGAGGCACAATTTACCTCAGAGAGCCTTCGAAGTGGTGGGAGTCTAATTTTCCTTAGCGTAGTGTTCGGAGGTGAAGCAATATCAGTCTGAATGACAGGCTTCTCATCAATGTCACAATAGATGGTGTTGATCTTAGACTTGAGCGACTCAGGAGATGGTTCCTCGGATGTTCCCAGGTTGAGAGCGTCGTCATCCAGCACCACGTACTCCACGTCCCCCGACAGCGTGCTCATGATGGTGGGCAGCCACACACACTCGCCCTCCCCGAGCAGCTCTGACTCCGGTTCCTCTTTATTTCTATCTGCCACAGATAGTTTCCTCTTGGTCTGTGGAGGCTTGCTCGACACACACGCGTCATCGTTGGAAGCCTCAACTTTGATCATATTATCGGAAAATGTGAAAGAATTAGATTTCCTGTCCCGACCCCTGGCCTTCATTTTTCCAGTCATTCTTATGGCCCTGAGCGTGTGAGATGATTTATCAATGGCGTAAATGGCGTTGTCTTGGGGCTCAGTGAGGCTGCTGCATTCACCACCACACTTGTGGCCGTCGGTCAGATAGACGTGTAGGCGAGGAGTACCACACACACACTCCTTACTGTGTTCCTGTAAAACTTTGCACTTGTACCCAATTTTCTGTACGATCAAACTGCTGTCCGTGAAGGTAACAGGGAAGGCTGACTTCTTGCTGACTTCAGTGTTTGTCTCTGAATACTTATCCCCATGGGACGCTTTAGACTTTGATATTACAAGGTCATTGCCAATCCACAAAACTTTTCTCTCTTCGTTCAGATACCCGGTTATCTCAGAGCTGGGTTGCCTCGATTTAGAAAGGAAGAGCAAACCCCTGTGATGGGAGGGTGGGAGTGCCTTGCTCACGGAGGAGGACGACACCTCATCTGCCTTGTCTTCCCTGACTGTCAACCCCTGTGATGGAGCCTCTGAGGAAGCAAACACAGAATCTCTCAAGACTTGCTTGTCAAAAAGGCGACCTTCTGGTTCTTTAGAAATACTCAGATCACCCGTGGACGCTGATGACACGACAATGAGGCTTCCCTCGCGTGTACCTCCTTCAACAGGTAAGGAAGTAGACACACTGACACAAGCTTTCGATCCTGCTGACGCCACTGATGGAGTAGAGGTGTTAGTGTGCTGTGGTGTAGATGGTGTTACTCCACAGTCTGAAGAGACGGTGCAGGTATTCTTTGTCGTCTGGGCTACAAGAACGCGTTGGAAGACCTCCGATTCATGCGACACAGAGCGAGAGAAATCACTGGGCATACTGAGCACAAACCATTCATTGATTACATACTTTGATCACTTGATTCACACTAATAATTCATCTCTGTTCTGGTCAATATTGATTTTCTTACACTTTAAAATCACTTGAACTTTACGGATGAAGCGGTGGCGTGGGATCATGCTGCACTGCTGGCGAGGGCGTGTGTGCAGCCGCCACCTCACACTGAGGGCTGAGCAGGCCTACCAGTGCCTGCTGAATAAGTCCCGGCCAGTACAGACACACAAGCTGAAACATAAGCAATGCAGAATCAACATTAGATAGTGTTTTCCACTGATCGAAGAGTTGTAAGCAAGGCATGCGTTGCAGCTATACAGTACTAACGTCAAGCCCACTGATTCACCCACGGTCTTGCCCATACTATAGGCTGTGGTCTTGTCCATATAGATTGTGGTCTTGTCCACGCGAGCTGGACTCGCGATCGCCAGTTTTATCCTCCCGGAAACTCGGAAAGAGCTTGGAGCTCGTAGTGACTGATCTTTGGGCAATGCTTGGACCTGACACACCACACACACCCCATTCCCTTGCTCAAGGGGGACAGTAACTGCCTACATTTGTAAGTGAAAAATCCCTGAGCGAGTGCAGATGGGGATCAAACACGTGATAACGGAATGGCCTGACACGCGTTCTAAACCACTTGATCAAGCAGACGATGTGTGAATGTGGGTATATATATATATATATATATGTGTGTGAGTGTGTGTGTGTGGGTTCATCAGCGGTATACAAGGGTGCACGTGTATAATTGTTTAGCCTCCTTGTATTGTTTGCACTGCAAATTGATTAGTACCAAAAAATCAATGTCACTTAGAAAATAGAAACTCAATGTATTTGAACAACTTGACGCATCTTGTTCTTCACGTATCAAAACTTCCAAATCGTCAACCACAATAATTGAAGAACAGGAGAGGTAACAACATGCATGAGAGAGAGAGAGAGAGAGAGAGAGAGAGAGAGAGAGAGAGAGAGAGAGAGAGAGAGAGAGAGGAGAGAGAGAGAGAGAGAGAGAGAGAGAGAGAGAGAGAGAGAACGTAATTACACAAAACAAATACCAGCTAAGGAAACCCAGGTCGGATTGACGACTCGATTCTGAAAGGAACATAGCTGGCATGGACAAGGTCATGTTCAGCGAAAAAAATGACGAAACGGTAACTGAAAGGCAGAAACAGTTTGAAGTTAGACTAAACAGTGATAAAACGAGAAAATTATCCGTGACAAGAAATACACAATAGGCTAACACAACGAAGGTGGCCTGGCAGATGTATGATCGCTACATGATGATGATGATGATGATGATATGCCTGTATTCGTACGCCATCGAACACGTTCCTCTCAGCATACTAGACAGGTGAGGATAGCAACGCAAGATGGACAGCTTCCCTCATAGAAATGTAGAAGTTTGGAATGGACTAAATGAGGAGGTTGATATCGGCAAAGAATGTGCACCAGTTGAAAGAAAGACTGGATAAATGTAGATACGGAGACGGGACCACACGAATCTAGGTCAGGCCCTGTAAAACACAGCTAGATAAATACAACTAGGTAAATACAAGTAACAATACTGCCAAGCCGATGGGAGAGTATAGGGATCTGGCTCACATTCAGAAATGCAGGCATTCAGCAGGAAGAGGAAGCTAGAGTAGGCAAGTGGGGACAGTGGGAAGCAAGGATAATACAATCTCTCTCTCTCTCTCTCTCTCTCTCTCTCTCTTAAATGAATTAACAAAAGTATGTATATACAACATCAGTATGGAAACTGCGCCATTCTCGGAAATTCAATCTTCGTCCCAGAGACAATGAATTAACTTCTTTTCCAGCTTTTTTTCCACTCAGTAGTATTGTATCCTTGGTGGGAAGGGTAGTGGGGGGAGAGAAAGGAGACTAGTAGGAGAAAAGGTCTGGCTCACCTAACGCACGGGCGGTATTTATAGATCATCTGCGGTAACGAGTGAAGGGGTTCAAGGGGAGAAGAATCATGCAGGCTTGGGCGAATCATTAGTTTTTTCCTCTCCCTACTGCATCAATATCGACACCGGTTCCTGGCAACTCTCCAGATGGCTTTACCGGATATTTCATTCAGTTAATCAATACAGTTGGTCACGACAAAAATCTATTAATGTGAAATTCCCGAAGTACTTAAATTTATAGATAGATTTCATTAATTCATTTAAATTTTCTGAGTCTGTCAAAGGGCCAATGAAAATCGATTCTTATGGTAAGGTAGCCACAGGGGAATATGAAGAGGGCCTTCCCTATAGCTACCAGGTCGATGGGGAATTCGGGAGATAGACCTTCGCCTTTAACCCCTTGAGGCCCATAACGTCCTTTCCATTGTAATTTGGCTACCATTAGACGATTTTTAGCTAATATAAATAATATTTTATAGATACGACCTGCTTAGTATCCTTGTCGACTAACTAATTTGATATATTCAGTTACTTTTCGTAATTTTATGGCTCGATAACATAGGTACGATTTTTTTTAGCAAATGAAAAATCTGGGTGTGAAGGGGTTAAAGTAGTAAGATTTTCCTCCCACAAGTTCAGGATGTCACGTTGGCGTCCACAGAGGCTACAGTAAAAATAGACTTCGAATGTCTATATTCACGACCCTCCAGATGTGCAGTGCCAACACCTGAGCCCTCAAGGGAAAAAATAATAGCCTATAGGCGCTATAGGCTCCAATGTAAAAAAAAAAATGAGAAAAAAAAGTTAGATCCTATGTGTTGGGATGTAGTGTAGGCGAAACGGGACTGGGATTCAGCTTCGAATCAGAGCTGATGTGGATTAGTATGGTTTGGCAGCCTTAGGGGTAAGCAGTTAGGTTCCTTGATTGCTCCCTCATGACTAAACAATGATGATGAGGAGGATTGCAGTTGTATCCCTTTGTTAAACATTGCATCATATTATAACAGCGTCAACGGTAACACCACTCCTATAGTCTGCGCGACATGAGAAAGGTCTCCCAAACGCTTCTTCCACGAAAGCCAAGCTGATATCAGGGATTTTGTGGGATGGAGAGGACGCGGCCTTAAAAACAGTGCAGAAGAAGCAACAACATAATATACAGTAGTAGAACAACATATACAGTAGCAGTGCAGTAGTAGAAGTAGTAGCAGCATGGGCCTCGTTTGGGTGGGGGACAGGAGGACATGTCCCCCCCACATTTTGGAGTGGGGGGAACAGGGTAACAGAGTGTCCTCCCCACTTAAATAATATAATGTAATAAAGTATAAAAATAAGTATATTTTATTACAATAAAATATATTTTATTGTAAAACATATTTACCTCCTAAAATATATATACCCCCCCCCCCCCCCCAATACAAAGTTGTGCTTGCATTGTGCATACCATAGACCACTGTATACCTGGACTGCACACGCGACAATGTTTTGAATTGCGGGGCTGCATAGGGGCCTGCGGGGCGCCCGACAAAGAGATATAGTGGTCTATGGACTATCATATAGACTGGTTTATCAGTATATATGATATACTGTAATCTTCGTAAATGTTTGTTCTATAATATTATCAAATAAAAAACAGTAAAACACGCTAAAGAAATGCCATTACGAGACTATGAAGAAATATGCATGAACTTAATATTCACTTAACTCTTCGCCATTTAAAACTTTGCGAGTCAACTTTTATCATGAAGGGTATCAATAGAAGCGCAATTTTATTAGCTTTCCATTGCTATATTTCGTTATCTGATAAATTAATTAGAACCATGCATAAATTAGCGTTAAATAAATAAATAAAATCATCAATCGGGTAATTTTCCCGATTGATGATGTTATTTATTTACTTATATATTTCGTTTTCTGATAAATGAATTAGTACCATGTATAAATTAGCGTTGACTAAATGAATAACCTCATCAATCGGGAAAATTACCCGATTGATGATTTTATTTATTTAGTTAACGTTAATTTATGCATGGTTCTAATTCATTTATCAGATAACGAAATATAGCAATGGAAAGCTAATAAAATTGCGCTTCTATTGATACCCTTCATGATAAAAGTTGACTGGCAAAGTTTTAAATGGCGAAGAGTTGAAGTGAATGGATATTTCTTCAGTCTCGTAATGACATTTCTTTAGCGTGTTTTACTGTTTTTTATTTGATAATATTATAGAACAAACATATACGAAGATTACAGTATATCATATATACTGATAAACCAGTCTATATGATCCGTATATATATATATATATATATATATATATATATATATATATATATATATATATATATATATATATATATATGAATCCGAGCGGCCCTCCGACTTCAGGCCCTTGTGCGACAGGCTGATATTCCGTGCGCAGTCCAGGTATACAGTGGTCTATGTGCATACATTTACCCTCAAATTACAAAAATGTTGCACCGGCGGCCGGCCTGGCCCTCCCATACAGTGCTCACAAGATAGAATGTGGCTGATTGCCCCCCCCCCCCCCCCCCCCCGTTTGAAGACAAAACGAGGCCCGTGAGCCCTGAGTAGTAGTAGTAGTAGTGGCAGTAATAACTGCAATAGTCGTCACAGTAGCAACAGCAGCATCAGTAATATTGATATTAGTAGTAGAAGCTGACGTAGCTTATGAAAAGCTACTGCAAACTACAGAGCTATTTGTATAAAACAGAAAGGCTACACTCATGATACAACTTATTCTGCAAGTCTATATAAGAACATAAGAAAATAAGGAAGCTATAAGAGACGATGAGACCTACACGTGGTATAGGTCCTGTAAATTCACGCATATCAATCATATACATATACATGCAAATATAGCCCTACATACATATACACGTATGCAAACAAACGTGTGCATTCACGCGGCGCACTGGACCGCACGCACGCACGCTATGCAAGATTATAATTATTCACAAATACTGATGAAACACGGTAGGCTACGCGGCCTTCAGCTGTGTTTGTATGATTTCGTATACGTAGTCTACGTATGTAAGCATCAGTGCATAATCACAAACACACAAACACACACACACACACGCTTGGTTGCAGGAATACATAGCCAATCAGGCGGGCATAACAGCGCACATTAACATAAGTATCCATGTGCTTGTGTAAGTATGATCTAATGCAGCATAAGTATGCACTTGCATGCATGTAGCTACTCACACATGCAAGCCTGTACTATATGGATAAATGAACATGTTTCCTTAATGTACGTTTCTTTAAACACACGCACGCACGCACGTATGCATGCATGCATAGTATTTTTTGCATACACTTATTAACTAAGTTCTGCTGCTACTGGGATGAATGCCTTGTTGACGGCACACGCAGATTCTACGACGATATTTCCATTATATATATATATATATATATATATATATATATATATATATATATATATATATATATATATATATATATATATATATATATAATATATATATATATCATAGATTGTACAATCTATTGTACGATAGTGTGTGTTATTCACCATGTTTTTTTATCACGCGCTGGACTGGTGACTGCCAGCTATCACGCTACCGGTTGGGAAGTTAGAGCCCAAAAAGACCGATATATGGATAAGGCTGCAACTACACACACCACACAAACACACACCAAAGGATAATATATAGCACACACCCCATCCCTTACTCAAGAAGGACTTGGCTAATTGCTCGCTTTTGTCAGTAAAATATCTCAGAGGCTTGAGCAAACCTCGAACCTCCCAACAACTGGAATACCGGCGAGGACGTTATCCACCGGGCTGAGGGGTGCGTGTGTGTCATATGTGTTGATAGCAAGAAAAAAAAAACACGATTACATTCTTGTAGCTGTGGTGGCTGGCGGCAGCGGCAGCGGCAGGTCTTCGCCCCGCCCGACGCCACGCACTCACTCAAAATCAATACGCTGGCATCCTTGACGAACCACTAGCATATCACTTGCCTTGTTATTATTATTTTTTCCCCCGTCTAAGTGTGGTTCAAGGAACGTGTGTGTGTTCCATGCACCAGAAGGTGGTGAATTGACTACGTATACACCATACTACATAAGTACATGCAATCGTTATCTGCACAGATATGCGATTTGTCGGTTATGATGAATGTTTTCATCACTCAACGAAACGAAAACAATATCTAGGCTATAGTTATTATGATGCAATTATTATCTTGAGCATATGCCAAGGGACCATGTAGGTACTAGAAGCATGCCATGACTGGCCTCTTACTTTCTGCACCAAGTGATGCCTTCAAGCTCCTAATTCATGATGAAACAGACACTTCTCCTTAGTCCAACCAAGCACACCAAATCCTCAACAACATTTTTACGCCCTCTGTATCTTTTTAGTGCACTACAAAAATCAGCAAACCACGAAATAAGGCACAGCTTACCTCGACTTGGAGCTTCCCAGCCGTGATGATCCCCCCTTGTCCGACTCCACCAAGGTCGAAAATGACACGGCAAACGCAATTCTAGGCGCGGCGTGCTTAAGGGCGAGAGTTGGGTGCGTGAAGTGAGTCAGCCGGGCCCAGAAATAGCGTCGTCTGCTCTGCGCCTGCCCGCCATCCCCCCAACACCTCCCTTCACCCCCCTTCCCCACCAAAACACACTTTCTGTAACAACTCAACCAAACTAGTTTTCTTTCACAGGGAATGAGTGACTCAGCTAAACAATCATGATCTCTAAAAGTCTGCTATGAAACCTTATGCTCCATACTATATTTGGAATGAAGAATATATGATTGGTAAGAGAGTGAACGCGAGTCGTGAAGAGTGACGCGCAGCATACGTAGCTACGTTGTTATGATACTACCATGGCAGGAAGGACGAAAAGGAATGGCAAGAGACGATCGATCAACTTG
This sequence comes from Chionoecetes opilio, assembly GCA_016584305.1. NCBI lineage: Eukaryota > Metazoa > Arthropoda > Malacostraca > Decapoda > Majidae > Chionoecetes > Chionoecetes opilio. Next base: position 228,486 of record JACEEZ010020305.1, read on the forward strand.
CCTCACTTTTTAATTCACTTTCCTATCGCAAAGATAAGGAGAATATACATTATCACTGTGGCATGTGGTGTATCTATAGGTTTCCAATATGCAATGTATATCTGCAAGTTGATTTGAGACTACCGTACAACAATAAGCGGCAGCTGTAACTACATTGAAATTATATAAATAAATAGACTAGATGCAGATTCCATTTCACCGTAATCAACTTTTGTCACCTGAAACATCTTGTCAAGTACCACACCCACCTATAATTAACTTGTATAGGTCCTTTGCTTTCCAGGACATTCATCAGATCCTCTTCCCTTATTTTCTGTAGAATAAAATCCAATGAATGTTGGTAGAAGAAAACTGTAGATAGATACACCATAACAATGTAGCGAAATATCAAAGGTGAATAAGCTGGCAGTAGGGTGCAGCCAGACCTCGACCTCAGGAAACAATGTATTGAGGCCAGAAATAGAGCTAATAATTTTATGGATTCTATTAAATCAAAGTGTTAAAAGTAGAAGTGCGGAAGTTTATCTAAAACTAGTACTGGCTCTAGTCAGCTCACCTAGACTTGCAGTTCAGTTTTGTCTCCTATTACAGGATGGATAATGTTGTTAACAGTGCAGAGAAGGATGACCAATGATAAAGATGTCGTAACTTTAGTTATGAAGGAGATTGAAGTTATTAAAATACACTCACTCGAGAGACCAGTAAGGGCGATCTGATAGAAGTTTTTAATGGAATAAGGGATTGATAAAGGAGAGGTAGAAAGTTCTTACGCTTTTAACCGGTTGAAAATGAAGTACAGGATTCAGCTGAAAGCGTAGATTTAGAAGGAAATAGGAATAATGGTTCACAAATAGGGTGTGATGAGTGCAATGGTCTCAGTAGACAGGTAAGTTTAGCCGGAGTCATTAGGGATCTTTAAAAGGGACTGGATAAACTAGTTCATGGATTGGATGAAAAGGTGAATATGGTAAGTGTTAGGTGACAGGAAACTTACGTTGGGCCTCGCGGCCTCTTGTAGCTTCCTTATTTTCTTATGTTCTTATGTTCTCTATTAGTACTCAATAATCCAGTCCACGATACCTACCCCTTAACCCAGTCCATAATATTCTGTCTCTCTCTATGACCAAACCAATGCAGTAGGCCTATTATACCTCTCCTGATATCTTCATGGGTGCGTAGATATCCTAAGCCAGCATCTCAACACCTCCATGGATCACACTAGCTTAAACATAGCCTACAGCTTGTATTATTTTTTCACTATTCTCCTATTTAAGATTCACAAGCTTTCAAAGATATGACAAAAAGGTATTTTCATATTATAGACAAAAGGAACAAATATCTATAAAATGTAACCTTTCGTAGATTTTGCAATTATCAGTTCTTTCACTGATATGAGATAAACCTTCTTTCTAACATGGATTGGAAATAAAGCTGCCCTAAAGATTTTCTTTTACATGTAAACAGGATCAATGGTTGAGAATCAGAGGATTACTTGCCTTCAGCTCTTCAAAGTCTAACATTTCCTAACCTAACCTACGTCATGGAGTTGCTTTATCTTGAATGTGTTAAGCTCCTACATTATGATAACTTGATAAGTGTGAGTAACAGGGCAGATTCTTGTTTAATCAATATATTACTTAATTTTAATGACTACGTTTCAACAAATACATAATATTAAAGGTTTCACACACAAGGATATTGTTTCATTATTCAATAAGTGCAACATCTGAGTTTGGGGAATACATTTCAAAGAAATTTATGAAATTTAAACTAATAATAACTGCTGACATTATGGTTAAAATTTCTACATAGATTAATGTTACTTGGGGGGCTGTAGGGAATTACCTGCTGGATTAGTAGTGGAATGTTATTAGAGGAAGAGCTCAGTGTGAAAAATCATTCTTGTTGGAAGAGGTTAGTTAACTTTATGCTGTTTTACCTGTGGGGCTAAATACAGAACCATTGTGATAATCTTTTAGAAAATGGATGGCATGATAAATGCACTAAAGAATTTTAATCTAATTAATTTTTTAACAGGACAAACAAGGAACAACCCACCTCTACATGTAACCCATGCTAATCACTTCCACACACACTGAGAGAGTTTATGAGTATAATACAGTGTAGACAGTACTGCCTACATGTATGCTTTTCAAACATGTCATTTTGAAAGACATCATCCATGTTTATATTGGAAAAACCTTTGTTACTACGGTAATGACAGCTTAATTATATAACTCGTCAAGAGAGAGTTGTCTGTCAATTCCTTTACCGAGTCCTTCTTCCGGACTGCATCCCAAGTCTTCTTTGGTCTACCCACTAGCATTCTATCTTCCCCTTCTAGTCTATAGGTAGGCTACCACACCCAGTTCTCTTCATGCCAAATAATCTAACCAGTCACTTTCAGACATGATCCCATCCAGTCCTGGTGACTTCCCACACTTTCTTCTAGGCACAGCACCTCACCCTTTGCTCATCTATCAAAAGCATTACCCAAGTACTCAAATATCTCATCACTTTTACTCTTCTATTACTCCCTATTACTTCCTAAACATTACCAAAGGCTTTCTCTCTCCTCTCACCCCAAAATATCTTTGAAATTGGTTAGAAAGTTTAAAATGTAAAAGCATAAATGATGAAGACTAAACATTTTAAGTATTTTCAGAAATTTAAGAGAAAGGGAGCAATGCATGCTGCTATTTTCTTGTGTGGAAAATGGCACATTTTTGAGAAAAAAGCCTGCATACATAATCATTATATACTATGTATTATTGAGCATATATAATTTCTTACATATTGGATCCTAAATACATCTTAAGTAAAGAAAATAAATAAGTTAAATCATTCACATAAATGAGAAACAACTTACAGAAATTCTACATAAATATCACAGAATTCAGTGAAGAAATATCATTCTAAAATATAACACAATATTTTCAGGTCTACTATACACAACATACTTGTACACATCACTGTAGGACAACACTCACACAGCTGCCTCTGAAGCTTCACGACCCACACGAATGGATGATATTTTCAAACATATCAAGTAAGCGTCTGACTTCCTTACTGAAAAGAATGTTAAGGAAATTGTCTTTTGTAAAAATGTGCTGACATCAGTTCCTTGGAATGATGTCACAGCAAAATTTTCCAGCTACTCGTCTTTCTACCTTACCTAAGAATACTTTAGTCTGCCCTATATCATCTTCCCATTATAAAAATTATTATGACCTCAAATCCTTTTCACTTTAATAAATATATTATACTATTCTCATGAGCTACTTCTCCTTATATATGTATATAAAAAAAGTGTGGAAAAAAGTTATTTATGGTGTTACACATGATTGATCATTCAAGTATCATGCAAATGGGAATGTAAGTTTTCAAAGATTGACCAGATTGGCAGTGCATTTTTTTATTTATCTTAATCACACATATTTCTATTTAGTTTTTAATTGATCTTTATTAAGTCTCTAAAGACATTTAATTTTTTAAGATCGTGTTTTTTGTTTAAAAAAGTCTTTTACAATCTAACAATCTGGTGGTCTGTGACCCTCTGGTAACAGCACTATGCTAGCCTTGCCAGCTGCCAGTGGCCTCGAGGGCTGAGGACGAGATGGCTATGAGCAGAGAGGGCTCCACCTCGCCCTAGACTAGAGGGATAAACAGCAGGTTGCAACTATAAAGATGAATGACATGATTGATGAGGGAAAGAGATGGGATGTTATAGAGATCTTAAGACAAAAAATGATCTTTCTCTATAGGACACCTCCTCTCTCAACATGCATATCACTTATTCTGCGCTTCACCAAGAAAACCTGTAAAAGACATTCCAATTACATTACAAACAAAACATCTGTCCATTGGGATGTGCACCAAAAGGATACATTTGCTCTTGTAGTTTGTATATAGGCTTCATTGACTTGCTCAGTTCCTCTGTTTTGGCCATTAGCTGGTACATTGACTGGCAGGCAAAGAAAGAATAATTAAAGTACCTAAATGATATCTACTACAATATACAATTAAACATGCATATAAGACAAATATATCACAAAACAATATTACAAATAAAATTACACAACAATGAAATGCAGTGATACCATGTGATACATGGTCACCAAAGGGTGAGTGTGTCATGAGTGTCATTATCTTTTTGATCTTATAACTTTTGTTCATTTAACTTTGTTTCAGTTTCCTCTTTACAATTTTTTTCTCCTTTAGATGTTGTCTTGCATGTGTGAGACCGTTAGCGAGGAAAGGTTATCTGAAGATGTAAAGAACCAGACTTCTCATCTTTTGTTTACTGTATTGTTAGTTAGGACTGGACATTATTATTAAATCATCTCGTTATTTCCCCTTTGGGTGGTGACCTCACGCTTGCTTTTTGTGATCTATCAAGATCCTGACATAACACCATGTTCATAACAATATATATTTGTATGTGTGAGTGTGTGTGAAAACTTACTTTTATATTTGCATCCACAGCATCACAGGTCTTGCACACAGCATCGCGGTAAGTCTCTACACAGTCTACAGTCAGTGATGAAATCTGAGAAAAAGGGACACAATGTAAACATAGTAAAATTGCAAGCTCGACATATAAATGATTAAAATACAAAGAGTAAATCTAAATAAGTATATAAATAATTAAATAAACATAAAAGTAGATATGTAAATCAAAAGAAAACATACAATTTATTTCAAAAAAATATTTGTTAATATCTTTTGAATATATGTACAACACTTTATTTTCATACCAGATGCCTGTTTATCATCTTGTATGGTGTTTGCTCCATGTTCTCTCTCTCGTCATTGGTCTCATCCTTGGTCTCGTGCTTCCTTGTAGGGCTATCGCTTATCTTCCCTTCTATGAACCATACTTGCACAGGATAGACCCTTGAGAATGTGTTCCCGCCTAACCATTAACATTACCATCATGTACAAACATCTCTCTTCCACTTAGCTCAAGATCAGCAATAACATTCCATACATAAACTTTTCATTCCTGTATTTGATCAACCTCAACTGTTGAACACATGGTCAAGTGACAACAAAAATTACTTTGTCACAAACAATTTAAGGTTTACCCAGACAAAGCTAGATCACCTCCCTTTGCCAAACTTACCACAATTCAGCATTAGTATACTCTACTCATTATCATCCCTATTCTGTCCATCTTCCTAATGCAGGAGTTAATCAGTATCTTTACTCTTTCATCCCTTTCACTGATAATCTCTGGAACTCTCTTCCTGTTTCTATTTTTCCACCTTCCTACAACTTAAATCTTTTCAAGAGAAGAGTAACAAGACACCTCCCGAACTAAATTGGCCCACCCCCTAATTTTTTTATTCTCTTACTGTCTTCTTTATAGGGACTGGCAACTAAGTGGGCTTTGTGTTACCTCTTTTTGTTGTGCCCTTGGCCAGTCCTTTGTGATATAAAAAAAAAAAAATACATAAAGAATAAATGAGTCTTTTACTTACTCAAATAACCAATGTATTTCTTGTACACTTGCACTTACACTATGGAGCGTTCCGGTGAGGTTTTCAATCAGTGTGTCAACTGATGTAGCAATATGTCTTGCATGTCTCTCAATATCATTAATGGTGGATAGATCAACGGGTGGCACTTGTAGGTCTAATGCTGTCCTCAGTAAGCTGGGAGTTGAACTTCTTGAGCCAGGGAAGGAGACCACTGTTGAAAAATTAATATAATGTAGAAAATGTTCTCTGGTGATGGAAGATCTCCTAAATGGGTAGTTAAGGCACAATTTTTTTAAGGAGGATGTCTTGTCCCTATATAACTTTCATACATGAACAGAATAGATGCTCTGAGTGTGAAAAGACGACGAGCGGAGGGGAAGACAGAGTGCTGGAGTATATGAGTAAGAGAAGAAATTTAAGGGTGAGAGGATTGGAAGATGTGAAAATGAGGTGCATGAAGAAGAAAAAATGGAGACTTTTTCTGCCAAATACAAAAACGGTGAAAATGTGGAAAGTACACAAAACTCATGAATGGGAAAACTTGGGATTCCAGAGAAATTAAAATTGTATTTACTCTTTTAGATTCATAAATGAGTATTAACAAATTCAGCCGTCTATAGAGGTTTTTTAATATCATTTCTGAAAATGATGAAATTAAGCAATAAAATGGTTTTAATTTCTATTGCTTGTCACTTAAACTTTCATGGAAATATTTGATTTGTAGGATAAAGATGCACTTTACCTTACCATACTTGTAAAAGTCGACCACTTACCCTTTGATACTGGACTGGCAAGTTTTATCTTGTTATGCAGGTCATCGGCAACAAAGGATATAATGTCACCTTGCCGTGTCACTATTCCTGACCCCTGCAGAGCTGACTCAGCCTGGTCAGGGCTGCATCGCCCCACTTTTAGACTCACAGGCCGCTCCTGACAACAAAGTAAATAATTATAATCTTAACTTTAATATAAGGGATTAGTAAAAGGATTTCATGACAAAAGAGTAAGATTAAACACACACTCTTCTCTTTTCCTAGTAAGTTTGGGAGGATTCAAAACTTCTTTGTCAGGGTACATGGGACAGTGAGGTGGATGGGCACTAGAGGTCTCGGCAGCAGCCAAGCATTACTGGTGTTGCCACTGTTGCTGCTAGATCACAGACAACGAATTTATTGAGCTAACACATGATGTAGTTTTTCTTTATCAGTCTAAGTGAGTAAGTGGGTAGGCACTGACCTTGGCATCCTGTGGTCCATCAGCTCCATACTCTGGCAGCTCCCCTAGCGAGTCATCCCGGGCCATGAAGGCACTCAAGCGTTCTTGTGATAGAAAGGCCTGCACGGGATCCATATTGGAGTACACTGGGGTGGTTGCATCCATCTAGAAAATATAGATATATATTTCTTAGCCATAACCCACATTGTGCAAAGAAAATTATTTAGTTAAAGAGGTGCCTGTTATGTGATGAGAATGGATAGTTAAAGTAATCAGGATATAACTGGAAGATTTGGTATGTCTAGCAGGAGGGAGGAAAATGAGTGGTCGAGGTGGTGAAAAAAAAGTACCATGAGATGGTTTGGCTACCTTGTGAGATGACAAGAATAATTCACAAAAGTAAAATATATACTGGGAGTGCAAGAGGACAACGTTCTGGAGGATCATACTCATTCCATTGCCAAATTACAATATTGGAAATGGGAATTGTGATCCGCCGCAATCAAATATAAAGTATGGAATTCATTATTCACTTTAGAATATATTGTCTTTATATATTACAAATGTGTATGTATGTATATGCATGAGTATAGGTATATCAGTGTATATACCTTTAAACGGACATATGGGTACATGTGTATATTGTTACAATGTAATAAAAAGATGTGGTTAGAAATATGAATGAAAATGATGCCATGCAGACTTAAGTACATGACCTACACATACATACATACATACTTCTAGATATCTTACCTCTTCCTTTTCACCATCTTCAGTCTCCTCGGCGTCCTCATCGCCTTCTGCTATGCCTTGTTTAAGCAGTGGTCGTTCCAATATCTCCGAATATGATCCTGTCATTGTCTGTAACTGAGAAAATGATAAACTAATGTTAATAATAATAAACATTGATAAACTAGATCCCTGCACACTGGGGATCAATTCACACCCTCCCCTCCATCAACCACCTCAAATACATCCGTGATGTCCACCACCTATGGTACCCTGTGCCTTACAGAAGAAAACGGTAAATTTCCAGATGAACATCGAACTTCCTTTGGTGGACGAAACAATTTTTTTCTGGTGAGTTTTGATGTGTTTTAAATTAATCTGCTAACCGTTGATGTCGCAAACCTATTTTTTTTTTTTTTTTGCAAAAATGACAAAAAACAAAAACAAATTGAACCTAACCGAAAACCTAACCTATACCTAACCTAACCTAACCTTTACCTAACTAAAAAAAAAAGAAAAAAAAAGAACTAACCTTTATCTAACTACTAGCCGCAAAGCCGCCCTCCGGGCGGACTTTTTGGCTAGCTCCTGCGGAGGGCTATTGGTGGGCCTTTGGCCCACCACCTGTGTTTGGTGGGCCAAAGGCCCACCAAACACAGACTCTCCAGATAGCCCCTTCTAGCTTTCCTGAAATCATGGATGTAGAAATGTATGTATTAACGCCAACCTATTCACATCACCCCCAACCCATTCATTCACCCATTACCCATTCACTCACCCATTCACTCACCCATTACCCATCCCCCCCACCCATTCACTCACCCATTATCCATCACCACACACCCATTACCCATCACCCCCCATCTATTCCCTCACCCATCACCCATCAACCCCCACCCATTCACTCACCCATCACCCCACACCCATTACCCATCACCCCACCCATTCACTCACCCATTACCCATCACCCTACATCAAGGTTTCCTCAATTCTCGCAACCCACAATTTTTTCACAATTCTCGCTAATAGGCTGCTAAAAAAAAAGAAGAAGAAAAAAAAAGTGATCGGATCATCTCATAAATGGGCTTAAAACCTTCCCCTGTTCGAGCCGGTTCCAAAACTGTGCCATATGAGGGGATTCCGCCACAGGGGGCGGCACCTGGAGCGGACAAACACACACACACACACAGACTTTCGCTTATATTATTATAGATATAAAAAAAAAATATTTGCGACAGAAACGGTTAGGAGATTAATTCAAAACACATCAAAACAACTCACCAGAAAACAATTGTTTCATCCACCATAGTGAATTCGGTGTTCATCTGGAATAATACCAAGAAAACGTACAAGCTCTAAGCTACCTTGTCGTCATCTATATCGATGGAGGAGATGGTCCTGGCGTGTGTGCGGGGCAGCGTCCACACCTGCCTGCTGGGCGCCTCTGCCTGGGGTGTGTGGTCGGGGTCAGGGTCCGGGGCCTCCTGACAACCACTGTTTGGGGAGGCAGCGTCCTCCTCTGAGTTTGTATCACCGTCTGTCACCTGAGCCTCGAGCACGTCAGCCTCCACCAGGCTCCCATCAGTGTACAGGAATGGGTTTGTGGAGATTCTCTTCCTTCGGTATTCCTCCCCCATCACACTATTGACCAGGCGCGCACACGGCCTTGCCTTGCTTATCGGCAGTCTTGCCCTCACATCGGCACTCCCTGGTGGACTTTCGGCTGATTTTCTGTCTATGTGGTCTGAATAAAGCTGTGCTGGGTTAATATGCGTTATCAGACTGACGGATTGTTGTTGTTCTGGTAATTCTGCGTAATCTTGATCCTACCAGGTGTCTCGAAAAACGAGGCTTCCATGACACCGACAACTGTCAATTGTAAAGAATAAAATGACAAAATTAGCCTTGTACCAAGAGTCAAGGCGGTAGAGCGATGAACGACGAACGGCAGAGGAAAAGTTACCATAAGAAGGCTTTAATTAAGTTAATATCTGTAAAATTCTAGAATCCTTTTCCGCGGTGGATTTATTTTTCTCCAGACTTTCACAATCCCTTCAGATACCTCTAAAACATAATTATTAAAGTGGGGGAGAGATGCCCCTAAAAAAGGGGAGTCGTTTAGGTAGGGGGGGAAGGAGGGAATCTCACCCACTTTATAATTCCGTTTTAGAGGTATCTGAAGGGATCTGTCTAGGTCTGGAGAAAGAAATACCACTAATTAGGGCGGGAAAGGACTCTAGAATGACCATATTACCATAGTACCTACCACACAACACTACTACACCTTGCATCGTGAAGACTACATCTTGCAAACCAAATTCTCACCAAGAAATCTTTCACTGCCACTATAATTTCAGTTGTTGCTTTATAGTTTAAACATACCTCACTGCAACACCATCCACTCTCAGTGTTCTTTCAACAACTTCTATTCATTTCGCAATCCCATTGCAATCATTCACTTGCATGATTTATGTTGCCTCTGCCGTAGCTCATTTTCAGCATTACATGTTCTAGTTTCACCCTCACCCACACTCACATCCAGCATACTTTCCTGCGAGTTTCAAACCACAGTTCCTGGCATTCAGGTCCATACACTAAATATTACTTCCAACTCGTGCCGATTTCGTTACCAATTTATCTAAAAGGGGGTTAAACAGATTACATAGTGCCACTTATCTCAATCTTCCGCTAGTATTACTAAGTACAGTGCTACCAATTAGAGAGAACTGCAACTCCGAAATGCCAGGGGTCGCTGGCAGTTTTAACTCACAATTTGGTGAAAAGTTGGTCAACTTGAAAGAAAAATATGGGCTTATTCCACTGCACTTAAAACACACAAGTATAATATTAAGAACGATTTTCTTCTATATGTATATTGTATAGAAGCCTGATTCTGTAAAACATTGTATATAACCAAATAACCAAGTAGGTTATAGTTGAGGAGGCGAGGTAAATGTTACTCTATGATATTATATAGTCAATAACGTATGTTTAGAAGTTATCTATACCTAGGCAGTCATATTTTCCTGTTATTATTGTGTATCAATCAGATAGAAAGCCTGGAAGTGCAATGAGTCGACGCGTGAAGTGGCAATGTTTTGATTCAATCTCCCCGCCACAATCTCCCCGCCCACCACTCCCCGCCGCGGCGTGTCGCCTCCACAATTATAACCTACATTGTCGCAGCAACAAGCCGATTTCGGCATTCTTTATTCTTCGTTTTTCCAAGGCATTGCTTATTGTATTTTGACAAGCGTTTGCCAGACGCAGCAGTACTGTCTTAGAAAACAGTGTGAACATCACCCAAATTTTACATGCCACAATATACATGTAAAAAATATATTAAGCTTTGCTACTCGAGGCGAGTAATTTGCATTAAATTGCTATTATAGAACGTTCCATGTAATGAATGTCATCCAATATTAGTAGAACAACAAAAACTATATTTTTTGGTATTCAGATGCGGTGCATCAATGTTTATCGCGAAATTAATTTATGAAAAATATTAGTCGCGGAGCCAAAACACAGTAGACCAACCTTTGAGTTAAAACTGCCAGCGACCACTGGCATTTCTCGAGTTTCAGTTCTCTCTAATTCGATGGGGATCAGTTTCAAAACTATACCTTATTGTGATTAAAGTTACTTACCCCAAAACAAACACGATCAGCTTTGTTCACATTTCTTTATCTTAGAAAGTGGTACAAAAAGATGAGATATAAAAGGATATAGTGTTCTTACACAACTAAAGCTACACTTCAGGATTCCTTAAAATCCCATAGTTACTGACTGACACAACACTTATCATTATAGAATGTCTATACTCTACTTATTTCATCTATTCAGCTACTGATACATACTGAACAAAAAATGTATATAATAATACAATCATGTTAGTTTGGTCAGTATGCAATACATCCATTACTGAATAACACAGAAGCAGACACACATGAAGATCAAGAGATAGACATTAATAGGAAGAGCATTATACAGTATTCAACATGTGCTTTAGATCCCTAACCTCAGGGTGACGCGTACAGCCCTCACGTGTATTGGATTCTAAGTGACGAGTAAGGATGCTGAGGCTTTTCCTGTACCAGTCTGAGTATTAAGGTCACAATCATTCTGACTGGCAAGCACTAGCATCCTTCTCAGTCATCTTTAAACTTGGATGGATTTTTAAATTATCAAAATAGTGAGTCACTGATTACACTATCAGGATTAACTTAATGGAAATGTACAGTTCTGAGATTCATATATCAGGTAAATGAATTCTGGCCACATATCAGAAAAATGCCCATTGAAACTACTCCACAAATAAAAAATAAAAAACGGTGAAGAATTAGGCAATTCAGCAAAAATCATGATTTTTTTGCGTCCTGCTTTGAAGTCATTGAGTGAAATTAGTACAGATAGAAGTAATCAGCTGGCTTTTAGTATGTCTAATGGAATATTGTCCACCACTACTAATTCATACCATAGATATCTTTGTTAAATGGCAAAGGAAAAAATAGTGTTCAATAAAGATAAGCAATTCATACAAGCCTCCCATATAACATGAACTTCCAACCAAGAAACTGGTATGCATTATTTTTCTCCTATAAGTCACACTACTTATTAATAACATATGCAAGATTAACTGTAGCAACTAACTTGCGTACAGGGAAGGAGACAAAAGGAAGAGCAAACATCAAGGCATCCAATTCAGTTGAATCCCCAAACTTATTCTCATTGGGTAAAATTTCCTACAATAGCAACTGAACACTGCATCACTCTCTCCCTGAGCAGTGATAGCATCAATGAGACCTATCAGCATACCACAGGTACACATACCATCACCAAGTGTAGCAGTAGCAGTAACATAACCTTGATATCAATAATAGCGGGCAGTAAAAACAAAGTTGTACTCGATCAACAACAAAAACTATGAAAATTTCTTTAAGCATAGTATGTACCATGAGAATGAGTAACTGAGCGAGGCCAGAGTTAGCTTAGATATGTGTGAAATCACAAACAGTATCACAAGAATGGATTGACAAAGGTTCCCCAGCTTTGTGCTCTCTATTTGTGCTACATATCAATGGTCTAGCAAGAATGATTAAAGAGTACTGTGTAGATGGAGTTGTGGTCCTACATTGGTACAGTACATATGGATGGTAATCTAATTAGCTACCATAAGTTAGGAAATACTTGTGAAGTGTCAATACTGGTACACCACTAACATTTTGCACATAGTGATACTGAATCAAACCCAGTTTTCTTGTTGCTGACCTGAATGGTAACAAATCTACCAGACAGCCAATGCACCTGGGCCACGTAACACAGGAACACTACTCTTAGTATATGATGTGCATATTTCTGTCACATTTTAAAGCTGATGGATCTGAGTCAGGCAATTAAAAAAGCAAATTTGATGTTAATTCAAGCTACATTACAAATGCTTATCTTTTTTATACATATATTTTGTCACATGACCATGCTCTGCCTTAAGTTGTTCAGAAGAGTACTTGAAACTGCCTTCTTTCTTATTCTTCTTTTGAGCAAAGGCGTGTCAAGCCAAGGACCACAAAAGGCACTTAAAAACAACAAGTATAAATACATGAATAAAGGAAATATACATAATCAAATGAGACTGTACGATAGAAAATTAAATCAAATAACACATATGAATGACGAAAATAGGGTACACTAAATATACACCAGGAGAGTTCCATAAAAAGTAAGGTCAGTCTAGTTCTTTGGATGTCTTATCTTTAGAAGGATTCCACTTTGTAGAAAGGTGGAAAAACTGAGTCTGGTATAATGGTCTTGGGTTCATTTATAAAGGAGATGAAGAATATCTATATACTGGTTAACTCTTGGATTAGTAATATAGAATATGTTTGACATTAAGGGTAAAGCAGCGTGCAACAAAGCCAATGAAGGAGGAGAGGCATGCATATAACAAGTTAAAAATTTCAAGGGAAATTTCTGAAGAAACAAAGAAGCCTTGCAAAAGGCATCTGAAAAGGGGTGTCTTGGGATGTGGTCTGATGAAGAAAGCAAGAGTAGATGAGTGACCTGAACTACAAAACCCTTTGATCATGTTAAGGCTCTCGCCTGAACCAGTGAAAGTTTGGTTATACAATGGTGAAGGAAGAAAGGGAAAGTATAGAAAGTGGCAAGCTTTCTGTAAATATGCATGTATGTACTGCAAATCTTTGTGACCTTTTTTTTCTCTATACCTTCAATAGTATTGGTGCATGTGACTTTGTTTCAATTCCTTGCAAACTGGGAAATACAGAGGTTTAAAGAGGTGGATAAAGGGTATGAAATGTTGAGACTTAAGAATACATGGAGGCAAAACTGAAGTGATGATATGCATGTAGGCATTGACCCTGTACAGAGATATGTTGATAAAAAGTCATGGCCAGTATGCACGAGGGATGAGGGTTACTCAATCCTGAGTATTGCGTAAGGTGATTGGAAGTACAAAATTGTGATGGTTACAGTTACAAAGTTGGTACCGGACAATGGAGAAAGTTATGAAATCTATAGATACAGTATCAGAAATAAATCCTTGCATCGAGTTGCTTAATATTATCGGGATGATGTGATTGGCACAGAAGACAAAACAAACTCTTAATTCTAGAGCAAAAGTTGGGATGAATCATCATCACTGCTCTGAAAGGGAGGTTCCATGCATACACTGATTAGCAAGTCACATGCAAAGAAGTCAAGTCAACATGGAGCCTGTCTTTCAAAATGATGATGATAATGAAGATAATGATGATAGTGATGTTGCAACTCACACAAGCACATAAAGCCTGCATGGAATGAAATATGGAATCTAATTAATAGCTAAAGAAGCACCGTTTAGCTTTGAGCAAATTATAAAGCAAAGAAAGAGAGCATTTAATATCTTAGCGACATCTAAACTCCAGCCATCATACCTGACAGAGATATCTACATGCTAGTGTCTATAACCTCATACCCTCTCTATCAGTTTTACCATTTATATGTAACACTGGAGCAAGTATTTGAAAAGAAAATATCCAAACTAAAGCCATCATAGTCTAATGAAGACATGTATTTGAGACCTGAGTGCCTATGAAATTTCGCATTATCTTTTCATCACTATGTACAATAACTTGCCTTTAACATGCGAACAAATGGTTCCCTTGTGAGTTTACAAGATTTGGGATCTTTAACTAGAAATTTTCTATATTCCTAGTTTTCTTTGGCAACAATTTTTCAAAGAACATTCGAGCTGTATCCTGCTAGTTTAATACAAAACTTATTTCAGCCAAATGTGTTTGATCTGGAATATCGCAGATTGACACACTAGAAGCAGCAAACACAGCATAGTTACTGTTTCCTATTATCAGATTGTGTTTTTTTATCAAGATTTTAGGATAAGACATCCTTTCTACAATCATTCATATTGAAGCTCCTTCCTGAAGCCCTTAAGTCACTGTCCTAGCTACCCCTGGAAGCCATGGCACATAGGCAATGCAGCAGTACCCACTAGGTTTCACTTGCACAACACATTCATGTACACTTAGGAGCTATGACTAATGATTAGGACATGTTTCATGGGTGGTAAGCTATGGCTGCTGAGACACTTACCACTTCACTAAAACATGCCTAATATTTTTTCTCTACTCAAACTTTATAATTACACCAATATATTATAATGGTTTTGATGCAAAAAGCCTGGACTATTGATCTAGTTCTTTCCCAGGTCACATTTGAATAAAACTATGCAATTGTAAACATATGCACTCATATACACTTGAACAGTTTTGGTGGTAATACATTGGTACAGTGCAGCACATGACTCCTTCTGACTCTACCCTTGTTACTTAGACTGAGTCTACATAACAGTGTCTCGCCATGGCTGTCCATGACTAAGAACTGTAACAGGGTGATCTTTTTATCTGTAGCCTTTGACAGGGTACGGTCATGCATGGTGCAGTGTTACACTATCAGTATCTCAATGTAGAACCTGGTCCCATGGGTGTGAGTATAATCCACTGCATGTATTCAGGCACATCTATACACCTTGTGACATCTTCCTGTGTCTATGCACAACTACTGATCAGCAGTACAGTAGACTGAAACAAAATGGCACAACCGGCCCACTGGTCTCACAGCGACTGTGGTGATGTCACTGTTCATGGCCATGGCAAGAAACTATGCTGTGTGAAAGCTGTATAATTCAATTAATTAATTTCAGGTCGAGACTCCTGTATAAGATCAGAATCTAGGAGAGGAAAAGAAGAAATGGACAACTGTCTTGAACTATTTCGCAGTGAAAGGTGAAGAAAAATGTTTTTGAAAAATTGAAGATCACAAGGTTTCTCTCAGCTACATTCAGAAATTACATATGCTTTCATGTATCTCTTTGTGAATTATTTAATTTGTCTTTAAAATATTTTTTGACAAATAACATTAAATTTACAGGATCGAATCATCAGCAAATAAGTTACATTGAAGAGGTCCTTGATGACTAACAGGAAGACATCGGGTGACGGAGGAAGACAGTGGGTGATGCAATGGAGGCCCCGGGCACTCCACTGTTGATAGATGTGGAAGAACAATGACCATCTACCACAGCGGCAACACAACCACCAAGAAGCAAACTACAGATAAGGCTACAGACTTTCCCATGCATTGCAATAAGCCTTGAATCTTGCTTATGTACTGTTGTTCACAACTCAGGCTGAACTTAATTACCAATACTAAACTCGAAATACAGATGAGCATACTATACACATATATATTATGTAATATATGTAGCTCCCCTACCAATAAAACTTAAAAAAACAAAGGTATGAAATGTAAACAAAACTTTTTTAAGCTTTGTCTAAAAAGTGTGCCTGTGATTAAATAAGTGAACAAACTGACAAACTGACAAAAGGCGTCCGTTATGATATGTTTGACTTATAATTTTATGGCATGTCATACTGTATATGGTGTTGCTAGTTACGATGCTGTAAACATATATGACATGTTGATCCCTTGGTGTGTCTTACTTGTGTTGACCTATGAGTACTTGGGAATAAAGGAATGAAAATCTAACCTGACAGTGAAGTAAAAGGGTTTGCTGAGGCATTGGCAGCGTTGGAGTCAGGCACATGTGAAAGAAGCAGTATGCAAGGCTTTCATAGACCACCTGATTCTTGGTAACGAAATTTGGCTTTTGGAACTTCATGTGTGCTGATATAAACCTTAAATATAAACCAGACTTTTTCAGAATCTTAATGAGGTGCCACCACACATGTTTGGGAGAAGGCCTTATATATATAAAAATAAAAATAATGAATGTTTTGTAAAAGATGGCCTGAGGTGCCTGTGGGTAGGTCTCAGGGGGGGCAGGGAGCAGGGAACTACAGGAAAAGCCTACAGGCAATGTACAGCAGGTTCAGTCCAGCACCACACACCATGAGTATCACGCAACGCTCAACACTACCGCACGGAATATTTCCTGCATATACCACAACACAGTCTTTTCTGACATTCACTGATCATCTATGTTTCTTGTATTTTTCACATGGAGCTCAAACATTTTTCTATATCAAAAGACACTCCATCTCAGAATGAAATTAATCTAATAGGATCACTTTTGGAATGTATCTGGTATCAAATCAATCACTTGCTATCTGCATTTATCTACCTGTCTACCTATCTATATTTCTTGGCCACCTTTCCTGGAATGTATAGCATGTTCAATCAATACTACATACCTACAGTATATCATACATTCATACATACATACATACATATACATATATATAAATACATTAGCAACCCAGTAGTGTAGCGGTTAGCACGCTCAGCTCACAACCGAGAGGTCTGTCAGGTGTAAGAGGGCACAGGTTAGATTCCCTAGCTGGGCAGAGACAATTTCGGCTTGTCTCCTTTCCCGCTATAGGCCCTGCTCATCTAGCAGAACACAGGCAATGCCATCCGTGTGAAAAAAATTAAATATATGTATATAAATTTAAGTTGAGGCATTTCATCTAGCTATTTTGGCAGTGGGTAGCGTCATCCTCTTCCCTACCACCACAACTGTACAGACCGAGTACCTTTTCCCTAAGCCACAGTATGAATGTGGGCAAGAACAGTACACATTCTTGTATGCACCATATGCTTCCTTCGTACACATGGGTACAGAACTCAATAAAATTCCTGAAAAATCTGTGCACATGTGCTTATGTGATAATTACTGATTCGAATACTACCAAGATTATATCCAGTTTTCATTCACTACAGAACTTTATATGAATCCAAAATAAATAGAAAACAAGAAATATAATTGTTGTCCATGTGCTTTGTGTGCTTTGTGTGTGTGTGTTGACTCACACCGTACAGTCCTGCACCTTGGCACTGAGTGGTTCCGTCATGAGCACCACAGTTTCGTAGGGAGCACACTCTTCTACATGCAGCAGGGAGCACAGCCACCCATAGAACCCCTTCTCCGGGTCACTGATCTCAGACCACCAAGAGTCATACGACAAAGAGATCTGGAACAAAAAATAGTAGCACATAATTTGTGAGCTAGGTGTGATCAAATACTACCCACGCACCAAATGATAAATATTACCACTAAGATGCACGCATTATTATGTACCTGTAAGTAAACTATTAACTATTACAGAGATCAATTATTCAAATACCAGGGAATAATATGTAATTGCATAGTTCTCATACATACAATATCAATCTTATTTCATCCCTATCATATAAGAAATTTAAGAGGGATGGGATTGGAGGCCTGAATGCGTGCCATACCTGTCTTACCCTAACTACATTACAGCATGAGAAAGTAACATATAAAGATGTACAAAAGAGTCACACAATAACTGATGTAACACACCTGAACCAGTGCTCCATATATCCCCAATCCAAAGGTGGAGGCAATGATGAGGAATGGGTAAGTGAGAATGAGCAATGGTGGCAGAGTAATTTTGGGGAGGCAGCGTGCTTCTGTGGCCCTCGTCAGCATACTGGGGAGAGAGGGCAGAGAACACTTGAGATACTGTCATTCTTCTGTCAATATTCAATACTGTTCCTTATTTGTTCCTTCATGGGATGCTGTGCAAACTACAAACACACTAAAGTTATCTATAAATATAAATGCTATATACCGTATTTGCCGGCGCATAAGACGCAGTTTTTTCCCTTAAAAAGGAATGCAAAGTTCACCCTGCGTCTAATGCGGCCATATTAGCGCATGAGAGGTCGGGCAGAGAATGCAGAACAGCCGGTGGTGTATTACTAAAGGGGTCTGGAGTGATCTGTGTTGAGCAGTAGTTCACTGAGCACAAATTTGTAACTGGGTTATCAACAGTAATGCATAATACTAAGAAAAGGTTGGAGTTTAAGAGTAAACAAGAGCTGGGGCAACAAGATAGCGACTGTTGCTGCCAAGATGACCGTGTCAGATGTAAACATCATCCACACCGCGCTGCTGCTCTCCATTGTAAAACGTCTGATCTCTCAGGTCTGCCGCTTCACCTGGGATACTTCACTCGGCGACGCCCTCTGCGCACCCACCATGGGTCATTACCGCTCAGAGTCATCCCCGCACCCATGGAAAAGACAAACATCCCGCATATTAGATGTCGCCTTAACCCGCATTCGACTCGGGCCACACAAGTTGACCAATAGTTGGAAGGAGATGATAGAAAGGAGGCAGAAAATGGTGATGGAATTTTCGTTGGACTGAGTATTGTTGATAAATGGAATAGTGAATCAAAGAGCGTGTTAAAGGTTTTTTTTAGTTTGAGCGGTGAGAGGAAGGTGTAGTATCTTGGGGAGTCTGTCTATACACACAAGGATGGAGAAAGGGCGTCGTGGCTTTGTAGTTTATTTGACAGCGAGTCATTGTACAACGTGGGGACAAGAGGTGCACGGCGTGTGTGTCTCTGTGTGTCCTGTGGCTGACTGAATTACCTGGCTGGTGTTGCAGTTGTGTCGGCGAGGACAAGTCAGGTCAGCGTCAGGTCACCCACTAATCCTGTTCCCAGACAGGGGGGTGGCCTAAGCCGATGCAGGTGTGTATGTGCGTGTGTGTGTTAGCGCCGCTACAGTGGTAAGCAAGGTGGGATAGGAGACAGCATAGGCGTTTGTACCACCTCGACCCCTCAATCCTCACCCCTGTACCTCTACGGATAAGGAAACTGTATGAAAGAGTGCTAGTAAAAAGGCCGCAACGGTATCTGTAGACGGGACAAAAGTCTTCCACACGGTACACCAAGACCAAGACCCCTCACGGCGCCACACCATCCGCCTCAAGGCTGAATCACACCATACCATCATGGTGACACGGCACCATCTCATCACATCCGTTAGAATTTCTTGCATTCAAACAAATAGACGTGTTACACTAAACGGTGCGCCGCCATCAAGGCTCCAATACACCACCGTCCTGTCACGTAACGGTTTCTGGGGAAGAATATTTTAACGTAATGAGACTGTGCCGTGCTGATAATTGTCGTTTTCTCAAGGCTTTATGTACCCACTAGCCGCAAAGCCGCCCTCCGGGCGGACTTTTTGGCTAGCTCCTGCGGAGGGCT
The DNA here is from genome assembly GCA_016584305.1 of Chionoecetes opilio. Taxonomy (NCBI): domain Eukaryota; kingdom Metazoa; phylum Arthropoda; class Malacostraca; order Decapoda; family Majidae; genus Chionoecetes; species Chionoecetes opilio. The sequence continues at coordinate 248,473 of JACEEZ010020305.1, forward strand.
ATTGGTGGGCCTTTGGCCCACCAAACACAGACGCTCCAGATAGCCCCTTCTAGCTTTCCTGAAATCATGATTGTATGTATTAACGCCAACCCATTCACATCACCCCCAACCCATTCACTCACCCATTACCCATCACCCCCCAGGCCCCGGGCCACCCATTCACCATCGCCACACACCCATTCACTCACCCATTTCCCATCACCCCCCATCTATTCCCTCACCCATTCACTCACCCATCACCCCACACCCATTACCCATCACCCCACCCATTCACTCACCCATTACCCATCACCCTACATCAAGGTTTCCTCAATTTTCGCAACCCACTTTTTTTTCACAATTCTCGCTAATAGGCTGCTAAAAAAAAGAAGAAAAAAAGTGATCGGATCATCTCATAAGTGGGCTTAAAACCTTCCCCTGGTCGAGCTGGTTCCAAAACTGTGCCATATGAGGGGATTGGGGCACTGGGGGCGGCACCTATCACGGACAGACAGACAGACAGACAGACAGACACACACACACACTTTCACTTATATTATTATAGAAAACAATGTCTTTTAGAGTTCAACTCCTCTTCTTCATCCGACAGAAGTGCTATTAATGCAAATTTCTTCAACCATAGCCTCTGAGGCACCATGTCTGCTTAAGAGGGTGAGCAGGAACTGCCGAAAATGACGGAACCGTGACGAATAGTGTGAATACAAGGCACGGCTGACAGAACGCTGCCGTGATTTCAGAGTGTGAATCACCCTTCACCTGTACCTTTCTGAAGAAGACTAATCAACCCTCGCGACTGTGGTAGATTCATAGGTGTAAACCAGGGCAAATATCATCGATCCCGACAACGGTGCCCTTCAACAATTACAACAATAACAACAAGGTACAGATGGTTACCTTACAGTGTTATCTAAATATCTTCGTGAATCTTTGTTATTGGACAACCACCGATTTCGAGGCCGAAACTTGGTCCTCCTGAATAGTTTTGATGTGTTTTGAATTAATCTGGCTCTCGATTTTGTCGGAAATCATTGTTTGTTTACATGTGTGTATGTGGGGGAGGCAACCTGCCCCTCCAGGTCTGCCCCGCAAACATTGCTATGCTTCACACTGCCATATTATTGGTCATTTTCGTTACTTCTCTATATCATCTGTTACTAAACCAAACCCCACCTCTAACCTAACCTAATCTGATTTAACCTAACTTAACTTTCTGGCTGAAGTAACGGTAGATTTTCGGTACTACGTGTAATGCCATTATTATTCAATTGCACCATGGGAAATGGGGCTCAAAATACTCAGAATGAAGAAAGCTACACGATGGTGTAGGTAAGAGTCCTAGGACTTTTGAAAGCCCACTACCAAAATAATACCAATATCTATACTGCAACTTTTCCACAAAGTCTAAACACATAGCAGAAAAGCAACAAAGGCATACCTACAACATTAAATCTAAGCTATATGATATGTCATAGGTAGCTAAATATTAGAATATCAATTCGTGGGGGCATCCTGCAATATATTATGATTTATGACCGATTTTGGTTACCCTGCCATTCTCTTTACATTTTAAATAGTATAATTTTCCATTCACATTCACTGCATTGTATTTAGGTACATGCTCATAATTATAATCATTTGCTTTCCCCTACAAATCTTTTTTTTTTTAATAACTTGATAATTTTACGAGAAAAAAAAAATTCCCTCAAAAACACCAATATTTTTTCTTCTTCTCAAAACCTCTTTGTAAAATAGGAGTGCGTCTTATGCGGAGGTGCGTCTTATGCGCCGGCAAATACGGTATATAATAAAGTTATCTATAAATACTGTCTTCTCAGTGTAAAAGGCAGCCCTTCACTGACCTGTACCAAGTAAGGGTCCCAAGGTAAAATGAGTAACCTGAGGAAACCAGGAAGACAAATGGGAAGCACAGGAGGGAGAGGAGGGTGATGTGCGGCCCGTAGCGCTGGGAGCACCGGGGCTTGGGCTTGTCTGGCCCAAGGGTCTGCGTGATGGAGGCTTCAAGGTCATCAAGTTCCTCACGGGATAAGTTCACCTGTTTTGTAAAGAAAATTTGAGAGGTAGATTATTAAGATGAGGTGTTAGTAGACGCACATATAAAAATGTCCATGGAAGCAAGCATGCATTCACAACAATCCTACCTTGACATCAATGCTGTGTCCTTTCTTCTTGCCCCGCTTGATGGTGCCCGTGAGCGTGACATAGGACTCCAGGCCCTCTGGCATGTCGTCACTGAACACCACCTGCCCACCACTGGCGCCACTGTCACTGCTGCGATCCCCACTGCTGCCAACACCCGGCTCGTGACCTCCTGGTGGCTGGCCTGGAAGCTCTTGCTGCTCCCCTTGTTTATCTTCTGAGTTTTCAGAGGAAAAAATATGACACACATGTTTCTCTGCTAGGTAGTTTTTTTTAAATAAATTGATCACACCACAGCTGTTTTCTCCAGTTCTGACTGCATAATACACTTTTAAGTCAGTCAGTATATCCCCTTCCATGTAGCTGATCACCACTCTAATGCTTGCATCATAACATGCAGTCAACAGATGAAATAAGGTACTGTCATTGATATATAATGAATGTTTTACTAGTTCTGTTGTTTGAGTAATTACATACATTCATATTTTTTGTTTTCATTTCACTGTCAGCTCTGATAAAGAATATTCATGATAAGGTTTCCCGGGATAACATTACGTGGACTTATCAATGTAAATACCCAAGCTGCAGCTATGGACTCAACAATATACAATAACTAATTACCTACTGATCACTAAAGCATCTATTTCTACTTCTGTTTCAGAAAAACATTGCAAGCTAATTACTGTTCCCACCTATAGCCTGGCTGTCACCTCCCATCTGTGAGTGACACATCTGGCTTCCCTCATTTGTGTCAGCAAGGCTGGTGTCTTCACCCAGAATGGCACTGTTGCGCTGAATGCTGTCTGCAATTTAACAATAAAGTAATATCTGTATCTTTCATATATCATTAATATATAATGCTGAATTCTGCACCATTCCATGCATCAACCGCATTTCCTACATACAATAATTTGTTAAAGCACGATGACACTCATTACCAATATCTATGTCATCCACCCTTGATTCCATCCATCTGTTCCTACAACACACACTGCAAATAATATTAGTTAATATACTCACACTGCTTATTACAGCACTGCACATCCATGAGCCCATTCACTACACACAATGCATAAGTTAGAATTATTAAACGTATATAACCTCCTGCACACAGCATACACCCAAAACCATATTTGCACCTTTATGCAGCATGTATACTGCTATGCTAATCATCTCCTTTGCTTTTTGCTTACCTATATTTACTTTTAAGCCTCTTAATAATATGATTCATGCACCTGATGGTAAGCCATTGAAGGATGCCATACCTGAGGCAGTACTGCTCGTCTCCAGCAAGTTGTTCATGCTTGCGTGGGAACTGGTCTCGTCTGGTAGGAGTCTGGCCCGCACGCTGCCTCCAAGGGCCTCCATGCTGCTGCTGCTGCCATCGCCATCGCCATCTACAGGGCAAGATACTGTACAAGTCCAACGTCACCACAACTATACTAGAAGCATAGCAGAGCAATGACAAAAGTAGCCTTATTTATTTCAGACAAAGATAAATGTTATGACGATTATGGCACTTTCAACCAAGGCTAAAGGACTAAATCTCTGTCTCGGCTTTAATTTCAACAATAAATCAGCCTTTCTATATTCAGTTCCTGAAGCACCTGAGGGAGGATATGACCAGGAAGTCTCCAGACAAGTGAAGCTGCATCATACTATACACTGACTCTCACTGTTTTGTCTCTGAGATAAATCTTAAGAAAACTACATGGCAATGGTCCTCTGTCCCCTACTTTGCCTGTCAATAAGACTGTGGCCTACCTTGCTGTATCAGGTTGTCAATGCTGGGTGTGCGTTTATCCAGGTCGGTGGTTGAGGCCGTGTGCTGTGACGGTGAGGGGGTGATGGCGGGGGTCGCACCGGGAGTGATGGGAGTCAGCAGAGTCGACATGGCAGAATTATCTTGTAAGAGACACTCAGCTGACCCTCCTTCCCCTCCAGTGCCACACACGGATCCACCACTCTCATATTCCTGAAACGTGTTGAATAAGGGTAACATAAAAACAACAACAATAATAAGATTTAAAAAAATAATAATAAATAAATAAATAAATAATGATAATAACAATAATATGATGGGTCTAATGTCCAGTCAAGATTACTGTTCCCTGGTGATCATGTCATTCACATTCCTAGAGAACCACAATAGCCACCCATATATTATTCCTGCTCTTCAAAACCAAAATTAATGAACAAAAAATAATCCATGTATAATTTACCTTACATATATATTCCGTATTAGTGATTTTATTGTATCATTCTAAGTATCAATACATATATATACACATACTCGCTATTTTACTTTAAGTTTTAAATGTTCTCAAAGCTATTTCTGCCTTATAAAGAGGAAATTAACTAATATATTTACAATGACAATACTTGCCAAGCTTTGATGGAATTACTAACCTGAGAAGCAGAAGTAGGATCATTTTCTTGTGCTTCCATTTTCACAATTGTTATGTTCACTGTACTCTAAAAAGTTTGTCCACATAAGAAATCTATTTCTGTAATGATGTATTCCATGTTCCCTCCATCCATCGTGACATTAAAGCTGTCATAGTCTCCTGTACTTGTGTCTGACCATTCATAGTTGCTATCTGAAGAAAAAGATATGGTACATTAATAAGTAACTGATTTATATATGTATCTTGTCTTCTCTTTTAGCTGTTATCTCAACTTTTCTAACACCTTTCTCTTCTCCCTTTACGAAAGTGACTTAAACACCAGATACTGTTAGTGGGTTTCCGTATTGCACTTTCCAGCCTAACACACTGCTATCCCATCGCTTTCTCTTGCCACTCACCAGATCAACCAAATGATGGACTCGAAGTCCAACAAATGAAGTGTAAGACATTGAGAAAAGACCATGACATTTAATCTATCGTATTATTGAAGATCCTTTACCTATGTCCACAACTGCATGGCATTAATGGCATACAGATGTGGTGGTACCGGTAGCAGAAGCTGAACTAATAAGGATAATTATGAAGATACCAAACGCGAAAAGGTTAAAACTGTACCTTACATCCACACCTCATTCTTCTCTACCCTTCCCCTAGCAAAGTTGGGGGTACAGTATTATTCCTGATGAACACCGAATTCATTTTGGTGAACCAAACTATTTTTTTCTGGGGAGTTTTGATGTGTTTTGAATGAATCTGCTAACCGCTTCTGTCATAAATATTTTGTTTTGTTTTGTTTCTTATAGTTAGATAAAGGTTAGGTTAGGTATAGGTTAGGTTAGGTATAGAATCGGTTAGGTTCAATTGCTTTATTTTTCATCTTTGTTTAAAAAGAAGAAGTTATTTGCGACATAAACGGTTAGCAGATTAATTCAAAACACATAAAAACTCAACAGAAAGAAATAGTTTCGTCCACCAAAGGAAGTTCGGTGTTCATCTGGAAATTTACTAAGTCGGGGACCTGACGGAGTTTGTAGGTGGGGAAGATGAACACAACTATTCAAAGACCAAACGGGGGATTTTAACTAACTCCCACGCATCATGACTTCCCCGCCCCTAAACTAACCTAACTTGACCTGACCTAATATCCCACATGTCACAGCCGTAGGAAACGTTTGCTGCCGCTTACCCTCATCATTGGGAAGCTCAACTCACATGTTATAACTCACATACGTTTTGTCATAATACAAGACGCGGACATAACGTAATGTTTGACCGGGGAAAATGTTCAGGGTATTAAGAGTAAAGCCGCAATGAGGAACAAAAGACAAGACCCACCGCAGAGCACCATTATTTAAGGTGTCGGCATTCTACATTATGGCATTACTGAGAACAAGGAAATGATACGAAATTATCGATGTTAATGCCAACCAAGATCAAACTTCATACAGCCACTGATGTATATGAGCCCTGAGTGTGCCCTGTCAGTCCTTACCGGTCCTTATAATAGGGTGTAGTGATGGCAAACCTGGAAAATCACGAAATGTTCCTTGACAGCCCCAAACCCCAAGCAGACGCCTCCCTTCTGTCAAAACAATCAAATGACTAACTATTCATATCACTGAACAAAATATAAAATGCATCATGTAGGCGATGTTCTGTACTTACATATGTATTCTACGTGATAAGAAATAATGTTAAGCCTGTACATCTTGATTTTTCATTGATAAATTCATACTGTTTGGAGCGGCTATAGATTGCACAAGATGACGTCATGTCGATATCGATGGTAACACTGCAGAAAAAAGTTACCATTTCAACTAAGGTCTCACACATGGAGGTATTATATAGCTTATTATAGCTCCATGGTCTCACACTCCCAAATACAGCCATGTACACAAAACTAGCCTGCACGCAAAGATTCAAGCAAATTATGCAAAAATTAAGCACCGAACTCACAAAACCAAGCACCAACAAACAACAACAACAACAAACAAACTCAAAAATCTAAGATTAGGCTACAAAGATGATAAAGTTCAGTAAGTTACTACTACAGTAAGCTTACTTACTACAGTAAGCTATTCTCACTGCATTCCAATTCGTATATTGCTCTCTTTTTCCTCAGACGTTAAACTGAACGTACGTTTTCATGCAAACGATGGAGATGACGTTTTCGCTACACTTGTTGAATCACAAATGATAAAATTTACGTTCATGTCGAGCCGTCGGCGTACTAGGGTAATAAGGAAGGAAGGGCTTTGGGCTTTATGGCTATCGACTGCACAGTGGGTCATATATTCCAAGGTAAACAAACTGAACTTTCTTTACCTTGATATATTCAGCCAGACATACACGTAATTGGTACTTATTATATCCTCACCCCAGGCAAACCTCTAATGATTCCTTCTCGCAGTAATCAGCTCCGTCGGCACAAGTATCCCGCGCACTACTGCAAATGCTTTTCCATGCACGCATTTTTTTCTTTCTCACAACACATTCTGCAGTTGTTGGCACACGATTCTCAAATGTCAAAAACAATGAAACTGGCTCGTGTAGATGCTCAATCATGCAAGAAAATATTTAATTTGGAATAAATTAGTGTCCACCCAAAGATATGGGAAATTTTACAAGTCTCCATAAAAAATAAGTTATATAGTAGCTGGCAACAGTGGTGGACGTAAACAAACAGCGCATGTGTTGTGTACTCGCTGGCGATCCTGATGAAGGATTTAAAAAAAAGTTGGCGGAATTTTCAACAATGAAATGTGTCATTGGAACCACAAATGTTAAGGGTATGTAGGTACAGTAACTGCCTCGAGGGCCATGCCTTTGCCTAAGCTAAAAGAGGGTGTGATGGGATGAAGTGACCTAGCTACCGGTACTGGCCACACCAAGCTATCCTCCCCTACTAGCTTATCTAGTACAATACATGGACATAGGCTACGTAACTTGACCTAACCCAGACCCCCAGCTAGTTCACTAACCAAACCTGAACATTGGTTCGTAACCTAACCTAACTGTTCAAGCAATTGCTGGTATTTAATCCCTGAATGCAGGAACAGGTAAAAGCATGTGTAAGAAATGGTTAAAATTAGCACGAGAAATAAAATAGATTTGAAGCTGCATCTCCCTAGGACTTTAATAGCAAAGCCTTTACAGTAAGTTTTCCTTATTGGAAAAAATAAGTCATTACTATATACAGCATTATCACAGCAATAATTGTTTATTTTCTTACAGATTTTGGAAGAGCCATTCATTCGCTGGCCAAAATTGGAGAGGAGCTGTACATAGAGCCAGGCGAAACTGGTAAATATATTGATGTGTTTCTCAGGTGGTAAATGCCGAGAATCATAGGATAAGAACGATTTTCACACATATATTCTTGAAGTTACAGTTAAACACATTACATGTCCCTCTTTAAAAATCTGCTTTATGTTGTCATGTTGACTTTTATAGACTATTTCTTGTTCACTTAGGTTAAATTTACAGAAGAGGTACAAGTTTACAAGCTGTTAACAGATGGACTAATATATATATATATTTCTAAGTCCGTTTGTAAGTTTGTAAAGGCAAAGAAGAAGCAGCTGCAATAGCCTACCAAATCTACCTCTTAAAGAAAACACCTGCCCAAATAGGACTATTTCTTGTATCAACTGTACTACCTATATTAGAATATCACTTACTTTATGCATTGTGTTCATCCACTAACATGATGGGTGTTGCACCTCAGGGCTCTCCTTCCGCACCATCAGCTTGTCCCGATCAGCATATTTCTCATATGACTTTGGAAATTCGTTCTTCACCCACTATGACAGCGGCCTGGGAGGCCAGACACCATCACCTGGGGAAGACACACTCAGGTGTAAAGTGGCAATGAAGGTGATGATTATATTTTTTGTCAACATATTCTTACTCATGTTGTTCTATAAACTCTCCAAAAAATGGCCATGAGAAAGGAATATCCAGAAATATACTCATTGTATCCTGCAGTCATACTGTCTTGATGAGTACTATATTTTTTCCTATTGTCTACTTTCATTGTAGGTATGTTGCTTTCTTACATTCACTCTTCATTTATGGTACTGTATGATGTGCCACAATGAAAGGAAGCACAGCCTTTTAGTGTCCACCTGGTCACAGATTTGATTCCGACCTCTCTGATATGAGCTTAGTATACTAACCACCATGGTAACTTGGATTATTCTATTTCTATGTACAATTTTCTTTTCAGGCAGTGCTGAATATATTCAAGGGAATTCACAACCTAGAACGAACTGTTCAACGATGTAAATTAACCTTGAAATGGGAGGAGGCCAAGTTGTTCATCCAGCTTTCTTGTCATTATGGCATTGTCAAGACACACAACTTATCATTCATTGAATGTGATGCCTTACAAGTAAGTGTATATGCAAGTAGGTAAACTAATTGCCACAAAAGACTAGAAATGATCTATGCCACGCTACAAATGGTGGTAGATAGGCAAAAGGTATAAAAAGAAAATATTCTAAGAAAGTATCTCATAATAATAATTTTTTCAGGCGGTGTATGACAAAGATGCCTGTCCGAACCACATGGTGAGTGAGCCTCGGGTGTTACTTGGCGCACTCGCCAGTTTTCACCAGCACACTTTGGAAGAAATATCATTTTGCTTCACACCTCGCAATCTTATACTGAAATCTCACGTAGAAGAACCAGGTGAGGGTGTATGCATTCCTTGCAGTGAGTTAGTGGAGCCTTGTTATGAATAACCTGTAGGTAACTTAGTATTGCATTTCCTTTCAGATCCTAGCAAGGTTGTCCACACTGTAGTTACACTGACAAGAGGCGAGTTTGAAGATTACAACATCAGCCATAACTGCGAGCTAACAGTTTGCCTCAAAGAAATACGAGCACTTTTAGCATTCACTGGGTCAATTGGTCTCTCCACAAAAGCCTATTTTTCTAATCCTGGCAGGTAAGTGACATGTGTTTTAAAGATTCATGAAAATGTGTTATATCTGTGTGGAAACTTGGCACAAAATAATGGGCCTACATTGCCCTGCTAGCATAACAAACAGGCAAGGTCTGTGGACAGGTGCAAGTGGAGACTCTTATGCCATGACTCTTTACACGAGAGTTCCAAGGAGCAGGTGTCAGTGTAGACTAGACTAGCCTAGTACAGTATTGAATATTACTGTTCATCATTAAGTCATCATTGTCTTATGAAATCCATATTCCCCCACCCTCCCCAGTGCTCCATTAAGTCAATCACAATCAAAAGTAAAGTGAATGGATAATATTTTGATATTCTGTAGCCCATGATGACACACAACAGACGGTTAAGCATTGGAAAAAGAAGAATTCTGTTTTAATCATCAAGTATTAATTATCAGAAACAATGTACTACCGTAAGTCCCTTTCTATGGTAAAGGTTTACCAACTACAGAAATGTTATTAATTTTGCAGCCCCCTCATCTTCACCTTTGACAGTAAGCCTTTATACGAGGGCACTCTTGTACTTGCAACCCTCGTTCAGAAGGCTGATGTAGGGAGTGAGCCGGCAAGTAAACCTTGTCATGAAGCTCAAACATCCACTTCATCAACAAAGAAAACTTGTGTGAGTGATTTGTCAGGGGCGGGTGAGATGTCTGCCAAGCATCAGAACCTCCCTAACACATCCACTGATGACAGAGGTAAGGGGAATGTCCATTTGATCTTAATGAGAGGTGTTTGTCCTCTGATGCTACCGTGCACATTCAAAGAATGTCCAGTTATATTCACATAATATATAATGTGTGTGTGTGTGTACATGTGCATGTAAACTTTTGCCATAAAAGGCTAGAAAAGGTTTACGCCATAACATGATATGTGGAAGTAGGCATAAGTAATGAAAAAATATTACTTCTACCATAAGAGGTCCATCATGATATAGGCTAATACCCAATGAAAGGTTTTATGTAAATAGTTAAATGCTTTGCAGTGATTGATTGATTAATTTCAACAGCAGATGTCACAGAACTACAAGATATTACCGTTCCCTTCGACAATTCAAGAGTTGAGAGTAGATGTTCGTCACAAGCGAAGTCACAACACCAGCAGGAGGAGAGTGTCAATGGTGAGACATCCCACAAAGATCCAGTGTTGGTGCCGTCTTTAAGAAATAACCACAAGACAGCACAAGAAGAGGAAGAGGGGGATAGTGACACTGTACCATCATCACCACCTCCTAAAAAGAGCAGATTCTTTTTTAAACGCTGCTTTGAGGCAACTTTTAATCCCGACACTCTGCCTGGCCATAATGTTATCCTTGCAGAAGACTCAGATGAAGAAGATTAGCAGGCAACTGGTTGGCAGATATCAAACAAAGAAGATATAAAACAAAACATAATCATCTTAGTTTCGTTCATAGCATTATTTTTGATGCTGTGATGGTATATAACTACCATTAGATAAAGCTACAAGTACTATACAGAAAAGACTTTTCTCCATAAATTTTAGCTCCTTAGACATTTGCATACACAGATTGAAAAATTTGCTATGCATTATAATGCCCTCACCTGAAGTCAAACAAGATATATTTTACTTGGATCTTTATTGAAAAGCGTGAAATGAAACAGTAGTATCAAGCAAATCTAAAATTGAAATATTAATCAATATTTGGTCATGCTTCCATTAGCTTTTAGAGCATTTTTGATGCAATCTGGCATATTGACAATTTTCTGAAGTTAATTGAAGTCCATGTTCCATTCATTTTACAAATCTTCTTCAGTGAGGTGATGTGCATTGCTGAAGTTCTTAGTTGTTCTTGATGAACCATTTTACTATAAAGTTACGTTATCTGGGGCTGTTGAAATTATTCTTTTATTTTTCAGACACTGCACAGCACCAAGTCTTTCCAGATACTATGATTTCCAATTACCTTCTTGGAAGCTTTGAGAACAATTGTTTACATGTTTGTTAATTTGTTTCTTGTTAGTCTAGTCTATGATGACGCCTGTTCCTTGGAACTCCCTCAAGGGGGTGGCCATGGCAGAAGAATCTCTATTTGCACCTATTCATGTACCTCATTCTCTTATCTGCCGGTGCTCACTTCCCTCTATTCCCTCTCTCACTCAAATACCCCAACGTTATATTCCCATTTAACAGGGAATCATCCTCTCATCACACTCCCGACAACTTTCTACTCATATAATTCTTGTCAACTCATTCTCACCCATTCTTTTCATGCGTCCAGATCATCTCAGTGTGCACCACTTCACAGTTCACTTCTCTGTTTCTAGCCATACCAAATATGCATACCTGCCCATTTCCATCTCTCACCATCCATTCTGTTCACGCCACAGCCACTCAGAGGCTCATTTCCATGGCTTGAATCTAAGACCTCTGACGTCGATTCCGTGTCCAGGTCTCACTTGCCTATGTAACTATTGGAACTATTATGCCATCCCTTATTGCCTTCTTTACTTTCTTTCTCACTCCTTCTCTCATCATGTCACCTAAGGATCCACTACAGTACTTTCCTGCCTTGTAGCGCTCTCCCTTATCTCCCCTTCCACGCTACCATACTTGCACAGGATAGAGCAAAGATATTTTTATTAATTTACATCTTCCAACATGGGTCGTTCCATCATTGTTTTACATTGCTTTTGGCTCAACTCTCATTCTAATATATATTGATCTGCAAAATTAATTACTTCATGCTTTATTTTCTCCAACGCCATCACCTTACTTTCCCCCACATTTACATTTAGGTTTGTTTATTGATTTGTTTCATATTACCTTTTTCTTTTATGCATTTGTTTATTAATTATTATTATAATAATTGTTTTTTATTATTTACTTTCTGGACGTTTTTTTTATTTTCGTTTATTTATGCATTTACAAATTTGCACATTTTCATTTTGTTTATGTATCTATTCTTTTCCCTCGTGTATCCATTTCTCATCCATCGTTCAACAGGTAAATAATGGCAGAAAGTATCCGTAAAGTTTATGGTAGCCTTTTACTGTACTCGAGTGAATTTCAATACAGTATCTGGGTAAATTAATCTTAATTTGTATTTATTCTTAGACGATTTTCAAATGTGCTATGTATTCATCTGTTTTTTGTGTGTGTGTGTGTGTGTGTGTCTGTGTGTGTGTGTGTGTGTGTGTGTGTGTGTGTGTTAACCTTTTGGATTTGAACATTACTTGAATCTGACTTAGTTTATATTTCATGGATGATCTTTGCTTTTACAATCTTCCCTTCCAGACCATTTGGATTGTCAGTGATTTTGTTTGGAAAGTTTAATAGCTTTCAATCCTCTTTCCTAGTAAATGTTAATGTCATGTCTTTATATCCCAATAATCTCCCTGTTGCAATTTTCCTGCTCCTCTGATTTTTACATCTATCTCTTTCTTAACTGTCTGGTGTACTTATTTTTAGGAGTAAGATATTGTTTTGGCTAATGACTCTGTTTCAGTAGTAAACCAGCGGTAGCCTCTTCATTCCACCCTTACATAACACACAAATAGTTTGATATGCAATTGGAATTATTGTTTAGAATGTTTAGTCTGTGCAAATGGAAACTGTGATAATACATGATTATGATAGGACATAAAAAAAGAATGTATATTTTTGTACATAAATGGATTACATTTTTATGATGAAATTTTCTTTGACCATAAATCATTCTCTCTCTCTCTCTCTCTCTCTCTCTCTCTCTCTCTCTCTCTCTCTCTTCTCTTCTCTTCTCTTCTCTTCTCTTCTCTTCTCTTCTCTTCTCTTCTCTTCTCTTCTCTTCTCTTCTCTTCTCTTCTCTTCTCTTCTCTTCTCTTCTCTTCTCTTCTCTTCTCTCTCTCTCTCTCTCTCTCTCTCTCTCTCTCTCTCTCTCTCTCTCTCTCTCTCTCTCTCTCTCTCTCTCTCTCTCTCTCTCTCTCTCTCTCTCTCTCTCTCTCTCTCTCTCTCTCTCTCTCTCGGAACAAAAAGTAAAGGAAAGCATTCACATGTTCACCTGCATATGAATAAAATGTAATCTCATAAAAAAATGTTATCTACAGTAATATACCAAACACAAGGAGAAGAGTGGAGCCCCAAGTGGGTCAGCAGGATACAGGTGTTTCCTTTCTCACAACGCAATAATATATCACGAACATGCTTGTGAATCCAATAACTTGTTTTTCATCTAATCAGATTCCAATGAAGCTTATCATACTCTTTCTTAACATGACCGCCATCCACACAGCAGTTTAAGATATACTGTCCTTGAGATGTTTATTTATGCTATGGTTATTACAGCCTCTTTTTCCTTGTTTTATATAATATACACAGTTTTCATCTATCACCAATCGTCACCAATCAACTGCCACGTAGAAAAGGGGGGAAAAGGCAGGGGACGTGGCTTCTGGGCAAGTTAAACGTAAATTTACTATAGTTAATGTTCCTCTTCCTACAATAATATACATAAAAGGAGACATCAGCGACACCAACAAACAGATAAATAGTAATGACGCAAGAACACTGCTGGGACCAAGTGCAGCTGTCTCATGCACCTTACCCCGGCGAAGGACAAACCACGTACGCACTTCTCTTTCCCTTTTGTCCTAGCCTTGACTATCTCCCTGTCCCAAGAGCAAATTAACCCCTTCACGCCTAGATCTTTCCTTTGATATATAAAATCGTCTGTTGTTAGCCATAAAATTACGAAAAGTAACAATATACCAAATTAGCTAGTGGACAAGGATACTAAACAGGTCACATCTATAAAATATTGCTTATGTTAGCTAAATATTGTCTAAAGTAACCCCAATTACAAAGAAAATTACGTTCTGGCCAACTTCTGGGCATCAAGAGGTTAAGGCTTGTTTTAAGGCTACACCACCAACACTCCTTCTGCGATGCTAAGGAAGCCACCAACACACAAAGGCAGAAAGGGGACGTCTAACATTGTCATAGACTGAAGTATGTAAGGTCAAGAGTAGGCTGAATGTATAGTTATACGTCTGTGATGGGGACGAGGTGATCAACGGAGGTGCTTTAGAGAAAGAGTTTTGTTTTGATCATGAAAGGTGTTTTTGTATATTTGTATTTATTGTATATTAATATTCTTAGGAGTTCGGAGCTTCATTAATACACTTGTACGGCTGAAATTCTCAGAAGGAAGGGAATGACCAATCAAGAACAGGATGAATACTCAGAATATCCATAAAAAGTTATTACTGAAAACTAGAAGGAGGACAGTTCAGAGATAGTGCGTGTGAGAATGTGCAGCATGTTGGTAAAGACTGAATAGGAGGAGGAAGTTTACAAGTTTATTGAGAAAAGAAAGGGGGGGGGATTCAAAAGATACAGAAAAAGGAGGAAGAGGAAGGGGTATAGTGGGATACAGATACTGCGCATTGTTAACCCCTTCACGCCCAGAGCTTTCCTTTGCTATAAAAAATCGTAAGTTGTCGACCCATAAAATTACGAAAAGTAGCTTAATACATCAAATTAGTTAGTCGACAAGGATACTAAATAGGTCATATCTATAAAATATTGCTTATATTCACTAAAAATTGTCTAATGGTAGCTAAATTACAAGGAAAATAATGTTCTGGATCTCAAGGGGTTAAGACGAAATAAGAAAACTTTTGAAACTACAGGCAATCAAGACGTCTCCATGGTGTGTGTGTGTGTGTGTGTGTGTGTGTGTGTGTGTCACCTGCAACTCTTTCATAAGCTTGACGTGAAATTTAATAACATAAGGACACGGTGCAGATAAAATGTACAATAATTCCTACTTTTTTTTTCGCCGTCCTGCACGTGACACAAGCATGAAAGAAGGTAAAGAAGACAAGATGGAAGACCTGATACTATGAGACGCACTAAATTATTTCTATTGTCGTGGCCTTTAAATCCGCAGCACATTACGTATAGGGGAGGCGGTAGCAGAGTGGTTAGCGTCTCCGACTGGTGTTCTCGGTGACCCGAGTTCGATCCCCAACGAAAACCAAAACCTTTCTGCATCGTCGAGTGGCCTAAGAACACCCACATGCTTTGCCCATTAACTCTACCTTCAATTGCGAGTGCATCGGAGGACACAGGGGGGCGGCATGAACCTCTCTAATCACAGGCGCCACTATAAAAATCTTGCCTGCGCCACCACGGGCGAGGACCAAACATCACAGCCCTCAAGTGAACCTCCAGAGCCTACCATCCCTGGGTCACCACTGCCTACAGGCGCTATAGGCCCAACTGTTATATAAAAAAAAAAAAAAAAAAAAAACTATACCACAAAGTGTAGCTACGTAATTTTAAATCATCTACACACTCAGTTTCATTTTTCTATATTTACACCTAGTTCATAATACGCTGTTTTGCTGCTATAGTTACACCTAGACTATCTGTTACTCCCTGTTTTTGTTTTTGTTTTTTATGTGTGTGTGTGTAGGTATAAGCTATTTAAGAAGGGTGTTAAGGTTGGTGGGGGTAGAGGGGAAGGGAAGGTGTAGCTACCGTAGATAACAGTAAAGTCGCCAGGACAACGTTTCTTTGTTATTTACAGACGTGTGGTAGCGTTAATACTTACATTTCTACATCCATGATTTCAGGAAAGTTAGAAGAGGCTATCTGGAAAGTCTGTATCATTTTGTGTCTTCATCTGCGTCATATTAGGGCTATAAATGAACAAATTATAAAAATAAAACCGAGTGGCGACATTGTTATACCTACTACAGTAAAGTCGCCAGCTAGTATTTTAACCCAACAGTTGAGTCGCCATGATGTGGTGTGGTGAGGTAAAAACCTTACAACTAAAACCCTTTACAAACTCCTTACAAACCCTTTACTGCCCCACATATTGAATGGTCCTAAATAAACCCTGAGAACAACGCCATATGCTGATTTGGGTTATGATGTACACCCACCTGACTCTCTCTCTCTCTCTCTCTCTCTCTCTGTCTATCTCTCATGCAACAATTTGTGAAGAAGATGTCACTGCTGACT
Source organism: Chionoecetes opilio (assembly GCA_016584305.1). Lineage (NCBI taxonomy): Eukaryota > Metazoa > Arthropoda > Malacostraca > Decapoda > Majidae > Chionoecetes > Chionoecetes opilio. Next base: position 264,978 of record JACEEZ010020305.1, read on the forward strand.
GTGATGATTGTGCTGCAAATGGTGATGATGATGATGATTAGTGAGATGGGAAGAAAAATGACCCGGTTATACACACACACAAACACAGTTGCTAATACTGAGCCGCACCTACACGTAGGCAACCCCTGGATACATGTCTTCAGTGTCGACCGACCGTGGAATGATAAATGTCAGTAATAAACAGTTGAATTAATAATAAATGACTGAGGCAAACATCAAGACAAAGTATAGCAGTTAAGATAGCGACACGCACGAGGCACCATGCACGGTGTCATTGCAGAGACGCTATGATTAGCAGGTGGCATCCCCAGAAGGGAGAGTGACGGTGATAACAGTGAAGACGCTGCACCACGGTGAGACAAGCTGATGTTTGTGGAAGTGAGGCACCGCGGGTGTCCTCCAGACTATATCAGGCAGACACCCGCACCGCTTGTCCCACTGCCCGTCCGCCGCAACCCAGCACCACCAAACCCACCCACTCACACGCCCACCCACACTCCCACACGCCAACATGAAGGCGGCCGCGATTCTCGCCGTGGCCGCAGGTACAGTCACGGAAGGAGGTCGTGCGGGGCTGAAATATGAAGCTGCATTATTGACTTTCAGGGGCGGCATAAAGGGCCTGACACTGTCAGGAAATGTTGGATGAGGGACCAAGAACCATTGCATCCCTTACGTATACTTTGTTTACCGTTCCCTGCAAGGGTAATAAAGGGGCTTGTGTCTTGGTTCCCTCCCTCCCTGTGTCCTCTCCACCACCACTGTCATCACTCACAAGCCTCTCCTCTCTTACAGCCGCGCTCTGTCTCGCCTCAGTTCAGGGTGAGTACTTGCCAGTGTCTGTGAGGCGTGCCCTGCCCGGGAGGCCGCGGCTCCCCGCCTCGGATGGGGCGTGGCCGCAGCAGGGGTAGGTCATCCTAGGGTCAGAGGTAAATAAGGGTATACAGGTCATGAGTTCCACGATAGTCATTTCGAGATTCCGTGTGTTTTGGAGACACTTCATAAGCCGTGCCTCCCTAACCATCTGGTGGGCGAGGTAACGCTTGTCTATGATGCTATAATAGTAAACACTGATTGACATAATGACTTCATCTATGTGGTATCACTTTTGTTTCTCTCTCTAAAGCTGCTTGTAAACCCGGATTGGTTGACCTTGGCGATGACGAGGAAGTATGCGTCTACTTTTACCGGAGCAAGAGTACGTGGCACGGCATGAGGACCAACTGCCAGGTGCTGGGCTTGGACCTGGCCACGCTGACGGGCACCCTGCACCAGCGCGTCATTCAGTACATCAACAGCCAGCCAGGTGGGCCACATATAGGACTGTGTTCAACTTGTTTCTCCAAGTAAGAAAGATTAAAATTTTGAATGAACAATTTAGATTTATTATATTGCATGACTTTTGATTCATTTTGGTTGTATAGCTTTTTTTTCATTTTATGGAACTCAAACGTCTTTCAGTCATTCTATCACATTTCCTTTACCACGCAAAGTGGATCCAACTGTCACTAAAATGTACTAACTAAAAGTTGGTAACAACGGTAAATGGCGAAGAAGTAGCTACTCGCCGATTGTTTGATTTATGTGCAGATTAAGGCGAGAAAATGAGATATCGTATTCATATTGATGCTATGGAAAGGGTAACCGTAATTTCTTTTTTTTCCGACACACCGGTACAGTATTGTAGTCAAGACTACGAATACAAAAAAAGGCAAAAAAGCAATTTGAAACCATTATTATCTGTTGAGAGGAATTTGAGAGTGGCTGGTTGAGGAAGCAAACTTATGATGTATGATGTATGTACGTACGTAAAACACTTCCAAAGACTAAGAATCCTACCCGATCTTGGTTTCATATTAATTCATTGAGTAACACGCTATACGTTTTCGCTTGGCTGCTTTTAAGTTTAGACTAAGGAGTTTCACGTCTTCATGAGAGCCTTGAGGCAAACTTACGTCACCATGATGCACATATCTCTGTTCCTGTTTCAGACTCTGACCTGAAGGACGAGGCTTTTTGGGCTGGCGGCACAGACGAGGCATTTGAGGGCAGGTGAGATGATGACGTGACGAGTTTTCTCAGCGCGAGGTCAAAGTTAGTCAGTCCTCAGCACAAAGACAAACAAAAATTACGCTTTCTTGAAATCCTCTCATAATCTCACATCCCTTTCCACTTTTATGACGCATTCGTTTCTCCTGCAGCTGGAGGTGGATACACGACAACAAGGTGGTTCCCCTGGGCACGCCCCACTGGTACGACTGCAGGAAGACGGATGAGCCTGACGGCGGCACCAAACAGAACTACATGTGTCTCCACAAGCCGAGCTTCCACTTCAACAGCTGCTATGGCACCGATAACTTATTTGGTATTTGTCAAGACTTCAGTTAGAGTTCCCGGCAGAGCTCAGCACTCAGCAGTCACCGCGCGACTTGTTGCTGCTCCTAACCCACCCGCTGGAATTATAATCAAGACAGTCGATCAGTGTAATAAAATGAACATACACTATTGCTGAAATCAATAATG
>JACEEZ010020305.1:272500-292500 GCA_016584305.1 Chionoecetes opilio
TTATCGTGTATAGATAACCAGGTGACAATACTACATTGGACAAATATATAAAATTATATTTGCATAGCAACAGTTGCTATGGAAATGGTACAAAATAACATATTCCCAAAACAATTATGATTTTCCATATATATTTCCCGACCACTATGCATGATGATTATATATTTGAACTGAAAATGACCACCTATGAGTACACATAACCTTGCAAACTCTACGCAACAATATTTTTATATTATACCCATGTGTTGCTATGGTAACGAAGACAACAACTGACTGAACTGAGTCCTTATTGCCCATAGATTTAAGCAGTTTAGACGAAGTATGAACAGTTTAGACTAAACATGTTGGTCTGAAATATGTAATGTGGCTGTCATGGTAACCAAAAAATAACAATGAAGCTACACGATTTCGAAATTTTCATTGCCAGATTTGAAAAGTAGACAAAATTTCCTTTCAGATGGTATATTATGAAGGTGTTACCGCATGGGTACCACGAAAAATATTTTTTCAGCCCTTGGCCCCCGGACTATAGAGTACAGCCTTTCCAGTACATATACACCACCTCGGCGTCTCCTATAAGCCCTCCATCAACATGCATTTGCAACATTTATAGTGACGTCAGCGTGTGTCCTTCCGTCCCCTTTCCGATCCAGTGTTAGTTCCTCGATGTGAACTTTTATAAAATCTCACATGTATAGAAAATATTCACTCAAAGTCTAAAAAATATCAGTTTTGTCGCTGAATATTACCTTTCTTCCGTGCGTGCGTCTCAGGCGGTGTGATATAAACTGCACTACATTGTTTTAAGATATGTGAAATATTAGAGGTTTGAATTTGGCAAAGCATCCCCTGGCTAACACAGGGTAATGTTTTGCTGTGTTTGGGGGATCAATGAATGACACTCTGCCCTGCCCATGATACGAATATGATGATTGACTTGTATTGGAACTCGCCTGCAACTATAGCCTATACTAGAGTACCTTAATATATAGAGTAGTGACAATTCGATTTGTGGGCGCCATCTTAGCGCCAGGGCCTCTTCGTTCACTCTAGACCCGGGGAAGTTCTCAAGGCATTACCCCGCACTATATCATGTTATACATGTATAAAGGATATACTGTTATCTTCGGAAATGCTTGTTCTATAAGATTATCACATAAAACATAGTAACACACATTAAATAAAGGTCATTATGAGACTCTGAAGAAATATGATGAACTTCACATTCACTTAAAACTCGTCGTCATGTAAAACTTTGTGGGACAGTATAAGATGGAAGAACAATAGAAGCAGCCTTTATAGCTTCATGACATTCGTTTTGATAAATGCAGGTAGTAGCATGTATAAATTAGCGTTAACTAAATAAATCGCGGCGCGTCGACCGCTTTCTTCCTCTTCTCTCTCTCTCTCTCCTTCCTCTCTCTCTCTTTCCTCTCTCTCTCTCTCTCTTTCTCTCTCTCTCTTCTCTTCTCTCTCTTCTCTCTCTCTCTCCTCTCTCTCTCCGCTATATATTATTATATAATAATATAATATATATAATATATATTAGATTGGAAGAGAGAGAGAGAGAGAGAGAGAGAGAGAGAGAGAGAGAGAGAGAGAGAGAGAGAGAGAGAGAGAGAGAGAGAGAGAGAGAGAGAATTTGAAAAAGGTTTTTGGTTACTCTCTCTCTCATATCTCTCACTCATAATCTCTTTCACTTATCTCTCTCTCTCTCTCTCTCTCCGTGAAAGAGAGAGAGAGAGAGAGAGAGAGAGAGAGAGAGAGAGAGAGAGAGAGAGAGAGAGGAGAAGAGAGAGAGCAGAGAGAGAGAGAGAGAGAGTAACCAAAAACCTTTTTCAAATTCTCTCTCTCTCTCTCTCTCTCTCTCTCTCTCTCTCTCTCTCTCTCTCTCTCTCTCTCTCTCTCTCTCTCTCTTTCACATCTCTCAATAACATCATGAAATCGGGTAATTTTTCCCGATTGATGTGGTTATTTATTTAGTTAACGCTAATTTATACATGGTTCTAATTTATTTATCAGAAAACGAAATATACAATGGAAAGCTAATTAAATTCCGCTTCTATTGATATTGTCCATGTAAAATGTTTTCGAGCAAAATATTAAATGGGAGCTGGAGTTGGTAAATATCAAGTTCATGCATATTTCTTGAGAGTCTCATAATGGCCTTTCTTTAGTGTGTTTTACGGATTTTTATTTGATAATATTATAGAACAAGCATTTCCGAAGATAACAGTATATCTTTTATACTGATAAACATATATTTGGTAGGGGAAAATTACCATAAGCTGGCAAACACGGGCGCCAAGTGGAGTTTGTTGGTCCTCCAGCTCGCTCCGACGGGCGGCATTTGGCTTGAAGCCGCTAGATCGTGACATCAGTGCAAGACACCTATACTGTTGGCAGGTATGTATAGTACGTGGTTTCCATTACGCGCACGTATACATTGGTACATGAAAGGGTTGAGTGAGTTATACAGCAGAGGTTATAATGATGATAATGAAACAGATGAAATAGGTTGATAGGGAAAACTGTTGGGGTAATTCCATATACGTAATTTAGGAGAGTTAAATTTTCGAGGTGACCAGAGGTTGTGGGTGTGCGGCATTGTATCCTGAGAAGTGAGTGGACTGCGAGTGTTAGGAGTCTTGAGGAGGATCAAATATATGCAAGTTTGGTATAATGTCTACTGGTGTGCCATTGAAGCGGTCTGGAATGGCCGCTAGTTGGCTGATGTCTGTAGGCAAAAGGCGGTGACAAAGGCGCCAGCGTGTATAGAGGTAAGTCAAAATTAATGATTGCATGGAAGATTAGGTAGTGGGTCCCTCCCTATACATGTTAAAGTTTTTCAGCTCATTACTTATGGAACGAGTGAATTACTAAAAAAGCCATCAATGACATGTTGCAAATCAAATCTATAATTGAGAAGGACGGAAATGCTCAGAACTCTTGATTTTCGATTAACCCCTTGAGGCCCAGAAAGTAATTTCAATTGTAATTTGGGTACCATTAGACGATTTTTTACGGCATGTAAGCAATATTTTATAGCTATGACCTGTTTAGTATCCTTGTTGACTAACTAAATCGGTATATTCAGTTAGTTTTCGTAATTTTATGGCTAACAACAGGCAATTTTATATAGCAAAGGAAAGATCTGGGCGTGAAGGGGTTAATATTAATGATTGACGTGTGTTGTCCGTGGAAGTATAGGTGAGGAGGTTTGTTTTTCCATGTACTGTATGATGATTCTCGTCGCTTGAGGTACCCGAGGCTGCGTGGGAGCGGATATAATGCGTAATTCCTTTTAGAGAGACGTACGTGTCACACATCGAAATCTAGTAGTGATAAGGGTTCCCGAAGCCAAGGCAAGGGTGGGGGATGGATGAGGGAGGTAGTGTGATAGTCGCTACCAGAGCACACTGACACCTTATATCTGAGACGCACCGCTGGCCCGTCCCCACAACGCCGCACACACACACAGGTTAACATGAAGGGGATAGTGACGCTTGCTGTGGCCGCAGGTGAGGTTTCTATCCCGTGTTGTTATTATATTTGCTCGATACACATAAACGGGGAAAGGTCATGTGGAAAATAGAGATTGTTTAAATATTAGTTACATTTAGACATAGTTAGGTGCCTTATAGGACGTGTAGGAAAGGCACCATGCAAGTACTTCTGCCTATGTTTCTATCCCGTGTTTATATTTGCTGGATACACATAAACGGGGAAAGTCATGTGAAAAATAGAGATTGTTGAAATATTAGTTAAGTTTAGACATAGGTGCCTTATAGGAAGTGTATATAGGTAAGGCACCATGCAAGTACTTCTTCTGCCTGTATCTATCTTATCACCAAACAAGCATTACTTCCAACATTCACGGTGCTTTTGTTTCTTCCAGCTGTTCTTGGCCTCTGCTCAGCGGAATGTGAGTACCTGGTGTTCCGAGTGCGCCCTAAGTACTGTACACAGGGCGATGAGTTGTGCAGTTACTGAAGCACCTCTCTTGGTCACTGCAGGTGGTATGAAGGAAGAGACTTTACATACGTGCAGGACAGGGGCGTTGTGTGCGTCGGACGGCAATTACATAAAATAAATGTTTATAATTAGGATTTGAGCGCCAGGATCAGGTCGTGTTAAAGTTACAGTGGTGCTTGAGATTTAGCGGGATGAAATGGGTCACCTTCAGTGCTCAGAGCTAGCAAGTCTGGGTGCCACTAGTGCTCAGAACGGTGAAAATGTGAGGGTACACGAGCTCTTCAACCTCACTCCACACTTTCTCTCGTCCTTAGATCCCTGTCCAGACGGGTTCGTTAACTTGGGCAGCGACCCAGTGGAGCCTAAATGCCTCGGCTTCGGCGGCAGCAGCTCCGGCACTTGGCACTCCATGCTCAGCATCTGCGAGTTGCTGGGGGGCTCCCTCGCCAAGATAACGGGAGACATGCACAACAAAGTCTACCAATACATCCTGGACAGACCAAGTAATTGAAAGAAAAGCAAGTGATGCAGTAGAATGGACTGTGAATGAATGAAGCTAACTAACTATTGTCCTCTCTAACCGTACCTCCTTTTTTTCCTTCACAGCCATGATGGATAAATGTTTCTGGATCGGAGGCAATGACGAACATATGGAGGCTCAGTAAGTGCACTAGAGGGGTGTGTCGCCCTTCTCTGGAATCAGCATACAGTTGCATTCCAGTAGTATGATCAAAGCGGTTTATTTATCCGGAAAGACATTATAGTGCACTAATTCTGGGTATGTGTCAGCCGTTGGTGCTGTTTAACTTCAGAGGGTTAAACTATAGAGGGTCTGATTTAACTGATTTCCTTTTTTTAACTGATCATTAACCTTTACCTGTTTCCCATTACTATGAGAGAGAGAGAGAGAGAGAGAGAGAGAGAGAGAGAGAGAGAGAGAGAGAGAGAGAGAGAGAGAGAGAGAGAGAGAGAGAGAGAGAGAGAGAGAGAGAGAGAGAGAGAGAGAGAGAGACGCAAAGACTATAATCCCATCCCTAATATAATCCCTTTATAGTTGCATCCTAACTGTAGAGGGAACTGCTGCCCTTCCTGACCGCTGTTCTCTCCCTGCAGCTGGGTGTGGGTGAGTGACGACACGGAGCTACCGCTGGGAGGGCCGCACTGGGACCCCTGCGACAGGGAGGAACCCAACGGAGGCTTCGATGAAAACTACCTGGCCATCTGCCCCGACAGATACTACTTCAAGGACTATCCCGGAGACAAGTTGTTCCACGCTATCTGCCAAGTCGAAACAGGAGCAATATATAAGTAAACAAATAACAAAGGAGAATGATAAATCCACTGGTTGTTAAGTTTTTTCAAACTGAAAAAAATTATCTGGCGATCTGGCTTAACTAACACCATGGCATTACCACATACAGCAGGACGCCTGGTATCCTGCAATATCTAGATATAAACATCGACCGTTTAATGGATATTTCTAGTGAATAAAAGTACTTTACCTTCAACAAATTAAAGTACACAAATAAAACTCAAATAAAAGAAAATTACAATTCTGTTTTAATGACTTCCCATGCATACTTTAATATAAACATGCACAGTAAAACCAACACCGATAGAGACAAGTCCAACACTATGCCATATGAACCCCGCCATAACATTGAACACTACGCGCGTATACGAGTCGTCTATTATTTCATGCTTAATAATTAACACAACATGCTTGCAATTCGACTTGACTTCTTTGCAGGAATTTCCGCGTGATAGTAATGTAATGTACGTAACATGGCTGCCAGGAATAGAGCGCATCAAAATATACATTGTCTGCCTATCTGCCACGCACAATGCATGGCAGTCGTTTTGGTGAGGAGGTGATACACGCACGCTGTGATACACGCACCGAAATTATGCTCAAGGTCTATATACTTTGATGGTTCTTTTATTGATTGATTGTGATGCCAAAAAGGGGGAAAGATGCCAGATATCAGAGGTCGTATGGCACTATGGCAAAGCAGACAAAAGGGAGGGGTTAGAAAGAAAGAGTACGTGAAACGGTGAGGGATGCTGGGGATAGGGGAAAGGAACGAGATGTTAATAGTTTATTTTATGCTTCCTCTATACCCGCCGACACTGGCCAAGTGCAGACCTCAGCCTTAACCCCTTGAGACCCAGAACGTAATTTCCATTGTAATTCAGGTACCATTAGACGATTTTTAGTGAATATAAGCAATATTTTATAGATACAACCTGTTTAGTATCCTTGTCGACTAAATAAATTGGTATATTAAGTTACTTTTCGTAATTTTATGGCGAACAACAGACGATTTTGTATAGCAAAGGAAAGATCTGGGCGTGAAGGGGTTAGGTGATGAGGCTAAGGATGACAAGGGTAAGGGATATTGTTGGCACCAGACGTCTCCCAAAGTCTGTTGAGTCTCATCATCATCATCAACGAAAGGAGGAGGAAGGTATGAAGCAAGGATGATATATAATATCATCCTTGGTATGAAGGCTGACTCAAACCCAAGAAAGTAGACCTAAATATTTTACAGACTAAGAAACACAAGGAGCTTAAATATCACATACCAGTGTCCATGCGCTCCTATATGGCCCGTATAGGAAGGCGACTCTACATAGAAAGAGTTGGTGGCGCCAGAAGTGATTCATATAGGAAGATGTGGTCGCAGCCTCACAGGTGCGTGGCCAGGCGGGTGTGGTGGCTGTCAGGTGTGGCAGCCACTCTTACCCTTGAGGCCCAGAACGTAATTTCCATTGTAATTTGGCTACCATAAGATGATTTTAATTAATATAAGCAATATTTTATAGATATGACCTGTTTAGTATCTTTGTCCACTAGCTTATTTGTTATATTAAGCTCCTTTTTGTAATCTTATGGCTAACAACAGACGATTTTATATAGCAAAGGAAAGATCTGGGCGTGAAGGGGTTAATGAAGCACCCCTTGACACCAGTGCCCTCGCATGTGCCACGTACTGCCTCGCACTCCTACCACCCTCCTCTGTTAACCTCCTTAAAGGATTAAAGGATGAGAACAATGTATAGGGAGAAAGCTTATTTATTCAATCTTTTTTTTCGATTTGTTATTCTAATCATCATCACAGGATATTCCCTGAAAGCTTATCATCACTAACTCTCACATAAGTGTTTGAGTTTGCTACAATGCAAATGTGTTTTCTTGAATATTTCTGCAGCGCGCAGGTCGCTCGAGGCGCATGGGTCGAGGATTCTTCTTCTCACTACAACACAATGGTCGGCCGCCTAAATTTGGCAGATACCACTTTCGAACATGTCGCCATCAAGGCTGTGAAAGTAGTAGTCCGGTGGAGAGAGACTGAGGTGGTTCTTGGAGGTGCTGCCGTTGGGTTCGGTGCCGTTGCAGGGGTACCAATGGGGCGTGCCGTAGGGGATTCTCGTACCGTCGGTAATCCATTCCCACCTGAGGGAGAAGGGAATGGAGGGGTGATTGAGGCGAGGGGGGACGCAGGACAATAAGAGTAGGGGGTTGCCCTTGCGCTGAGACATTACGTGAAAGCTTATGTATCCATCTTCGCCCCACACAACGTCTCACCTGCCCTCAAACACCTCGTCCGTCCCTCCGATCCAGAAAGCTTTGTCCTCAAAACCTGAAAAATAACCAGCGGTGTCCACATATTTTTTCCAATTTATTTGCTTGTATCTATAAATTTATTGTTATTATTCACACAATATATTTTTCACGGGATGCATGAATTTTGAATAGCCTTCACTCATAACCATAGATACGTATATACTATAAATATATATATATATATATATATATATATATATATTAGGGTGGTCCTCAAATATAAGGTAAAATTTCGAAATAACAATGACTTAACAATGCCTTAGGTCTCACCCCTTCATTAGCTTCCTTTGAGTCTAGAATGCATGTATACAAAATTTGGATTGATTTGAATAACATTTGGAGGTGTCACACGAGGCCATTCCGAGTCCCCCCCATGCGTTTAAGATGCAGTGAGTATTAGCGAGACCACCGAGAGACAATCATCTCGGTGGCCACGGTATTAGCCGAGACCACCGAGAGACAAGGCCTGGTGGATCGCCCGTGACGTCACACCATAAGGATGCCACCCGCTCCGCTCCCCGTACAAGTTTACCTACCTAATATAATGTTTATCAGTATAAAAGATATACTGTTATCTTCGGAAATGTTTGTTCTATAATATTATCAAATAAAAAACCGTAAAACACATTAAAGAAATGCCATTATGAGACTTTCAAGAAATATGCATGAACTTAAACTTTTCGCCATTTAATATTTTGTGCAAAAACTTTTTACATGGAGAATATCAATAGAAGCGGAATTTAATTAGCTTTCCATTGATATATTTCCTTTTCTGATAAATAAATTAGAACTATGCATAAATTAGCGTTAACTAAATAAATAACATCATGAAATCGGGTAATTTCCCAGATTTCATGATGTTATTTATTTAGTTAACGCTAATTTATGCATGGTTCTAATTAATTTATCAGAAAAGGAAATATATCAATGGAAAGCTAATTAAATTCCGCTTCTATTGATATTCTCCATGTAAAAAGTTTTTTGACAAAATATTAAATGGCGAAAAGTTTTAAGTTCATGCATATTTCTTGAAAGTCTCATAATGGCATTTCTTTTGTGTGTTTTACGGTTTTTTTTATTTGATAATATTATAGAACAAACATTTCCGAAGATAACAGTATATATTTTATATTGATAAACATATATTAGGTAGGAAATTATATGATTTCATGATTTTTTATATCTAGTTAACGCTAATTTATACATGCCGCTAATTCATTTATCACTAAACAAAATATATCAATGGAAAGCTAATTAAACTCCGCTTCTATTGATATTCTCCATGTAAAATGTTTGCGAGCAAAATATTAAATGGCGAAGAGTTTAAGTTAATGCATATTTCTTGAAAGTCTCATAATGGCCTTTTCTTTGTGTGTTTTACGGTTTTTTATTTGATAATATTATAGAACAAACATTTCCGAAGATAACAGTATATCTTTTATACTGATAAACATTATATTAGGTAGGTAAACTTGTACAGGGAGCGGAGCGGGTGGCATCCTTATGGTGTGACGTCACGGGCGATCCACCAGGCCTTATCATCTCGGTGGCCACGGTATTAGCCCCTCAAGGGGGGGGGGGGGTATCGTGTGGGCCCATAACCCACTCATTGTTGCCCGGTTTCTGTGGACATCAGGGAGGCCTTTGTAGCAAATGGGAACTTCTTTCGGTGCTCCTCAATGACTTGCAAGAGGAACTGATGCTGTTCTTCGTTCTTGGTGAGGAGGGCATTATACTCTTGCATTAGGGCGACTCCTCTCTCTGCAAAATCGTTGACCACCTTGATGTTCTGAAAGGTCTTGCTTGCCTCTGCAAATTCTGGCAGATCCTTCCACTTTTCTGGATCCTGATGAAGGAACTTCTGTGACACCCCAAAGTTGTCAAGAAGCTTGGTGGAGTTACTAGTGACAAAATCTGCCAGAGTCTTTCTTTCAGGATTTGTGGGTGTCGGATCCAGTTGTATACGAGGAGGCGGATTTTCTTGACCCTTATCTCTCAAGGCTGAAACCATGGCTCTCTTCACATCAGCAGGCACTTATGAATCAAAGCGGCCCAAAATCACCAAATTCTCACTAAGATACCAGAGATGATGGCAAAATGTCTTGGTGGTGTGCTTCCTCACAGGTATATCACCATAAGTCATTACCTTGTAAAGAAAATGAAGGTCATTGGCAGGGGCTTTTATAGCTAAAGGGGCTTCAAACCAGGCCTTTACATACATTTGAACAGCAAAGGCTACAAATTGGTTGCCTTTCTGTCACTTACTTTAGTCCTGTCCAGAGCAGCAGCAACCTCTGGTGAGATTATGTTAACAGGTCGAGTACATTGACGTTTTGTTGGAGATGGCGTGCATGATTCACTGCTACTACATGATGAATGTTGCTCCAGATCTACCTTTGCATACCTTTCCTTTTTTAACTTTTCTTCCTGCTGTTACCGCTCATCCGATCTCTTCCTACGCTTGTGAATTCGATCTTCCTTTAATGCCAAAGCAATATCAACTCCATCCATGTATCCTCGCCGTTCCTTCTCTCGTTGAGCCTGAAGAAATTCTAGATCTTCGTCAATTTTAATCATTGCCATAGCTTGAGCATGGGCAATGTCAAAAACGTCGGCAAATGAATCTTGAAAAGCAGTTTCTTTAGCAGTTTGTGGGACTGATCGTCTATTTTTTCTTTCAGTAACTTTCGCAGTCTCAAACAATTTCTCCAGTTTTTCTCGGACGTGAAAGTCTGCTGATGTTGGAATCCGTGCTTTTTTCCATAGGTCAATTACTTTTGTTCCTGTTTCCTTTGCTGCTTCTCGAACTGAAAGCTTTCTTTCCTTGTGCAGAAAAAAAAAGTGTCTCAGGACATCACCATGGGAGGGCAGCTTCCTCGCACTAATTTTTTCCAGTGGCTGGCCCACCAACCACACTTCAGTGATAGATCTCGTAGAAAATGCCATGATATTTACCTGTGAATGAAATTATGGTATTAACTGCACGTCTCTAATGCAACCGTGTAATTGATGCTTACATTCCTTTGAGTCTGCTCGCCTGATTAGTATTCTATCCCAGATAGGCTAGGATATGATCGTATGAACTGATCGAGAACGTAAATGTGAAAGAAACCACATTTTACAACGGCTACAACAACAGTTTATTGTTACATATATGATTCAAGTAGGACATATGAAGATTGTAAATGACGTACGGATAAGATAAATAGGTAATATGAAATGAAACCATATGGGTAGCTGAGATGAAATGAAAGCAAATATACTAACTTATACAACAACATTTTCAAGGCCAAAAATTAAGCTTTTGTCAAATCATTATCCCCCTACCTGAGGCAGGATAACAATCAGTAGAGCACAATAAAAATATTTAGTTGGAAAGTGTTATTTGCACGGTTCCAACGGACACACTACCAATAGGTCAATAGATGATCGTTTTTACCTTCGGTAGGGAACATTAACCCCCATGTGGCAACAGTAAATATTATCCAATCGAGTACAAATTTCAAGCAGCTTAATGAATCCATTACATGGAACAAACCTAGGGAGTGAGACATTTTGAAAGTCAACTTTTGGTTTTGAGGACCACCCTAATATATATATATATTATATATAAATATATATATATATATATATATATATATATATATATATATATATATATATATATATATATATATATATATATATATATATATATATATATATAATATATAGCGAAAGTGTGTATGTCTGTCTGTCTGTCCGCGATAGGTGCCGCCCCCAGTGCCCCAATCCCCTCATATGGCACAGTTTTGGAACCAGCTCGACCAGAGGAAGGTGTTAAGCCCACTTATGAGATGATCCGATCACTTTTTTTTTTTTTTTTTAGCAGCCTATTAGCGAGAATTGTGAAAAAAGTGGGTTGCGAGAATTGAGGAAACCTTGATGTAGGGTGATGGGTAATGGGTGAGTGAATGGGTGGGGTGATGGGTAATAGGTGTGGGGTGATGGGTGAGTGAATGGGTGGGGGGTGATGGGTGATGGGTGAGGGAATAGATGGGGGGTGATGGGAAATGGGTGAGTGAATGGGTGTGTGGTGATGGGTAATGGGTGAGTGAATGGGTGGGGGGTGATGGGTAATGGGTGAGTGAATGGGTTGGGGGTGATGTGAATGGGTTGGCGTTAATACATACAATCATGATTTCAGGAAAGCTAGAAGGGGCTATCTGGAGCGTCTGTGTTTGGTGGGCCTAAGGCACACCAAACACAGGTGGTGGGCCGAAGGCCCACCAATAGCCCTCCGCAGGAGCTAGCCAAAAAGTCCGCCCGGAGGGCGGCTTTGCGGCTAGTATATATATATATATATATATATATATAAGTATTACAGTATTCAGAATGCGAAAGTCAATAGTTATGGTGGTAATCAAGACGACCTGTTATTATTCTTTACAAAGTATTCTTTTCTACAGGAGGAAAACTCCTTCCTTTATTACCAATATTCTTATTTACTTCTGGAGGACTCAACCAACACCTTCACTCCTTCATTCCCATCACTATAAACTGCCTTACGCTGATTTAGTTCATCCTTACATATAGCTCTTTCCCCGAGCAACATCAGCACACGGCGGGAACTGCCGAAAATGGTCATACACCTTATTCTTATAATAGTTGCCCTGCCTCGCCTTTGAAAGGGCTGACTTAAGGTGGTCGCTGCCTCACCTGGCTCGCGTAGGATGAAGTGCATCAGTTTTTGGTGCAGATCACCCGTCAACTTAGCCAGATCGGCCCCCATCGTTTTACAGTGGGATCTCGTTCCATGCCAAGTGGTGTTTTCAAATACGAAAGACAAACATATCGGTACCTCGTCAGCATCATTGAAGTTAATGAAATCATCTGGGCACGAAATGGCACCTGCAGGGAAGAGAGACATTATTGAGTCCATTCACTCATGACCTCACTCTCGAATAACCTCAACATTACTCCCATGACCTGTATACCCTTATTTACCTGTGCTTCCTCTGACCCTATATGACCTACCCCTGCTGTGGCCACGCCTCATCCGAGGCGGGGAGCCGCGGCCTCCCGGGCAGAGCACGCCTCACAGACACTGGTAAGTACCATGGAGGTAGTTAGAGTACCTTTATAATAGAGTAGTGACAACTCTATTTGTGGGCGCCATCTTAGCGCCAGGGCCTCTTCGTTCACTCTAGACCCGGGGAAGTTCTCAAGGCATGACCCCGCAGTATATCATGTTATACGTGTATAAAGGATATACTGTTATCTTCGGAAATTCTGGTTCTATAAGATTATCACATAAAACATAGTAAAACACATTAAATAAAGGTCATTATGAGACTGAAGAAATATGATGAACTTAACATTCACTTAAAACTCGTCGTCATGTAAAATTTTGTGGGACAGCTTATAAGATGGAAGATATCAATAGAAGCAGAATTTTATTAGCTTTCCATTGATATATTTCGTTTTCTGATAAATGCAGTAGTAGCATGTATAAATTAGCCTTAACTAAATAAATCGCGGCGGCGGCCGCTCGCTCTCTCTCTCTCTCTCTCTCTCTCTCTCTCTCGTCTCTCTCTCTCTCTCCTCTCTCTCTCTCATCTCCTCTCTCTCATCTCTCTCTCTCTCTCTCTCTCTCTCTCTCTCTCTCTCTCTCTCTCTCTCTCTCTCCGTGAAGAGAGAGAGAGAGAGAGAGAGAGAGAGAGAGAGAGAGAGAGAGAGAGAGAGAGAGAGAGAGAGAAGAGAGAGAGAGAGGAGAGAGAGAGAGAGAGAGAGAGAGAGAGTAACCAAAAAACTTTTCTAATTCTTTCTCTTCTCTCGCATATATAATATATATATATATATATATATAGTATATATATATATATATATATATATATATATATTATATAGAGAGAGAGAGAGAGAGAGAGAGAGAGAGAGAGGAGAGAGAGAGAGAGAGAGAGAGAAAAAAAAAAATAGAAAAGTTTTTTGGTTACTCTCTCATATCTCTCTCTCACTCATATCTCTCTTTCACTTATATATATATATATATATATATATATATATATATATATATATATAATATTATATATATATATATATATATATATATATCACGAGAGAGAGAGAGAGAGAAGAGAGAGAGAGAGAGAGAGAGAGAGAGAGAGAGAGAGAGAGAGAGAGAGAGAGAGAGAGAGAGAGAGAGAGAGCGGCCGCCGCCGCGATTTATTTAGTTAACGCTAATTTATACATGCTACTACTGCATTTATCAGAAAACGAAATATATCAATGGAAAGCTAATAAAATTCTGCTTCTATTGATATCTTCCATCTTATAAGCTGTCCCACAAAGTTTTACATGACGACGAGTTTTAAGTGAATGCTTATATTATTAAATTCCATCATCACCACCACCACATCACTATCAGTACAACTACCACATCAACTTCACCATCCCCACCACCACATCACCATCAGTATAACTACCACATCAACTTCACCATCACCACCATCACATCACCATCAGTACAACTACCACATCAACTTCACCATCCCCACCACCACATCACCATCAGTACAACTACCACATCAACTTCACCATCCCCACCACCACGTCACCATCAGTACAACTACCACATCAACTTCACCATCAACACCACCACATCACCATCAGTAGCTACAACTACCACATCAACACCACCACATCACCATCAGTACAACTACCACATCAACTTCACCATCCCCACCACCACATCACCATCAGTATAACTACCACATCAACTTCACCATCAACACCACCACATCACCATCAGTACAACTACCACATCAACTTCACCATCAACACCACCACATCACCATCAGTACAACTACCACATCAACTTCACCATCAGCACCATCACATCACCATCAGTACAACTACCACATCAACTTCACCATCAACACCATCACATCACCATCAGTACTACAACTACCACATCAACTTCACCATCAACACCACCACATCACCATCAGTACAACTACCACATCAACTTCACCATCAACACCACCACATCACCATCAGTACAACTACCACATCAACTTCACCATCATCAACACCACCACATCACCATCACCACCACAACAGCATCACTAACACCACCAACAATATCATCACTACCTTATCACCATCACCATCACCACTCCTACAACACCAAAACCACCACCAGCAATATCACAACCACCATCACAACCAATTTCACCACAATCATTACTATTACCATCACTACCACATTATCACTACAACAACAACCACCACATCATATTTTTTTCTATCAACGTTCTCCTCGTGACCTGCTTCATATGTTATAATGGGTTTTTTCTTGTCAGCATAGTCAACTCAGGGCAAGGGAGCGGCTCCTACCACCAGCCTTTCTGCCAATCGTTGAATGGCCGCCGGCCGACCAGAATGGCCTCACTTTTTCCGCGCCTCGGCCTCTCCCCTATTCTACCTCCATGGTAAGTACTCACCCTGAACTGAGGCGAGACAGAGCGCGGCTGTAATAAGAGAGGAGAGGCTTGTGAGTGTTGGCAGTGGTGGTGGTGGGGAGGACACAGGGAGGGAGGGAACCAAGACACAAGCCCCTTTATTACCCTTGCAGGGAACGGTAAACAAACTATACGTAAGGGATGCAATGGCTCTTGGTCCCTCCTCTAACATTTCCTGACAGTGTCAGGCCCTTCATGCCGCCCCTGCATGGAAGCCAATAATTAACTCATTATCATTTTTCAGAAATAGTTCAGCCTCGTATGTCCTCCTTCCGTGAACTCACCTGCAGTTACAGCGAGAACTGCGACCCACCTCATGGCGACGTGTGCGTTACGCATGAGTGGATGTGTATGAGTGAGTGTCAGTGCGCCAGGCGGCACGGAGCTGTAGTATCGTGTTTACACGCTGTACAGATGTGTCTGGACACCCATGGCACCTTAGCTCCAGTCTATACTACACACACACACACTCTCTCTCTCTCTCCCCCCACGTTCCTTCTTCCTCGCGGCACAAATTCCGGGAACACGCATGAACTTGAGGACGTGTGTAATCATCTACTTCTAGAAAGCATCATCAGCAGGACGGGTTTTTTTTACAGCGTTTCGAGGGGGTCCTGCGTGCAACTCATATGGGCACTAATCAATCGGAGAACACAATGACATAACAAATGACCCCACAGTATGATCACAAAATCCTTTGATCCGCCGGTTTTCCAGATCAGACTGACAACTGTGCATCAAGATAATAGTTACGAATTTCTACACCAATGCACGTAACGCCAGATGAAATTGTGTGCACTGGAAAGCCATTTCTATCTAATTCTCTCCAGAACGTAAATGAAAGACAAAGCAATGTATGAACAGGAAACACATAAACCAGTCATCTTTAACTACATATACAGGAACTACCACGTGTAGGTCACACGGCCTCTTGTAGCTTTCTTATTTTCTTATGTTAACGGTGTCTCCCTCACACTTCAGAGTCGTCGCGCTTCTTGTCTGCCACCGCAAAAGATCCTATGGCACCGGCCTGCGCTTCCTACTTACTCTGACAAGGGCACCTTTAGGTCAGTACAAGTTACAACATACATGTTTACACACGCTCCGCCACCTCGAAGTGCCCACAGAACAGCCGTTCAAGTTCTCTTGGGAACATCACCACCTGCTGACTTTCATACCCGCGACGCAGCCCCGGCACGTGACCTACTGCCTGCTGCCTGCTGCCTGCCCCCCTCAAACCTCAAAGCCTCCTTTCTGTGAGTGAGCCTTGTCCTGCTTTGGTACAGCGATGACATCTGGCGCCTCGCAATGGCGCCTGAAGAGTGATGCTGCTGCTGCTGTTAAGGTTGTTATACTGATGATGATGCGACTGGTGATGACGATGATGTTAATGATAATGACATGTCTCCCGTTCAACTTTGCAGAAAACAGAGGGATGTTTCAAGGGACATGTCGTCTTCGACTTCTTCCATCCGAATTTTCTTGAAGAGGCGACATAAGGTAACACCCAGAGCTGGGCAGTATTTAAATACAATTGTATTTAAATACATTTGTGTATTTAGAAATGTATTTATAAATACATTGGTTGTCATGTATTTAAATACAGTATTTAAATACTTTTATGAGTATTTAAATACAGTATTTAAATACTTTTATGAGTATTTAAATATATTGTATTTAAATACATTTAATATAAAAATGTAAATACTTTTTGATCAGTAAATTTGGCCATAAACCCGCCCAACTATCTGGCAACCCTGATGTTACAGTGAACCAGTGTTTCCACTGGCAAGGAAATGTCCTGATTTCAAGGAAATTTAGGCCTGAGAAGGAAATTTCTAAGGAAACCCAAAATCTAAGGAAATCCTAAGGAAATTCAATTTTTTCGGACATGTTAAAATTTTTGTGTATTTAAAATGTATTTACAAATGTATTTAAATACAATTGATGTATTTAGTATTTAAATACATTCGTAAAATGTATTTAGTATTTAGTATTTAAATACATTTCTCCCATGTATTTAGTATTTAGTATTTAAATACATTCAATGTATTTAGTGCCCAGCTCTGGTAACACCGACCCACATTAATGCCTGAGAAACAATGAAATTAGCTGAAGTGGGGAAAGGCTGCCATGGGTGTCCTTTGGACTATATTATCAGAGATATCCACAGCGGCTACCTCACTACCACACACCGCACTGCCGCACCCACAAGCATACACACACCTCCACCCACACTCCCACACGCCAACATGAAGGCGGCCGCGATTCTCGCCGTGGCCGCAGGTACAGTCACGGAAGGAGGTCGTGCGGGGCTGAAATATGAAACTGCATGCATAATTGGCTTCCAGGGGCGGCATGAAGGGCCTGACACTGTCAGGAAATGTTGGATGAGGGACCAAGAGCCATCCCTTACGTATAGTTTGTTTACCGTTCCCTCCAAGGATAATAAAGGGTCCCTGCAAGGGTAATAAAGGGGCTTGTGTCTTGGTTCCCTCCCTCCCTGTGTCCTCTCCACCACCACTGTCATCACTCACAAGCCTCTCCTCTCTTACAGCCGCGCTCTGTCTCGCCTCAGTTCAGGGTGAGTACTTACCAGTGTCTGTGAGGCGTGCTCTGCCCGGGAGGCCGCGGCTCCCCGCCTCGGATGGGCGGGGCCGCAGCGGGGGTAGGTCATCCTAGGGTCAGAGGTAAATAAGGGTATACAGGTCATGAGTTCCACGATAGTCATTTCGAGATTCCGTGTGTTTTGGAGACACTTCATAAGCCGTGCCTCCCTAACCATCTGGTGGGCGAGGTAACGCTTGTCTATGATGCTATAATAGTAAACACTGATTGACATAATGACTTCATCTATGTGGTATCATTTTTGTTTCTCTCTCTAAAGCTGCTTGTAAACCCGGATTGGTTAACCTTGGCGATGACGAGGAAGTATGCGTCTACTTTTACCGGAGCAAGAGTACGTGGCACGGCATGAGGACCAACTGCCAGGTGCTGGGCTTGGACCTGGCCACGCTGACGGGCACCCTGCACCAGCGCGTCATTCAGTACATCAACAGCCAGCCAGGTGGGCCACATATAGGACTGTGTTCAACTTGTTTCTCCAAGTAGAAGATAAAATTTTGAATGAACAATTTAATTTATTATATTGCATGACTTTTGTTTCCCATTTTGGTTGTATAGCTTTTTTTTCATTTTATGGAACTCAAACGTCTTTCAGTCATTCTATCACATTTCCTTTACCACGCAAAGTGGATCCAACTGTCACTAAAATGTACTAACTAAAAGTTGGTAACAACGGTAAATGGCGAAGAAGTAGCTACTCGCCGATTGTTTGATTTATGTGCAGATTAAGGCGAGAAAATGAGATATCGTATTCATATTGATGCTATGGAAAGGGTAACCGTAATTTCTTTTTTTTTTCCGAACACCGGTACAGTATTGTAGTCAAGACTACGAATACAAAAAAAGGCAAAAAGCAAATTTTAAACCATTATTATCTGTTGAGAGGAATTTTAGAGTGGCTGGTTGAGGAAGCAAACTTATGATGTATGATGTATGTACGTACGGTAAAACACTTCCAAAGACTAAAAATCCCAACCCGATCTTGGTTTCATATTATTCATTGAGTAACACGCTAATACGTTTTTTGCTTGGCTGCTTTAAGTTTAGACTAAGGGGGTTTCACGTCTTCATGGGGAGCCTTGAGGGCAAACTTACGTCACCATGATGCACATATCTCTGTTCCTGTTTCAGACTCTGACCTGAAGGACGAGGCTTTTGGGCTGGCGGCACAGACGAGGCATTTGAGGGCAGGTGAGATGATGACGTGACGAGTTTTCTCAGCGCGAGGTCAAGTTAGTCAGTCCTCAGCACAAAGACAAACAAAATTACGCTTTCTTGAAATCCTCTCATAATCTCACATCCCTTTCCACTTTTATGACGCATTCGTTTCTCCTGCAGCTGGAGGTGGATACACGACAGCAAGGTGGTTCCCCTGGGCACGCCCCACTGGTACGACTGCAGGAAGACGGATGAGCCTGACGGCGGCACCAAAAAGAACTACATGTGTCTCCACAACCGAGCTTCCACTTCACAGCTGCTATGGCACCGATAACTTATTTGGTATTTGTCCAAGACTTCAGTTAGAGTTTTCCCGGCAGAGCTCAGCACTCAGCAGTCACCGCGCGACTTGTTGCTGCTCCTAACCCACCCGCTGGAATTATAATCAAGACAGTCGATCAGTGTAATAAAAAGAACATACACTATTGCTGAAATCAATAATGATATGTATTCCTAAAATATCTTTCGACAACAATTTGCTGATTAAAAAATCTATTAAGTAACATTGGTGTTCTTGGCCTTTTACATATGAATGTAGTACGTGGGGTAGGGTGGGGGGGGGTCATGATGTACGGTACATACATGTATGTATGTATGTACGGCCCGGTTTGTACGGGGTCGCGGCTGTCATGGAGCTTCACCTTGAGGCAAATTCATGAGGGTTTTTTTTTCCTTTAATTTCTCGTCTAGGACTCTAGTTAGATGATGGTATCGTCTTATCCCAGCCACACACACACAAAACACAAACAAAACACACACACCTCTCTCTCTCTCCTCTCTCTCTTCTCTCTCTCTCTCTCTCTCTCTCTCTTTTCTCTCTCTCTGTCAAACACACAACACACATACACAGTTTACACACTGTTGGGAACGGTCCAGACAACACAAGGCAAAGGTATTACATCTTCTTGGGAAACATTCTGCATTTGTTCCTATTACGAACCCCACCCATAAGTCACTCTACTAGACATACTCTTGTCAGTGTGACAAGAATAGGCTTGTTCTGCGAAAATGTCTAAAATCCCCAAGATAAATCTTGTCACACTGACAAGATC
>JACEEZ010020305.1:305000-311865 GCA_016584305.1 Chionoecetes opilio
AAGTCCCAGACACAGCTTTGCATAGCCACGTCTTTATAGCTGCTTGTCTTTCTATATGACAATTCAGTTGTTTCCCTCGAGACAGTTCTATTGCTCTTGGAGTGGACACAGGCGTCAGTGCCTCAGTAATATTCTTAGTGAGTGTGCTTATGTAAACTTAAACAAGTCATTATAATTTTCCCTTGTTTACCTTCTACAGCCACTCTACAAAGTGTTCCAAGGTCTCACACTAGAGTGATGGGCACTGTGACCCTTCCTCTATGCCTTGCTCCTAAGTCTAAAGTCTTAAACATACAGTTTATAGTAACACCAAGTTTTGTTTTAAAAGTGATGGTCTTTTGGCGTTTAGAATCACTTGCTACCCATCACTTGATGTAATTCCACAGCACCAAGCAATTTCCATAGAGGGCTTTCCTTCCCCGACAATGACAAGTCCAGCTCCATTGCTTATAACCCTCTGATTTTCCAAACAGTGACCAGGCAAGCCGTTTCTGTAGTATAGGGCCAGACTGCTTTAATAGTGGGGAAACGAAACGTTCAGTTTCCCCTAAAAGGTTCGGTGGTGTCAGCTTCTGTTGTCATAGCGAGACCAATATATGGCTCCTCGAGTTCTGTTCGACTTGCAAGTGAGAACGTCCAAGAGGCTCCTGTCGGCAGTTTATTTGGTTGTCTATACCTGACACTATTTCCGTGTAAGTGCTTAGGCTTGAGGAAACGCTTTCCCGCGGTACGCGATGATAACATTAAGCGACGCATTGTCACAAATGTTTACAGGGTCACATATAATCGAAAAATGGAGTTTTTGTAATGCAGCTTTGAGAGACAAAAATAGTTTGACCTTGATGGACCTTCACACGGTTCTTGCAGCAGTCTCTACGAAGACGAATGTTAGTGAGGAACAAGCAGGACATAGTCCAGCAAGCTAACACTTACGTACAGTACTGGATTTTCCTGAGTCTAAGCATGAGCTTATACGCTTTGCCTCGCGACACACAGGCTGCTCTTGCCTTACCTGGGAACCCTTAGGATAACAGACAAAATCAAGGCATACATTGGCTCACATTCTGATGCACCGCTTCGTATGAACCTTCTTATCGTATGCCTCATAGCCAAAGAGCTGTGGTAGAGGCATGATAAAGGACATGTTGGATGAAGGAATAATACAGGAGTCTTATTCTCCTTGGAAACTCACCCTTGGTATTGGTTGAAGGAAAAAGTGATGGTTACTTTCGGCCTGTGCTCGACTTCAGAAAGTTAAAAATTTAACTGTACCGGATCACTAATCCACTCCTGTTTTGAGAGGACCTTTTGCAGTCATGGGAAGGATAATACAGTTTTTACCAGTTTGGCCTCAAGTCTGGTTTCTGGCAGATTCCGTTAGAAGAGAAATCGCGGGAAAATAACTGCCTTCTCAAAAATAATGCTCATTATGGAAGGCGAGAGTCCTATGGTGAGGAACTCACCTCTACATGCCAACGTCTAGTAAACAACTTGTTTCACGGCATCATACAGGTGATGGTTTGTTCGTCTAACCATGGACGACCCATTAGTTGTCTCGAAAGACTTATCCAGTCACTTGATGAAACTTTCCCCTTGTGTTCAGAAACTTACTGAGCGCTGGCCTTAAATTAACGTGCGCAAATGCAGTTTATCAAGTCCACGCATTGACTTTTAGGCCATGCTGTCGACAAGGATGGATTCACACGTTGGATTGTAAACAAAGCCGTCAAGAATTTCCCAACCCTACACCACTGAAAAGGTACGTCCTTTCCTTGGGTTGTCGGGTTACTATCGTGCCTTTGTGAAGGAAACTATGCTTCGATGTATTTATTCCTCTGACACGACTCTTGAAAAAAGGATGTTCCTTTTGCTGGAATGGTCCCAACAACAAAAGTTTTGATTACTTTGAAACAGGACTTACAATGCGCCCAATTCTTACATGTCCTGACTACCATATGCCTTTCAATCTTGCTAGACAGCATGCTTCGGCACTAGGCGTGGGAGCGGGTTGATGCCAACAGGTTGAAGGGAAAACGCTCCTATGTTGTTGCATATGCCAGTCGAGTGCATAATGAGTAGAGTCACGGTACTCAGTAATCCACCTTGGAAGCTCTAGCTGTGGTGTGTGCTCTTAAGCACTTTAAGGAAATTATCTATGGTTATCCCATTACAGTTCACACGGATCACACTGCGGTGCTGAATCTCTTCTTAAAGGGAAAAACCTTTTGCCGTGTTGGCCCCGGTGGTTCATTCACCATTCAGTGAATTTGATCTAATATCAAATCATATACCTGAAATAAAAAATCATGTTGCAGACGCAATTTCACGCAACATTCCAGTAGCAGTGTTTATCAGACACTTCAAATTTCTCTTTTACAAGACTTATCGAATTGCTCAACGCCAAGATCCTGAGATGAGTGGTCGAAAGTGATTTATGCACTCGAGTCTGGAGATGAATCTTTATTGCCTAAATTGTCAGTTTCCACTTTTACAGTTTTCAATAGTTGAGAGTTCTTTGTCGTAATGTCACTATGGACGAGAACACGGTTACTCAACGAGTTATTCCTACCAGTCTAGTGGAAACTGCTTTAAAAATCATTCACGACATTGCCTCAAGCAGGACATCAGGTAGAGACAGAACTTTGTCCGCTGCAACGTCGTAAAGTTCTTATTGGCCCTACCATGCGCATCGATGCAGAGAAACAGTAAACCAAGTGTCGGTCATGTGCACAACCAAGGGTAATACGAGAAAACTGTCCTATCCTTTGAATAGCCTTACCCGAGCGTCCTTTGACACCGTAGGCATCGACTTATTGCAGCTTCTTCGAAGTCATCAAGGGTCACCATATGTACTAGTATGTTGTCTAGGATCACTTCAACGTTTTGATTCTAGTTCCCTTGCCTAACAAGTCTGCTATAACGGTTGCTATTGCCTAGCTTAAATTAATTTGCCTACACAATCCGAGAGTGCTGATTTCAGATAAGGCCCTGAATTTGCTAACAAAATCTTAATCACATCTTAGTGAGCAGTTCAAGATTAAGCAAACTTTCATTACGCTTACACCCTGCGAGCAATGGGTTGGTAGAGGGACTAATAAGAAGTCTTGATGTCCTTCGCCATTATGCTGGCGAGTTTCATGACTCGTGGGGAAGACTGGTACCTTCATGTAGCGACTTCCCAATAAATGGTCAGTAAAAATTCCTCTACAGGAAACACTCCACATTCATTTGTATGGTGTCGACAAGCGACTACTTATGATGTGCTTTTGCAATCTCCTGTCCCTGTCTACTCAGTGGACGATTATGCCTAATATTTCAAACTAAGATCCTTTCAGATCATTCACAGATCAGTTCGAGGAAAAGGAAAACTTAAGGCTTCTCGTCAGGAGATGATGCGTAGGAAAGCATAGTAAGGCTTGTCCTGTTGCAATTCCATATAGGTGATTTTGTTATGAAAACGTTCCTCCTGAACGCCAAAATAAGTTGTGTTCAAAATTTTCAGGATTTTACTTGGTCAAAGTAAAATTTAAGGGGAAAAATAAATTCATTTTTTATCAAATCATAATACTAAGCGTATACATGTGATACTAAAAGAGTCAAGCTGACCTTTTGCAGACCAAGCCCCCCAACTTGGAAAAGGGGCCGAAATGTTCTCATGTTTTTTTGTTAGCATTATGTTTAGTATACAATATATTTTGTATATTTATTTTTAAGTTACATTCATATTGTGTATTATTTGGATGATAACCTTGGTTCTTGGGCAAGCAGAATTATTCTGTGGGGACACAGTGGGTGGGGCCCAGCGATGTTTTTGGTGGTATTTAGCCTTTATAGTAACAATGTGAAATTTTATCAAAGGGGTTCCCTTTCTTAAAAAGGACACATTTTTAAAACCCTAATTGGTAATGGGGCGAAAGGCGATTTCCCCCCAAAAGCTCAGAGTATGTTCCCCCGGGGGCCCTGTGGCAGGGGGGCAGTGTATTACGGGACCGGGTCGATAGTCGGGGCCCCCCGGTTTCCTAGCTTTAAAAAGAAATAAAGTGACTATTCCGTTCCTTACCCTGCTGCAGGATATTTTTCCCAAGGCTAGGAGGACCCCCCCAAAGAGAGAGGAGAGGAGAGAGGAGGGGAGGAGAAAAAGGAGAAAAAAAGGGGGAGGGGAGGGGGGAAGAGAGAGAGAAGAGAGAGAGGGGGGGGAGGGGGGAAGGGAGAGAGAGAAAAAAGGGACAGCAGACAGCCATAAAAAATACAGATAACAAAGGAAAGGAAAAAAATGAAAAAAAAAAACAAAAATTTGTGTTTAAACAAATTTTGGAATTTTTGGATATTTTGCGTGCGCCGCGCAAACAAAAACCACACACACACAACACACACCCACACACACACCCACACACACATCACACAACGTACCACAACACACACACACACGTCCCACAAACACACACACACCACATACACACAAACACCAAAAAACATACACACACACACCCCTTTTAATTTAAAGGATTCTATATTGTAGGGCTAGCACGCTCGGTTCACAACCGAAAATTCCCGGGGCCCGACCCCCGGGCGGGCGAAGAGATTGGGCGGTCTTTTTAAAATCCGATCCCCTGTCCCCCAACATTTTAAGGATCCCCAGGGGGTTATTGTTTTTTATAGTGGATTAGTCTTTTTTGGGGGATGGCGAAAATGGCCAGATTGTCAAATGTTTCTTAGGTGAAAATTTGGGACTTCGTCACGAAAATTGGTACCGCAAAATTTTTTAAAACCCGCGACGAGTATCGTCGCATCGCGGGGGTTTTAAGGGAAAGAAACGAAGACCAGGCACAGACCATGCTTTTTAAACCCTTCCCCTCGCTGGCGCTGATCTCCTCTGTACTTTTTTCCCTATTGGGTAAATAAAGGGCATTTTGTCACTTTTGTTTTTTTTACTTTTATTGACGAATTTTTAAAAAATTGTGGCAATAAAAAGATGGGGTTTTTAAAATTTAACCGGGGGGACACCCAAAAACTACCACACTTACCCCAGTAAAGGTTTTGGGCAGAGGGGGACCCCTCGGCGTTGCAGGCGCGTGGCAAATGCGGGGCGGAAGGGGAAAGCCATTTTTTTCGTTTTTTTTTATTAATTCCTTTCTGGGGTTTTGGGGACCTACTATTTTTTCCAAAACCCTATTTCACAGATTTTCTTAAAGGGGAAAACATTGTTCAAGCAAAAGAAGTGGCATAGACTCCTTCAGCATACCAACCCTTTCCGTGAAACTACACAAGGGAAAAAAACCCCTGGGGATTCAAAGTTACCCCGGGGGCCCCCGTAGCGCTGATAAAATGTCGTGTGGTCCCGTCATGGACTTTAAAAAGCGAAAAATTTAAAAAATTTGGGCCCTAAAACCGCCCAAGGGAGAAGTATTTGACTCGCGTCACCTTAGGAAGCCTATAGGGCTCGCTCGGAGGGCAGGTTTCACGGGTAAAAAAATTCTTGGGACCCAGAGTAACAAAAACAGAAATAAGTTTTTAGTATTTGGTGACCCCCCCCTTTTTATCTGTTAACCTTCTGACGTGGATGGGGATTCACACTCTCAGTCCTAAGTCCTACCCGCCGCGTTCCCCTCCACCCACCCACATCCCCCCTTTGATCTCCTTTTCCCCAAAAATTTTTTAAAAAAGGGTTTGCTTAAAAAAATTTTAAAAAAAATTTTTGAAAAATTGCAAAAAACAAAAAAAGAAAAAAAAAGGGAAGGGGGGGGAAAAAAAAAGAGAAGGAGGGAGAGAGAGGAGGAGGAGGGAGAGAGGAAGAGAGAGAGGAGAGAGTAAGGGGAGAGGGGAGAAAAGAGAGAAAAAAGAGAGAGAGAGGGGGTCGGGGGGGAAACACGTCCCTCCTTCGTCCGCGGGGACGGCAGCGTGGGTCAGACTGCCCTGATAAGGCGAATCTTGGCCCCTGCACTTCCAGAAAAATGGCGTCTTGACCTGCGAGAAGTTCCACACTGCAGAAAAAATTCAGTAATAAACTAGTGGAATTTTGTGACGGTGCGGTGAAGTGAAAGGTTGTTTAAAATTGGGGCGTGCAGAAAGCAGTGGGGCCCGGGTAACGTCAGCCCCGTCTCCTCCGCCAGGTGCGAGGAGCTGGCGCGTCCACTTGCCCCACTTTTCAACCACTGCTACAGCTAGGGGAGGTGGCCCCAAGCTGGAAGATTGTTTTGGGTCCGGTCATAAGAAAAAAAGCAACGATTGGGCCAAAAAAAATACCCTCCCTTGTCCTGCTGCCGGTGCTCAGTAAAGGTTCTGGAAAAATATTGTGGTTCGAGGGGGCATGAGCACCTTGAGAGGCACCACCGCTCAACACTAATCAGTTTTTGATTGAGGCCCACAGGTCAGTGCAGCCTGTTGTGTTTTCCACGGAATGGAGGCAGCCCTGGACCAAGGTAGGGGACCGCTGTCGTTGGTCTCGACATTTAAAGGGGTTTCGACAGGGTGTGGCCGCAGCATCATCACAAAAACTACGCGCTGGGGTTTTGGACTGGACCCACCCGGGAGGCTCCTTAACTCTTTGCGACTACCTGAGAGAGGAACTAAAGGTTAGTTTAATGGGCAGGAGTCTGAGTGCAGCAATCAAGCAGGGGTCCCTCAGGAAGCTGCCTGGCCCCCCCCTCTGAAAATGGGTTTAATGATCTCCTGAAAATTTTAAACCCCAACTCGATGACTCACCCGACGCAGAGTAGGCCCCCAAGGGAGGAGATGCCACTGCTGCCCAGAGGAAAAGATGCTGAGCCCCCATCGTGGGGCCCGGGGGCCCAACAAGTGGGCAGTAAAATTTGCTCCTAAAACACAGCTGCTCCATGTCCAGGGCGAGCGGCAGCCTGCCCCTTTT
>JACEEZ010020306.1:0-13035 GCA_016584305.1 Chionoecetes opilio
CATAAGGCGAAGCCTTATGATAATAATATATATATATGCGATATCGCAACCCGCAGAGTAGTTCCGGTGCCTTCCTTCGTGTGATGAGGAAGGTATTGTGACTCCAGGAGGTTGGTGTGGTGTGTGTTTGGTGTGTTGTGTGTGTGTGTGTGTGGTGTCCAGGAGAGATAAGGCGAGCTATGAATATATATATAATATCGCAACGCAACCGCTGTGAAAAACGACCTCATAAATATAATATATATATATATATATATAATATATATATATATATATATATATATATATATATATATATATATATATATATATATATATATATTATAATAATATATAAAATATAATATAATATATATAGTAGCTGCAAGCCGCCTCGGGCGGCCTTTTATATATATATATATACATATATATATATATATATATTATATATATATTATATACATATATATATATATATATATATATATATATATACAATATACATATATATCTATATCTATATATATATATAAATATATATATATATATGTATATATATCTATATATCTATATATATATACATATATAATATTATATATATATATATGTAATAAATATTATATATATATATATATATATATATATATATATATATATATATATTATATATATATATATATATATATATATATATATATATATATATATATATATATAATATCTATATATATATATATATATATATATATTATATTATATATATTATATATATATATATATATATTAGTGATGGATCGAGTGGTCGGTTTTTCACAACTGCGGTTGCGGTTGTGTTTGCGGTTGTCGAATTTTCTACAACCGCGGTTGCGGTTGCGGTTATCATATACTAGATAACATGCGAAATTATTAACTGGAATATTACGTTATATAGTACTGCAGATAGGTGAAATATTTGAAGAATGTGTGGTTTGGTGAAAACAAGCATGAAATTTGGCAGACAATTAAAAAAAGGTGCTTGGAAAGATATTTGGCTATAGGGCCAATCTAGATTCATTGCATGAGCGGAGTGCCTGCCATTTTACAAAATGGCTGCCAAAATATCTTTTCGAATGTTGTATCCGCCATAGCAATGGTGCTCTGTGCACTCTTTTATGTTTCCTCTACTTTTTTTTTTTCTCTCTAGTTTTTTCTACTCTAGTGGCATATGTACTTGTTTGTGGGTACAATAGATGTGGTATTAGTCACAAGATCATTAGAATAAAATACATTTTAATATTATTTGGAGCCAGAAGGCTCACATGATGGCTTGTGAATTATGGCCTTGGATTCAGGAATGCAGGTTTTTGTTAGACTGTGATGTTCATTTAATATAGACTCCAGCTAATTTAATCACTTCTCCAGGCTGTACATTGCCTCCCAGATACGCCATGGTGATTTGGACGAGTTCTTTCAGCACGAAAAACCAGGCCTGTCCACCGCCTCTGTCTCAGATGGGTGGCCTGAGAACTGGAACCAAGTCTGGCTTGATGCCCTGCATGGAAAACCTTGTTCCAGTGGAAGAGGATCTCTCCACCCCTAGAGTACAGGTCAACATCCTGGATGGTGCTGCCATCATCAACATGCTGCGACCAAGGACTGCAAAGACATCCAAGGTTATGCCACTGATGTCTTCGTGCCGTATGTCACATCCCAGCTTCAGCATGTAGACAGACTAGACATTGTCTGGGATCTGTACATGGCAGACCGCTTGAAGGCGGACACTCGCAACAAGAGAGGAAAGGGAGTTAGGAGACGAGTCGAGCCATCAAGTGCAGTTCCTGAAACTGGCAAGAGTTTCTCCGCATCAACGACAACAAGACGGAGCTGTTCTCCTTCCTGGCTTCTAACGTGGCAGACATTGACACCAACAAACATCTCATCACCACACAAGGCACTGGCGTTCTTGCTCCAATCGCCAGGACGTGTCAGCTCTAGCGCCATGCACGCATGAGGAGGCTGACACTCGTATCCTCCTGCACCTACAGGATGCCGTACAACAGGGGTACAGCAAAGTGTCAATACGCACAGTTGATACAGACGTGGTAGTCCTGGCCATAGCATCAGCCAATCGCCTCAACATCTTTGAACTGTGGATTGCCTTTGGAGCTGGGAAGAGCTTCAGGTTCATCGCTGCTCATGAGATCGCCAAAGCTCTTGGTCCTGACCGATGTGTGGCCTTGCCGATGTTCCACGCTTCACTGGATGTGACACGGTGTCCTGTTTGGCGGCAGGGGCAAGAAGACTGCATGGGACACCTGGACCACCTATGGAGACGTCACACCAGCATTCTGCGCCTTGGGTGCCATGCCAGACCCACGTGCCATTGACGAGTGGATGCAACCACTGGAACGATTTGTGGTCCTGCTGTACGATCGCACCAGCACAGAGGAGGGTGTGAACCAGGCAAGGAAATAGCTGTTCAGCAAGAAAGGCAGAGCTATTGATGGTCTCCCTCCTACACAGGCTGCACTCATCCAACACACCAAGAGAGCTGTCTACCAGGCTGGTCACTGTGGGCCCAAATGATGACCCTGCTCAGAGCTTCCGTCACCAAGTGAATGGGGCTGGAACAAGAAGCCTGGTGGTGGATGGAGTATAACCTGGACGACCCTACCAGAAGCATCAGAAGCTTGCAGGGAACTCTTGCGATGTGGCTGCAAGAACTGCTGCAGAGGACGCTGCAAATGCCAGAAGGCGGCTCTTCAGAGTACAGCTCTTGTCAGTGCGGTGGACAGTGCTCTGAGTGACGCGGCTCACAGAGAACAGTCATTACTGTTTGGACACAATTTCCATCCTATTGACTTGCAATTAGACTATAATAAGCTATGTGTGTACCTCTGCTACCTACAAAACAGAAGAAATAATCTGGGTGTTTGACGCACTTGACGAAGTGGTCTGATTTCAAAATCGTAACATAACGTAAAAATGATAATTCTTATTTTTTAGCTCAAACTAGTAATTATTTGCCATTTCAACTGTTATGTGGACAGTAAACTTACTGATGTATGATTTATAATACAAAGGAAAAACATTCCCACCCCTAGAATTGATTTAACCAACAATATCAAAGAATTTCAAAAAAGCGATGGCGGCCATCTTGAAAATGGCCGCCATTTTTGTCACAGGTCGAATCTGAGATGGCCCTAAATCTAAAAATCACCACTGAAGCATAGTCTACCTGCGGACCAAATTCCATGCTTGTTTCATCAAACCCACAATACTTTCACCTATCTGCAGTACTATATAGTGCGATTTAGCCACACATGGTACATAATATATATTAAATACCTTATGTTGAACACAAGTTTTGCAAACACACAAATAGCGGTAAATTATATGTACTGTCAATAATGAAGTCTATTCTAAACTTATATAATATATATACTACGAGTTTAAGTGAATTTTATGTTCATGTATATTTCTTAAGTCTCATAATGGCATTTATTTAGTGTGTTTTACAATGTTTATGTGATAATGTTATAGAACAAACATTTCCGAAGATAGCAGTCTATCATTTATACTAATAAATGTATGTGGTAGGGGATAAATTACTATGGAAATAAACTTTTTCCCCAGGTTCCTCGGCCAGCTCACGGCCAGAGTCGCTTGTTATTGTTATCACTTGATCATGACGTCACGTGCATATTATCTATACTAAGCCTTCACAACGCAACTGTACTTATGGAACGGCGGTTGCGGTTGCGGTTGCGGTTGTGAAGACTTCTAGAAATGCGGTTGCGGTTGTGAATTTTTGTGCGGTTGTAGTGCGGTTGCGTTGCGGTTATTCGATCCAACACGAATATATATATATATGATATATATATATATATATATATATATATATACATGTATATATATATATATATATATATGTATATATATAATATATATATATAGATATATATATATATATATATATATGAGTATATATATATATATATTTATATAATTTATATATATGTATATATATATATATATATATATATATATATATATATATATATATATATATGAATATATATATATATTTATAAATATTTATATATATATATATATATATATTTATATGATATATATATATATATATTATATATATATATATATATATATATATATATATATATATATATATATATTATATATATAATATATATATAATATATATATATTATATATATATATATTAATATATATATATATATTTATATATATATATATATATATATATATATATATATACTATATAATATATATATATATATATATATATATATATATATATATATATATATATTTACATATAATATATATATATATATATATATACATATATGGATTTTCTGAAACAAAAAGATGATTACAATTCTATTTTCAAATGTTTTTATATATATGTATATTTTCTCTCTCTCTCTCTCTATCTCTCTCTTCTTCATCTCTCTCTCATCTCTCTCTTCTCTCTCTCTATCTATCTCTCTCACTCTCTCTCTCTCTCTCTCTCTCTGCTATATATATATATATATATATATATATATATATATATGTATATATACCTTTATATATATATATATATATATATATATATATATATATATATATATATATATATATATATATAAATATCTTGATATTCAGGGTGACAAAGACATCGTCAGCTGTTGGTTTTATGCGCAATATTTCGCAAAGAAACTTGGATCATCAGGCTAAAAATAGTTAAAAATTTAATAATTACAATGCTAAAAAGCGAACATCTAAAAAAAAATATATTTTTTAAAAAAACAAAAAAGAAAATCCTATTTTAAACTAAAAATACAACTAAAAAATAAAATACAATTTGTACTTAACGGACCTTGGTGTGTAGGCTGTTGATTTGGTAGAGGACTGAAAACAATATTTTTTCGTGAGTAACTTTTTTGGGCCCTCATTTGGGGCGATCAAAAACAGAGCGGAAAAATCGAAACAGGGGATAACATTTGAGTATATGTATTTGGTGTGAAGGGGATTTGGTTTTTAAAAGATCAGGGGACGGGAAGGGCTTGTGTGTATGGATTCTAAAATTTAGTGTCCTAGGGTAGGGGGGCCTTGGTAGGAAAATTAAAGCTTTCATAAAAAAAGGGTGATCTAAATCATATGAGTGGGGAGGGTTTTGCAGATTCCCAAGGTGAAGAAAGGGGGGTCGCCCAGTAGGGGCAAAAAACCCCTTTTATGCTCAGAAAGCTTAAGGGTTGATTCTTTGTCGCCCTCCCCGGGGAACTTTTACGCTAGAACTTTAAATTCGAAAAATTTTTGTTAGAAAAAAGGGCCCTTAGGTATAGAGTTTTTTAATTTTTTAAAATTTAAAGTTTAAGGTAAATAAAATTAGTAAAAAATTTTAAATTTTTGATTTAAAAAAGGGAGGTAACTTAAGTAGATCTTTGATTTTTTTTTCGAAGGGTTGTAACTGAGAGGGCCGAAAAATTTGGAATTTTAACATAGGGGTGTTTTCAAATAGGGGTTGGGGTTCTTCGATTTGGGGGTTTGAACTTTTCATCTAGAATTTGGAAAAGGGTTGCTTAAATTATTTGGGGGGGTCCCCCATTTTTTTTGGAAAAAATTGGGGAAAAGGAAAAATTTGATCTCTTTAAATAAAAGGGGGAAAAACCCAAATTAGAAGAGAAATTTATAGCACGGGCGTAGAAA
The DNA here is from genome assembly GCA_016584305.1 of Chionoecetes opilio. Classification (NCBI taxonomy): domain Eukaryota; kingdom Metazoa; phylum Arthropoda; class Malacostraca; order Decapoda; family Majidae; genus Chionoecetes; species Chionoecetes opilio. The sequence continues at coordinate 5,695 of JACEEZ010020306.1, forward strand.
GGGTTTTAATATGTTGTTTTTTAAAAAGGTTGGATGAAGGGAAACATATTGAGTTCCAAAGCCAGTGAAAGTAGGTTTTTATAGACTGAGGGGGAAAGTGATTACCAAAAACCCTTATTTCTAACAAAATTACAAATTCAAATGTTCTAGCTGAAAAACCGCTAGTTTTACTTCGGCGAGACGACAAGGAATTTTAACCCCTTTTTAGGTTTTTCTGAGCAAAAGGGTGCTTCTGAAACGTACGGGTCGACCCTTTTCTTCCCCTTCGCAATCTGAAATCCGCTCACACCACATGATTTAGATCCCCCTTTTTTTCTATGAATGCTTTATATCCTTCCAAAGGCAAATACCCTAGTGACACTAAATTATTGGGAATCCTACACATCAAGCATTTTTCCCCCCTGACTTAATAACCAAGTCATTTCACCCCAACTAAAATATACTCAATGTTATATATTACACTTTTTCGTTTGCCCGGGACTCCGTTTGGGATGCCCCACATGAGCCAAAAATGTTCCCACAAAACTATTTTCATTCAGTCCTCACCCCCTCAGCCCAGCATACACCCCAAGGCCTTTTTAAGTAAAAAATTGTTTTTATTTATTGGGTTAGTTTTTTTAAAGATAATATGGTTTCCCTTTATTTTTTTTCTTAAAAATTTTTTTTTTTTTAGATGTTCGTTTTTTTAGCTTGTAAATTTTAAATTTTTAACTTTTTTTAGCCTGATGATCCCAAAGTGTTTTTGGCGAAACTTTGGGCACATAAAAAAACCCCAGAATGACGATTTGTTTTTTGTCACCCGGGAAATATCAAGATGTTTTCCCCCAACTAAGAAATCAATTTATATATATAATATAAAATTATATATATTATATATATATAATAATATTATATATATTAAAACATAAAATATATATATATATATTATATATTAAAATTATATATATATATGATATATATACATTTTATATATATATATATAATATTTTATATATATATATTATTTAATATATATATATATATAAAATTATATTGTATATTATATAATATATATATATATTATATTATATATTTTATTTATAAAAATTTTATATATATTATATTATATTATTTTTTATTTTATTTTTTTTTTTTTTTTTTTTTTTACATCAAAAAAGAACGGGCCCAAAGGGGCCAAAACAAAAAAAAATAGGAAAACCCAAAAACCCCCCGGGTTAGTTGCCGGGCCCTATAAAGAAAAACCAGTAAGAAAATAAAAAAAAAAAGATTTTTGTGACCCCAATTTAGTTGGGGAGGTGTCTTTTTAAATCATTTTTTGAAAAGATTTAAGTCATGGGGAAAGTGGGAAAAATAAAGCAGGAAGAGAGTTCCAGAGTTTACCAGTAAAAAGGGATGAAAGAGAAAAAGATACTGTTTAAATTCTTGCTTTTAGGAAGAGGGACAAAATGGGGGGGGGGAAAATGAGTAGAAAGTCTTGGGGAAAGCGGGGGGGCCCGGGGGGGGCGGGGGAGGCATGCAGTTAAAATTTACAAAAGAGCAGGGGAGCTGAAAAAACGGTAGAGAGAGAAAGAAAAGGGCAAAAAACCCTGGGTTTTTGTTTTAAAAGGGAATTGAAGCCCGTCAGTCAGGGGGAAGGGAGTTGATGAGACGAAAAATTTTGCCCTCAAACCGTTTAGGAGAGCTGTATGGGGGGGGGGGGTGGACCCCCCCAAAAACATGTAAAGACTACTCCTTTAAATGGGCGGTTTAAGGCCCCTGAAAAGGGCAAGAAATTGGGGGGGGAAAAAAAAAAGGACGCAGCCGCCACGGGGACACCAAACTTCTTAGAAGCTGTTTTAGCAAGAGATGAAGTTTAGATTTCCCGTTCAAAATTTTTTTGTTAAAGGATAGTCCTAGAATGGTTTATTGTAGAAGGAGACAGTTTAGTGTCATTGAAGAAAAGGGGTTGTTTTCTGGTAGGTTTTTTCGAGTAGATAGATGAAGAAATTGGGGGTTTTTTGGGATTGAACAAAAAAAGGGTTTTTCTTGGCCCCCAAACAGAAAAAATAGAAAATCGAAGTTTGGCGCTCGGGGGGCATCTCTCCGTGAATCCTTAGTTTTTTTTTTTTGAGTTGGGGTCCCAAAAAACGAAAGTTTTAAAAAAAAGGGGAGAATCATCAGGGAGGAGGGGTAGGGCTTTGAGTTAGACTTAGAAGATCATTTAAAGAATAAAGGAAAAAGGGGTGGGGGATAGGACAGAACCCAGGGGGAAAAAACCCCTTGATATATTTAGGGGAAAAAAACAATGTCCGTCTGCAGTAAACGGGAATAGAAAGGTTTGAAAGGGAAAATTAAAAGAAGTTTCAGAGAGAAGGATAAAACCGAATGAGGGTTTGTTTGGAAAAATTTAAAAATTTGTGCCAGACACTATCAAAAGCTTTTGTATGTCAAGGGAACGCAAAAGTTTCACCGAAAACCCCCCAAAGGGGGATGACCAAGATTCAGGTTTGGAAAGCTAGAAGACGCCAGAAAAACCCCCCCTTACGGAAACCGTACTGACGATCAGATAGAAGATTGTGAGCAGATGGGTGCTTAAAAATCTTCTTATTTAAAAATGATTCAAAAAATTTAGAAAGGCAGGGGAAATCAAAGCTATAGGACGGTATTTTTAAGGAAATTTGAAAGGTTTTACCCTTCTTAGTAAAAGGTTTTGGGTATATATATATATATATATATATATATATATATATATATATATATATATATAATATATATATATATTTTATATAATTTAAAAAACCTAATAATATAATATATATATATAAACATAATATATATTTTATATATATATATTTATATATATATATATAATATAAAATAAAATTTTATATATATATATATATATGTATGTATATATTATTATATAAAATATATTTATATTTAATATATATATATTTATATTTTTTATTTTTATATATATATATTTAAAAATAAAATATTTTATATATATATTTTATATATAAATATTATATATAATATATATTTTATATATATATTATTATATATATAAAATATAAATATATATTTTATATATTATATTAAAATATATAAATATATATATATAAAAATGTGTTTTATAATATAATTTTTTTATATATAAAATAATATATGTATGTATATATATATATTTTTATTATATATATCTATAAATATCTATATCTATATTAATCTATATAATATATTATAATTTATATATATATTTTATATTTTATATATATATATTAAAATATTTTTATTTATTATATTTTTTTTTTTATATATATATATATAATTTATATAATATAATTTTATATATTTATATATATATATATAAAAAATATATATAAAATATATATATTATATATATATATATATATATATATATATACATATATGTATATTTTATATCTTTATTCCTTCTCTTTGCATGCATGAAGGTAATAATTTAAACCCCTACACCGCCTTGGGAAACATTTTTTCTTTCAGTGTTTAGTAGTAGTAGTTAAAGTTGTAGGACACCTGTTGGGCGAATTCTTCTATTTTGCCAACAATCCTCATTATAAAAGCCATGAATAATGTAAAACTTTGTTTATTTTCATTTTGCATAAACCTATTTTGAACCATGACCAAAAATTAATTGTAGGGTTTTGGGAGGGAATAAAAAAAAATAATTTAAAACCGACACCCCAAAAAACCCACGTCCTAGCGACGGGGGTTCCCAGACGGCTACCAGATGGCAGATGAGCTCCCCCTGTAAAAAAGTCGGGGGAGGGGGGGAGGGAGGGAGTTTCCGAGGGACTAAAGGGCCCTTGGGGTACCAAAAACGCCTCCTCACCCCCTTCTTTTAACTAACGCTAAAATTTTAAAATATTTAATTTTATTTATATGTTTTTAATTGTGTAAAATCATGTTTTTCTTGGAATTTTTTTTTTTGTTTTGTCAGTTTATTGATTTTTAAAAATTCGGGGATAATCGCCCAAAAAAAAAGAGTAAAAGTGGCCCCGGGTGCGAAAGCAGGGAATTTTATTTTGAAAAACCCCCAGCTAAATTTGCAATTGCAATGCGAAAGCGAATATTCCCGGGCCATTCCCCTAATTATATATATATATATATTTATTAAAATTTTATATATATATATATATATTTTGGGAAAATATATATATTAAAAAAAAATTTTTACTCATTTATATATACTATATAATTTTATATATATAAAATATATATATATATATTATAAAATATATATATATATATATATATATATATATATAAAATTTTATATTATATTTTATTAAAAATATAATATATATAAAAATATAAGGGGAAAGTTTGTTTTGGTGTGTGGGGTGTGGTGTGGTTTTGGGGTGTTTTGTGGTGTTTTGTTTGTGTCCGCTCCAGGTGCCGCCCCCCCCTGGGAAATCCCTCCCTATGGCCAAAAGTTTTTGGGAAAGGCTTGAGCGGGGGGGTTTTAAAACCAAATTTTTGGATGATCCGATCCTTTTTTTTATTTTTTTTTTTTTTAGGGAGCCATTAGCGGAATTGTGGGAAAAAAAAGGGGGTTTCGGGGGAATTTTAGGAAAACCCTTTATGTAGGGTGTGGGTTTAAAGGGTGAGTGAATGGGTGGGTGATGGGTTTTGGGTTTTGGGGGGATGGGTTGGGGTGAAAAGGGTGGGGGGTGATGGGGGATGGGGGGGAATAGATGGGGGGTGGTGGGGGAATTGGGGGAGGGGAAAAGGGTGTGTGGTGATGGATAATGGGTGAGGGGAAAAGGGGGGGGTGGGGGGGAATGGGTGAAATGAATGGGTTGGGGGGGGATGGGGAAAGGGTGGTGAATGGGTTGGGGGGATGTGAAAAAGGGTTTGGGGTTAAAACATACATTTCTACATCCATGATTTCAGGGGCAGCTAGAAGGGGCTATTGGAGAGTCTGTGTTTTGGGTTTGGCCCCAAAAAAAACAAGGTGGTGGGCCAAACCCCACCAATAGCCCTCCGAGGAGCTACCAAAAAGCCCGCCGGAGGGCGGCTTTGGGCTAGTAATATTTTTTTAATATATATATATATATATATATATTATATTAATATTAAATATATTATATATATATATAATATATTATCCCGAGGGAACGCGACGTGGTTTCGACAGGGGATCTTGCAGCCTTTTGATGTAAAAAAGGTGTTTGACTCAGGCTATGAGTCAACGGGGATCTTCTGCGACTTCGGGGATTCTGAAGACTTTTGGGTCTGAGGGGCTGGCCGTACTCTTGATGAAAGTGCGGGAAGTGGGGGGGAGGTGTATAGTTTTTTCCAGTGAATACGGGAGTGAGGCAAGGGGGCCCCTCCCTACACTATTCAACATTGTATGGTGGGTATTAGGCAAATTTGGGCCAAACTGATTGTGGAGCTTCCTCGGGAAAACCAGATCACTGACTATTTTTGCCGATGATGCCCGAATCTTTTCTGATCGTGGAGGCCTGGGAGGGGCTCAGGCGTGCACGAGGAGGCAAAGCCTTTTGGGACATGAGGGTTTCCCGGGTCAGACAAGGTCCAGGTTTGGATGTTTACTAGATAAAAAGTACAGGCTGTTCATGCGGCGGGGAGGACATTTTAGATCTTGGAAAGTTTTTCATACCTGGTAGCGCAGTCCAGAAAGACGGGGGTTACGTCAAGAAGTCTTACGGCGGATTTGGATAGCCATTAGCCCCGGTGTTATGAACCGATCACCGAGTATTTACGTTGTCGGTACTGTGCAAAGGAAAAAGATCCGGATCTTAAAATACTGTGACCCTGTTACCTAGGATGTGAGAATGAACACTAAAAGCAATTGAAGAGGCGAATTGATGCCTTTTTAATACGTGTCTTCGCAAATCATGGGGTATCGCTGTGATATTCGGTCAAAACACGATGTACTATGAAACTTAATCAAAACCTTTCCTGCATAGTCCGTCAGCGCCAACTTTCTAAGAGCATGTGGGACGCTCCCCTGAAACCACCTTTCACTGGTTATCTGTAAGAGACAATACGGGGAGGATACAAGGGGATGCCCCCAATTCGAAGTGGGCAAGCTAAAGTTTCTGTCGAGATTTCTTGGTAGGGAAGGAGCCCAGGGGGCTCGCGCGAGGTGACCCCGGGAGTGGCGTCGTAGGTGGGCGAGGCGACGCGCCTCCAGCATATGCCCCCAATGATTGATTGATTTTTTTTCATGAAATATTAAGTTTTTTAAGATTTTTTGATTTTTTTAAAATAGACATACACTTTTTTGTATTTTAAAAAAATTTAGTAAGATTATAACACTTTTTTTGTTTTTTTAAAGAAATCGACTACCCCCTTTTTTCAGACAGATGACAGTGACAGCTAGCGCATTTGCGCACGGGCTATGAAAGGAGCTAGTGACTGTTTGAGTGTATATTTGTGATTTTTTCTTGGAAAAGTTTGGTAGTGATAGTAGGGTTTTCTTTTCACCAATGGTTGTTCATGCAAGAATTTTCTATTATTATGTATTTCTTTTTTGTATTTCTATTTTGTACAGATTGTAGATTGTGTGTGAGGGGGTTGGTCGAGGTTCTCCTTCGGCCTGGTTTTCTAGGGAGATGCGTTGGGGGTTTCCCTTGTTTATCTTTGCTCACCTGTAATTTGGAGGATATTTCTAAGTAGGGGTGTTCTAGGGAATTTTAGTTTTTTTCCCTAATTTTCCCGTTGCCGCAGTAACAAAGATGTTAACATTCTTTCTGTTTCCCTTAAATTGTTTGATATTTGGGCATTTTTTGGGGGGCTGAAATGCAAGCTTTTTACCAGCCCTTGTTTTATTAAAATAAACATTCTTTTACAGATCCCCAAAATCATTTTGAGACGAGTATTACAAAAAATTAAGGGTGAACGGTATCTAGGAATTTCCCCACATTTAAACCCGTGTTTCCCCCCTGCGCAACAAAATTTGGGGGATTGGGCTGTGAACCTGAGCCAAGGGAAAATTTGACTGTTGCGAGAGATGTAGGCGTGCCCCGGCTGGGCCCGGGATGCCTCCCCGGGTTCGGGGAAGTGTGTCACCCCCGACCGCAGGGAAAAAATGTGTATTGTGTGGGATTGGCGGAAAGTCGGCTGGGGACCTTGCTGCGGGGGTCGGGGGAAAAGCGGTGGGGGCAGCGGGGGTGGCTTGCACCATATCTACCCGGCTGTTGATTTTTGGGCTTTTTGTTGACTCGCGGCGCCCCGGGCTCGAAAAACTAGTTTTTGGAGTGGTGTTTGACGGCAGGTCATAAGTGTGAGGGAGGTCCTGAAACCCCCTTTCCCCCCCGTACACCCGCTGCTCCCCCCGCAGCGCTACAC
>JACEEZ010020307.1:0-24804 GCA_016584305.1 Chionoecetes opilio
TAAAAAAAAAAGGGGGGGGGGGGGGGGGGGCAAAACATTTCTAAATCCATGATTAGGAAGTTAAAGGGCTATCGGAGAGTCTGTGTTTGGGGGCCTTCGGCCCCAAGCCAGATGGTAGGCGGGCCCCACCAATAGCCCTCCGCAGGAGCTAGCCAAAAAGTCCCCCCGGGAGGGCGGCTTTGCGGCTAGTTATAAATACCGTCCAGGTGTCTTTGTTGGGTCCATTACAATTTTTTATTTACATGAACGACTGAGATAGTGGGATTAGCAGTGCTATTACAAATTTGCTGATGACACTAAGGTAGGTAGGATTATTATTAGATCACAGTCTGAGTAAAATAGTGCAGGGAGACTTAAATAAGTTAAATGGGGGTAGTCAGGTGCAGATTAAATAAAAAATTGAAAAGTGTAGCGTAATTAATGTTGGTAGAAAAAATCATGGTAATAGGTACATTATACGCAATGTATCGCTGAAAAAAATCATAACGTGAGATAGATCTGGGAGTGGGGATAAGTTCCGTAAGACCTCCGTCCTAGGAAACAATGTTTTGAGGCTAGAAATCGAGGAAATAGGGTGTTAGGATTCATTCCAGGAGTGTTAAAAAGTAGAAGTGCTGAGGTTATCTTAAAGCTTTTTTTGGCTCTAGTCAGACCTCACATATACTATGGGGTGCAGTTTTAGTTCCGTATTACAGAGTGGATATAGCCTTGTTAAAATCAGTGTAGAGCGGGTTTGACCAAAATTATACGGGTATGCGTAACATAAGTTATGAGGAGAGATTGAAGCTATTAAATGTACACTCACTCGAGGGGCGTAGAGTAAGAGGCGATCTGATATATTTTTTGAGTGGTTAAAGGGATATAATACAGGAGATGTATGAAAATTTTTTTCGGCTAGTAATCAGGGTAGAACAAAAGTAACATATTCAAACTGGAAAAGTGTAGATCTGAAAAAGAAATAGGAAAAACTGGTTCTCAAATGGGGTGGTAAATGTTTGGAATGGACTCAGTCGTTAGGTAGTTAGTGTAAAACTCAATACGGCGCTTTAAAGGAGGCTGGAAAATTTTCATGGACGGGGATGAAAGGTGGATGTAGGTAGTATTAAGTAACAGGAACTCCCACGTATATGTCTGGAGGCCTTTTTGTAGATTCCTATTTCTTATGTTCTTATGTATGGACTTGGTATTGGGCAAAGTTGTGGACGAATTGATTGTGGAACATTCCTCGGCAATAACCCAAAAATCACTGATCTTTTTTTTTTTTCCGATAATATTCAGAAATTTATTTTTTCCGATTCAAATTTTTGCCAAAGTAATAATGTTGTGTATAGCTAAAAGGATTACGTGTCAAATCAGCGACTCGCCCGGGAGTCTGATTCGAGGCCTATTACCTGCATAGTGTGTCAGCGCCAATTCGGCTATATGGGCAATTTGGGCATATGGCACGCTACCCTGAAACCGATCCTTCCCACAGGTAAATGGTACTTCAGCCTATACTGCAGAGGTGGTTCGAATGAGAAAACGAGGATCGAGCTGTCGACCCAGAGTTCACTTCAAGCTAGTGGCAGGAGGCATCGGCAGTCAGCGCTTGTCATCCACACCGGGCGCTTCTACCACTCACTCACGCTGGCACACTGTGTTTTGAGTGAAGGACTGGTTACCTGGCGCTTCTACCATCACCGACGCTGGCACACTGTTGTGACCAGCTACCTGACACTGCTGCCGCTCACCCACGCTGGCACACTGAGTGTTGAGTGAGGGACCGGCTACCTTATGTTGTTGCTGTTCACTCACATGCACGCTGGATGTTTGGGGGACTACTACCTGTTATTTGGTGTCTGTTAATGATTGAAATAATGGAAAAAATCAATGGACTTGTTTATGGCGCAGTGAATTCGTGTGCCCATGACAAATTTGGTCACCATACGCATCAAGTCGGCGACATTTACCTACAGCTACCTTTGCCACCACATCATTCAACAAGGGGATTATGGACAACGATTCGCAAAGCGAGGTGCAGTCTCCACAACAGACTGCAACCTTCACTCCAGATCTGCTGCAACATATGTGAGTGGTGCAGTAGCAAAAATAAGATTTTCATCCTATCTAGAACTGTGCAAGTACCAACTACAAGGTTATGACATACAAAGCGCCGCCAGTCAGCACGAACTAGGCGGACTCGAACCCGCTGACCGAATGCGCAGGGACGCTAAACATTGCAAGCCTAGTCTCTACCAACCTTGCCACCCTGACGGGCTGGTGCAGTAGCAGCAGCCGCCACGGCAACAAGGACGTCACACGTGATTAATCTAATGACGTGTATAAAATTCCATGAAAAAGGCTACGCGTCCCGAAGTTGACAGTGGTATGACTGACGGCAACTGGCAGTTCTTTCTTGCTGAATGGAACATGTAAAACGTACTACGGGTTTCCCACTGGTAATGCAGTGGTCGACCAGCTGATGTACGCGTGAACAGAGAGCTTCAGGGGACATGTTCCATATGCACGGACAGAACCTGTATAACATGAATGAAACGACAGTGATAAAACACATCGGGGAACTCGCAGTTCGTGATTCAAATAAAACTTGTAAACAGAAGTGTCTTGTGGAACATGAAATTGGAGCGTGGTCAACCTTTTTGTGTTTTCGTGTCGAGGCTGAAAGGACAAGCTTCACTGGTGACTACCATTTGAAATGCAATCACTGTGATACTGTGAATGAGTATTCTCTAGATATATAGTAGTTACGGAACCAAATATCAGAGGAAATGAGAATACGGACATTCAAAAGGAACCCCTGGCGTCTGGTGATAAATTTGTGACACACGATCAAATAGTGCAGTTCATTACGTGCAAGGAGGCCAGTATTCGCATTCAGGCTCCCTTTAATTCCCAGCTGCTAGTCACCGGGGTTTGCTCAATCGGCATACAAGCAAAAAAAAATGTAATGACAAAATTAGGCCCGGTTCACACTTCACGTTTTTGCTGGACGTGTCTACGTGCATCTGTTATCAGTGACTCACAGTACGTCACAGTGACGCACTTCCTGCCGGTGTAATGTGAACACAGGCTCGCCGCGACCACCACATTGCGGAGCAGTGTTTGACTTTCACTGACCTGGAGACGCACGTCTCAGGTCACATTACTCGAGCTCCCAATTCTTTCTACGTAGCTGCGGGAGTGGCGGGGCGACGTCACTGTGACGTCACTGATCGCACGCTCACGTAGACTGGACAGCAAAAACGTGTAGTGTGAACCCCGCCTAACACTGCATTCGGGAAAAAGTCCCTCCCCCCAAAAGGTTTTCTCGTGTCGGGGATGTGGTTCACGGTATCCGGTCCAGGCACCGACAAACCTCGTGCTACACACTGCCCAGCGTGGGGAAAGAGTTGTAATAAGTGCCGTAAACCTAATAATTTTGATCAGTGTGTAAGTCACCTGTCCTTCATAATACAGATCTCGAACCAGTGCCTTAACATCGTTACCAAGTGAGGAAAGCTGGTCAGCCTTCATGCACACGAGCAGCATGGCACACCACGACCCTTCGGCTGCCACCCGTATTTTGGGCCCACACGGAGTTCCTTGCAAACATTGGTTGGATCAACTACGCACCAGTTTGACCTCGACGCATTCAAGTGATCATTGATGTCGACAAGGGGTCATCAAACTCAACTTTACCTGTGCAGTGGGCTAAAATAAGCACCCCAGTGGTCGCCTACACGGACACTTGTGCTCAAAACCACTACTTCAGGCCCGGACCTGCCCCACACCCTCAGCATGTCACCGACCAGAGCCGGGCACTAAATACATTGAATGTATTTAAATACTAAATACTAAATACATGGGAGAAATTTATTTAAATACCAAATACTAAATACATTCGTAAAATGTATTTAAATATTTAAATAATAAATACATTAATTGTTTTTAAAAACATTTTTAAATAAATTTTAAATACACACACATTTTAATGCCATGAATTAAATCATCAAGTTTGAAGGTTTTAAAACTTATTTAATTATAAAATCCCCAGACACAAAATTATGAAATCTAGATTTCCAAACTTTCTTCTTTTTGCAATATTAGTATGCATTCCTTTGATAATTCTATAAAACCATCTACGAACTATGGAATCCACTCCGTGACATAATTTGTTCGAGTTGCATTATTATCATAAAAAGTTTGCACACACTTTCAAAAAATATCTAATTCTTGGAGGTAAATAAAGTATATAAATGGCTGGAGGAAACACCAAATACTATGACTGGTAAAGAATCCCAGAAAACGCTAAAGTGTTATCAGACAGCAGGGTAGGAACTGAACTGGGCGTTAGAGCTTACCCGCCCGTCCCGCGATTCCCCCACCCGTTGCCAAACCCCCACCTTTGCTCCACCCCCCCTCCTCCGCTCCCCCAATATCCTTGCTGCGGTAGATGCTATTTGATAGAATATGATAAGAATTACGCGATAATTGTTCTTTTTTGCATTTGTCAATCGCAATAAAATGTTATTTTCAGCTCACCTGGTATTTAACTAATCTACAATTCCTAAATTCTCTGAAATGTAAAAAAAAAAAATTTCCTTAGGATTTCCTTGATTTTGCGTTTCCTTAGAAATTTTCCTTTCAGGCCAAAATTCCTTAAATAAGGACATTTCCTTGGAATGGAAACACTGGTTCACTGTAACAAACTGGTTGTTGAAAAGTTGGGCTTTTTGTGCCAAATTTAAATGATAAAAAAGTATTTAAATTTAATTAATATGTATTTTAATAAATATATTTAAATATTAATAAAGTATTTAAATAATGCATTAAATACATGAAAAACCAATGATTTATAATACATTATAAATACACAAAGTATTTAAATACGTATTTATTACAATGTATTAAAAAATGCCGCCTTTCCCGACCAAAATTTTTCCTACGAGTCCAGGAATTTACTGCAGGGCAATAGTGAGTACTATTTTGGGAAAATGTTCATACAAATTTATATAATGGGATCTTTAAACGCGGGGAAAACTGTACATATCCAGGATAATTAAGGGCTGTTCTGAAATGCTAGAGCATGTATCCAACTACAGATTGTCCCAGAACATTCTCCTTAAAAACCCTGCAGAAACGCCAATTTTCAGCCCACCTACAGATGATGTGATACAGCACACTGTGCAGCGTGCGGGTGCCGGTAAAATTCCACCCCGCCACCGCCAACCCTCTGTCATTTCCGCCACCGTGGCAACAGCGAGACTACAACAATGATTTTGACCGGTACAAGTCAGTGCTTTCAATACATATCCACACAGCCTCTCCCCCTTATGCATGGCCGTCCCAAGTGATTCAACCCCAAGCCATTAGCAAACCTGTGGCTGTCCATAAGCCAATCCCGTGCCCTCCATGGCGTGACGCTGTCAAGGCAGACTTGGAGAAGGAGTTTTCACTTGGGGTCATCGAGCCCGTCCAGTTGGAAATCAGACCACCTGGGGAGCAGGGTGTCTCGTGGCCAAGAAACGGATCTCCTCGGTGGACCGTAGAATTTCGCATTAACTGCTTTGGTAAGCAAATCACACACACCATCTCCTTTCAACAGTCTTAGCTTACCAGCAAATACGAAAAGCAGTTTTGGTGCCTGGAATGGTACCATCTGTAAAAGTCGACGAGAAGTCAAGAGAGGCAACCCCGTTGGGAGGTTTCCCGGGACTGATCCTGCCACAAAGGGTTTCATCGCTGCTGGCGACGGTTATAAAGATTGGTTTGACGAGATCACAAAGGGCATCCGAGGCAACGAAGTGCTCGACAAAACGCTCTTATGGGATGCAACACAAGAATCCGCTCTCTACCAACGTGCAGTTTATCACTCGCTGCGCCGTCAGGTGGCAAGGTTGGGAGAGACGTGAGCTCGCAATGTGCAGCGTCCCTGTGCATTCGGGAAACGGTTCGAGTCCGCCTAGTTCGTGCTGACGGGGGCGCGCTTGATAGTCAAAACCTTGTAGTTGGTACTTGCAAAGGTTAGATAGGTGAAAATCTATCTTATCTTATCACTCGCTGCAGTGAAATGAGATATTTTCAACCCCAGACATTGAATTTGCAGAAAACTAAATAATTTCGTAGGGTTCGGTTATGGCCAGCTATAAGGCATTATGAACTATAACGAGCATTCCAAAATTACTGCGTCCGCTCTGTTCGGTCTCGAAATCAAGTCTCGTATGCATCTTTGTAGCAGAGGACATGAAGCCATTCCGGAACTGCTGAAACCGAACCACCAGTTTTTGGGACGGGCACCCTACAACACTTTTAAAACTTAAAAATGACATCGTACCGAGATGTGGATGGGGTTTAGAACTTTTGACATCGGTAGAACCACATGCTTGGCACGGGCTGTCTAAGATGGCGTTTGGGTCTTTTTTACAGAAGCACAGTGATGTCCAGAAAAGCAGCGCATATGCTCAGTTACGGATGGAAAATGGTGCTGGGTCAAGCAAGGTTCACAACAGGCCTAAGAGTCGGTACGCTTTCCCGGGAGAAGGTGAAGCACTGGCAGTTACGTACGCCTTTGGAAAAATGAAGTACTTTTTCCGGGTGTGAGATTTGAAATGCAGTAGACCATGCCCCCTCATTAAAAAGGTGCTTAGTGATGAAATTGGAAAACATTCTAATATTAGACTCCTAAAACTGAAGAAAGGACTTTTAACTAAAAAAACAGCATCATCCATGTGCCGGCAAATTGCACAAGGACCGGGCGCCTGCTCACGTACCCTGGCGTCACCACCACCCGTGACTTTTCCCATCAGAGACAACAAAAAGGTAAAGTGGGTTCCAAGTCATTGACAAGCACAATTCTTGGGAGGATTTGTGTTTATGAGACACAACCAGGAGTGATTTTAGTGATGTAGACACAACAACACGGGCTCAATGGCGCTGCCATACAAGACGACGGGGCGAAGGTGATCACGTGGAAAAACCACTTGAGGCTACAAATCAAAACCACAAATAAACATCTACGGACGTCATCGCCGAGGCATTCCGAAAGTCACAGGTACTGTGGGCCCGCACCTTGATGAGTACTGGAAGGAAGAGATTTTCTCTATCAGTCGACGGCATCCTCACTACAGGAAAAGGATCTCATACCATCTTCCCTACTAGCAGACATCCTTGAAACTCACCCTCAGCCATCAAGGAATAGCTGGGATGAAAACAGGGCAAGACAGTCAAAATACTGGCCAGGTATAGATGGAACCATTGTTAGCACGCAACGATGTATCCCTGCAACACAAACCACCATCCCAGCACAACACCTGAACACTCCCACAATACCACATTCCCCTTTGAGTCACTTGTTAGATTTTTCCCGTAAAGCGGGGAAACTACCTCATATATGTGGACCGCTATCAAGATGATTGTCCCTCATGTAGTGTGCACAGATAAAATTGACGCGAATGGCTTAATTAACTCCCTTCGCACCCCTGTCACCCCGTTTGGCACACCCGTAGGTTAGCTTTCCCATGGGGTCACAATATACATAAAATCCTATGGTCACTAGACGATTTTTAGAGAATTGGGAGTAAGGCACCGTATCAGCAATGTTGCGTTTTCCCCCAATTTAAATACAGAGCAGCTTGTGTGAAGACTGCCAAAAGATTGATCGAGACAACACTGGACCACGTCGTACAGTCACGCCACTACTTTGGAACAGTTTTGGGGGAGGCAAGCCCATCAATTTCTCAAATTTTTCCTTTTTTACAATGTTCGCTCAGTCTCTTTGGAGACCGCCCACCCCCATAGTAGCCAACCCGTTTCAAACCTCCCGACTTTTAAAAGCTCCCTGATGAGTAATTATAGGTTTTAAACCGCAAACCCAAAAGCTAATGACAATTAACAAGCCCTTCCCAAACCCCTCCCTCTTTCCTCCCTTCCTCCTTCCATTGAGGCCCCCAACTGGTCTTCCTCCATCAGACAGGATGAAGTAACTTTTTTAAAAAATTTTCATTCTTTGTTTTTTGGAAAAAATAATGGCTATAGCAAAAATATTTGTAAACTTTAGAACAAGGGGGGACCATCCCCGGGGTGTATTCCATTTTATGTGTGTTGGGTGTGGTGGTGTGTGTGTGGTGTGTGTGTGGGAGAAAAAATATTTTTGGAAATCTATAATTAAAGTATTTTTTTTTTTTGCATTATGTTGTATATTCCTCATTTTGTTTTGTGGGGGAGAGAGAGAGAGAGAGAGAGAGGAAAAGAGAAGAGAGAGAGAAGAGAGGAGGAGAGGAGAGAGAGAGAGAAGAAGGGGAGATGGCCCCCCCCGGGGGTTTAAACCTCCCAGGGGGAAAGGGGGATTTTATATATTATATATGATATGTATATGTATATATTAATATTATATGTATATAATATTTAATTTTTTTTTAATTTGTATAAATATAAATTTTTATATATATATTAAATATTATAAAATATTATATTATATATAAATTTTAAAAATATAATATAATTTTAATAATATAAAAAAATATTTATATATAATTTTTATATATATATTTAAAATTTTATATTAATGTATATATTATATATATTTATATATATATGATATTTTAAAATATAATTATTTTAAAAATATTAATTTTTTTTTTTTAAAAAATAATATAAAAATATATTTAAATAAAAAAATTTTAAAATTTTAATTTATTAAAATTTTTTTTTTTTTTTTTTTTATTTTATTAAAATATTTTATATTTATTAAATTTATTTTTTAATTTTTTATTATTATTTAAAATTTATTTTTTTAAAAAAAAAATAATAAAGAAAAGAAGGAAAAAAAAAAAAAAAGAAAAAATATTAAAAATAAAAATATATAGTTATATATATATATGTTATGTATAATATATAATATAATATTTAAAAATTTATTATATATTTAATATATAATATATTATATATATTTATATATATATATATTATTAAATATATATATATAATATATAATATATAATATATAATTTAATAACATTTTAATATATATTATCTTAATATATATATATAATATATATAAATATAAATAAAATTATATAATATTTTATATAAAAATAAAAATATAATATATAATATAATAAAAATATATATATTATTATAATTATTATAAATATATAATATATAATAATATATATATATAAAATTATAATATATATATATATATATATAATATTAATATATCATAAAATATATATATATTAAATTTAAAATATATATATATATATCAAATATATATATAATATTATATATATAATATATATATTATATATACATATATATATATATATTATATATATATATTATATATATACATATATTATATATATTTTTAATTTTATAATATATAATATATTATAATATATTATATATAATATATATATACAATTATTATATATATAATTTATATACATTTTATATATATTATATATTTATAAAATTATATATATATTTATATATTATATCTATAAATAATAATAAAATTTTATAATATATATATTTTATATTTTAAAATATACTATATAAAAATTTTAAATTTTTTAAAATATATTATATATATATATACTATAATATATATTATATACATATATATTATATATATATCATAACATATACATATATTATATATATATATCCCCCTTTCCCCTGGGATGGTGTTAACCCCCGGGGGGGGCCATCTCTCTCTCTCTCTCTCCCCTCTCTCTCTCTCTCTCTCTCTCTCTCTCTCTTCTCTCTCTCTCTCTCTCTCTCTCTCTCTCTCACAAAAACACAATGAGGAATATACATAATAATGCAAAAAATTAAAAATATTTTAATTATGATATTGCCAAACAATTTTTTGGGCTACATACACACACAACAAAACCAACCAAACACACAAAAACCCAAACACACACATAAAATGGAATACCAGGGGATGGCCCACACCTTGTTCTCAAGTGTCAAATATTTTTGTATAGCCATTTTTTTTTCCAAAAACAAAAAATGTAAATTTTTTAAAAGTTATTCACCCTGTCTGATGGGGAAGGCCCCATTTAAAGGGGCTAAGGAAGGAGAAGGGGGGGAAAAGGGGGGAGGGAGGGGGGGAGCTTTTAAAATTGTCATTAGCTGTTTGCGGATTTAAAAATTTAAAAATTTACTATCAGGGGAGCTAAAAAAGTCGGGAGGTTTGAAAAGGTGGGTCTTAGGGGGGGGGGAGCGGGTTCCAAGAGGAGATAAAGCGAACTTTTGTAGACAAGGAAAAGTTTTGAGAAATTGATGGGCTTCCCTCGCCCCAATGTTCGCGAAGTATGTGGCGGACTGTACGACGGGTCCAGGTTGTCTCTGATAAAATTTTTTGGCATTTTACAAAAATCAGCTTGGTATTTGAATGTGGGAACGCAACATTGCTGATACGGTGCCTTACCCCCCAAATTTCTTAAAATCGTCTAGTGACATAGGGGAGTATATGGGGCCCCATCGGAAGCTAACTTACGGGGGGGCCAAAGTGGTGAACAGTGTGCGAAGGAGTTAATTAACCATTCGCGTCATATTTTTCTGCTGCAACACAGATGGACAAACATCTTTTAATAGCGGTCCACTATAGAGGGAGTTGTGCCCTGCATTAGGAAAAAACTGAAAAGTGAAATCAAAAAGGGGAAAGTGGGTAGTTTTGGGGGGTGTTGAGGTCTGTGGCTGGGGTGGGCGTTTGTGTTGCAGGTGAAAATCGTTGCCCCTGCGAAAAATGGTTCCATCTATACCCGGCCAGTATTTTGACTGTCTTGCCCTTTTTTCATACCAGCTATTCCTGAGTCTGAGTGGGGAGTTTCAAGGATGTCTGCTATAGGGGAAAATGTTGAGGATCCTGTTTTGGGAGGTGAGAGCCCCTCGACTGATAAGAGACAATCTTTACCTTCCCGTACTCCATCAAGGGGTCTGGCCACAGTACCGTGACGTCGGAATGCCCTCGGCGAGAGTCACGTAGATGGTTATTTGGGGTTTTTTATTTTAGCCTCAAGTAGTTTTTCCCAGTGATCACCTTTAGACCGGGGTCGTCTTTTATGGCAGCAGCCATTTAGGCCCCTGTTTTTGGGGTTAAAATCCTACATCATTCCTGGTTGTGTTCATCAACACGAATACGCAAGAATTTTGGGTTGTCAATGACTTGGGAACCCCCAACCTATTTTTTTGTCTCTGATGGGGAAGATCCTGGTGGTGGGGCGCCGGGAGCGTGAGCAGGCGTCCGGGCCCCTTTTTCAACTTGCCCGGGGACAGGTGATGCTGTATTTGTAGTTCAAAGTCCTTTCTTTCAGTTTTTTGGGGTTTAAAATTAGGAAGTTTTTTAATTTCCTATCACTAAGCACCTTAAAAGAGGGGGGCATGGTCTACTGCTATTTTCAAATCATACAGCCAAGGATAAAATACTTACATTTTTCCAAGGCGTACGTAAATGCCAGTGCTTTACCTTCTCCGGAGGACCGATCTCTAGGTGTTTGAACCTTTCTTTATCCCGCCAACACAATTTTCCCTCCGTCTGCAGAATGGCGCTGCGTTCTGGACAGTCACGTGCTTTAATAATAAGAAAACCAACGCCCATCTTTGACCAGTCCCTGGCCAAGCTGTGGTTCTACCGATGTCAAAAGTTCTGACCCATCCACAATTCGGTAACGATGTCATTTTTTTTTGTTTAAAAAAGGTGTTGTAGGGGGTCGTCCCCCGTAAAACTGGTGGTTCGTTTAGCAGTTCAGGAAGGCTTTTATGCCTTGCTAGCAAAGATGATACGAGATTATTTACGGACCGAACAAGAGCGGACGCCATAAAGTTGGAGATGCTCGTTAATAGTTCATAAAAGGGCCTTATACCCCCTGGCCATAAAGAAAGCCCACAAAATTTAATTTAGTTTTTTCAAATTCAAATGTTCTAGGGTTTAAAATAATTCATTTTTTACGCAGCGAGTGATAAAATAAGATAAATTTCATCCCACTGACTTTGCAAGTACCAACTACAAGTTATGACTAACAAAGCGCCCCACTCAGCACAAATAGGGGGACTCGAACCCCTGACCCAATGCAAGGGGGCGCTGCACATTGCGACTCACGCTCTACCAACCTTGCCACCCTGACGGCGCAGCGAGTGATAAAACCCCGGTGTGGTAGAGAGGGTCTTGTGTTGATCCCATAAGAGCTGTTTTCGATGCATTCGTTTTTCTGGGATGTCTTTGATGATCTGTCAAACCCAATGTAAACCGTCGCCCGCACGGTATCCCTTTGGATGGATCAGTACCGGGAAACCTTTCCCCCCGGGGGTTGCCTCCTGAAAATTCTCGTCGATTTTTTCAGAATGGGATCCATTCCCGGATCCAAAAAATGTCCCTTTTTGTTTTTTGGTAAAGTAAGATCTTTGAAAAAAGGGGTGGGTGTGGTGAGTTGCCTTACCGAAGCAGGTTAGTGTCTGAAATTCTAGGGCCACCGAGGAGATCCGTCTTTTTTTGGCCCCGGGACAGCCCTGCGCACCAGGTGGCGAGGCCAAAAAGGGACTGGCCGATGAACCAAGGAAAATCCTTTCCAAGCTGCCTTTACGCGTCACCAGGGAGGGGCCCCGGGGGGTTGGCGTATGGGCAGCCACAGGTTTAGTAATGGCTTTGGGGGAATCACTTGGGGGGTCCATGTAAGGGGGAGGGCTGGTGGGATATGTATTGAAAGCACTAGACTTGTACCCGGGCAAAAACCATTGTTTAGTCTTGCCTGTTGTCCACGGTGGGGGGAAAAAGACAAGAGGGTTGGGGGTGGGGGGGGTGGAGATTTACCGGGGACCCCCACGGCTACGTGTGGCTGTATTTACATATGTAGGTGGTTTAAAATTAGCGTTTCCGCATGTTTTAAGGGGGAATGATTCTGGGCAAAACGTATTTTTATACATGCTCTAGCACTCGAAAGCCCCTAATTTTCCTGGAATTTTTCAGAGTTTCCGCGATTAGTGCCATTTTAATAATTTGTATGAAGCAGTTCCCAAAATTTAAATCATATTGTCTGCATAAAATCCCGTGACGAGGGATAATTGGTCAGGGGAGAGCTGGGGAGTATTTAAATTTCATTTTTATTAAAACATTTTAAAAACATTTGTGTATTTATAAATGATTTATAAATCATTTGGGTTTTTATGTATTTAAAGATTATTTAAATACTTTAAATTTAAAATTTAAATATATTTTATTAAAAAACAAAATATATAAATTTAAAACTTTTTATCAGTTAATTTGGGCCCCAAAAAAGCCCAACTATCAAGCAACCCCGTTTTTACAGTGAACCAGTGTTTCCACTTCCAAGGAAATGTCCTTATTTTAAGGAAATTTTGGCCTGAGAAGGAAATTTCTAAGGAAACGCAAAATCAAAGGAAATCCTAAGGAAATTTTTTTTTTTTACATTTCTAGAGATATGTAGAATTGTAGATTAAGTTAAATAGCCAGGTGAGCTGATAATACACATTTTATTTGCGATTGACAAAATGCAAAAAAGAACAAATTATCGGCGCTAATTTCTTATCATATTCATATCTATAGCATCTACCGCAGCAAGGATATTGGGGGATGCGGAGGAGGGAGGTGGAGCAAAGGTGGTGGGTGGCAACGGGCTGGCGGGAATCGCGGGACAGGCGGGTAGAGCTCTAACGACAAGTTCAGTTCCTATCCTGCTGTCTGATAAACACCGTTAGCGTGTCTGGGATTCTGTTACCAGTCACTAGTATTTGGTGTTTCCTCCAGCCATTTATATACTTTATTACCTCCAAGAATTAGATATTGTTGAAAGTGTGTGCAAACTTTTATGATAATAATGCAACTCGAACATTATGTCACGGAGTGGATTCCATAGTGTCGTAGATGGTTTATAGAATTATCAAAGGAATGCATACTAATATTGCAAATAGAAGAAAGTTTGGAAATCTAGATTTCATAATTTTGTGTCTGGAGATTTTATAATTAAATAAGTTAATACCTTCAAAACTTGATGATTTAATTCATGGCATTAAAATGTGTGTGTATTTAAAATTTATTTAAAAATGTTTTTAAATACAATTAATGTATTTATTATTACTATTTAAATACATTTTACGAATGTATTTAGTATTTGGTATTTAAATAAATTTCTCCCATGTATTTAGTATTTAGTATTTAAATACATTCAATGTATTTAGTGCCCGGCTCTGGTCAGGTGACATGCTGAGGGTGTGCAGCAGGTCGGGCCTGAAGTAGTGGTCTGAGCACAAGTGTCCGTGTAGGCGACCACTGGTGTGCTTATTTTAGCCCACTGCACAGGTAAAGTTGAGTTGATGAGCCTCCTTGTCGACATCAATGATCACTTGAATGCGTCGGAGGTCATCTGGTGCGTAGTTGAATCCAACCAATGTTTGCAAGGAACTCCGTGTGGCCAATATAGGGTGGCAGCCGAAGGGTCGTGGTGTGCCATGCTGCTCGTGTGCATGAAGGCTGACCAGCTTTCCTCACTTGGTAACGATGTTAAGGCACTGGTTCGAGATCTGTATTATGAAGGACAGGTGACTTACACACTGATGCAAAATTATTAGGTTTACGGCACTTATTACAACTCTTTCCCACGCTGGGCAGTGTGTAGCACGAGGTTTGTCGGTGCCTGGACCGTGATACCGTGAACCACATCCCCGACACGAGAAACCTTTGGGAGGATGGTACTTTTCTCCCGAATGCAGTGTTAGGCGGGGTTCACACTACACGTTTTTGCTGTCCATGTCTACGTGAGCGTGGCGATCAGTGACGTCACAGTGACGTCGCCCCGCCACTCCCGCAGCTACGTAGAAAGAATTGGAGCTCCGAGTAATGTGACCTGAGACGTGCGTCTCAAGGTCAGTGACGTCATCACTGCTCCAGCAATGTGGTGGTCGCGGCGAGCCTGTGTTCACATTACACCGGCAGGAAGTGACGTCACTGTGACGTACTGTGAGTCACTGATAACAAGATGCACGTAGACACGTCCAGCAAAAACGTGAAGTGTGAACCGGGCCTAATTTTGTCATTACATTTTTTTTGCTTGTATGCCGATTGAGCACCCAGGTGACTAGCAGCTGGGGAATTAAAGTATGCCTGAATGCGAATACTGGCTCCTTGCACGTATGAACTGCACTATTTGATCGTGTTGTCACAAATTTATCACCAGACGCCAGGATGTCTTGTTGAATGTCCGTATTCTCAATGCCTCTGATAATTTGGTCCGTAACTACTATATATCTAGAGAATACTCATTCACAGTATCACAGTGATTGCATTTCAAATGGTAGGTCACACAGTGAAGCTTGTCCTTTCAGCCTCGACACGAAAGCACAAATAGGTTGACCACGCTCCAATTTCATGTTCCACAAGACACTTCTGTTGACAAGTTTATTTGAATCACGAACTGCGAGTTCCCTGATGTGTTTATCACTGTCGTTTCATTCATGTTATACAGGTTCTGTCCGTGCATATGGAACATGTCCCTCCTGAAGCTCTCTGTTCACGCGTACATCAGCTGGTCGACCACTGCATTACAGTGAGAACCTGTAGTACGTTTATACATGTTCCATTCAGCAAGAAAGAACTGCCAGTTGCCGTCAGTCATACCACTGTCAACTTCGGGACGCGTAGCCTTTTTCATGGGAATTTTATACACGTCATTAGATTAATCACTGTGTGACGTCCTTGTTGCCGTGGCGGCTGCTGCTACTGCACCAGCCCGTCAGGGTGGCAAGGTTGGTAGAGACGTGAGCTGCAATGTGTAGCGTCCTGCGCATTCGGTCAGCGGTTCGAGTCCGCCTAGTTCGTGCTGACGTGGCGGCGCTTTGTATAGTCAATAACCTTGTAGTTGGTACTTGCACAGTGTCTAGATAGGATGAAAATCTTATTATTGCTACTGCCACACTCACAATATGTTGCAGCAGATCTGGAGTGAAGGTTGCAGTCTGTTGTGGAGACTGCACCTCGCTTTGCGAATCGTTGTCCATAATCACTTGTTGAATGATGTGGTGGCAAAGGTAGCTGTAGGTAACTGTCGCCGACTTGATGCGTATGGTGACCAAAATTGTCATGGGCACACGAATTCACTGCGCCATAAACAAGTCCATTGATTTTTTCCATTTATTTCAATCATTAACAGACACCAAATAACAAGGTAGTAGTCTCAAACATCCAGCGTGCATGTGATCGTGAACAGCAACAACATAAGGTAGCCGGTCCCTCACTCAAAACTCAGGTGCCGAGCGTAGGTGTGGGTGAGCGGCAGCACGTGTTTCAGGTAGCTGGTCACAACAGTGTGCCAGAGTCGGTGAGTGGGTAGAAGCGGTCCAGGTAACAGTCCTTACTCAACACACAGGGTGCCAGCGTGAGTGAGTGGTAGAAGAAGCGCCAGGTGTGGATGAAAGCGTGACTGCCGATTGCCTCCTGCCACTAGCTTGAAGTGAACTCTGGGTCGACAGCTCGATCCTCTTTACTCATTCGAACCACCTCTTGCAGTATAGGCTGAGAGTACCATTTACCTGTGGGAAGGATCGTTGACAGGGTAGCGTTTAGCAATAGCCCAAATGGACCATATAGCCGAAATGCGACTGACACAATATGCAGGTAATAGGCCTCGAATCAGACTCCCGGTCGAGTCGCTGATTTGACACGTAATCCTTTTAGCCTATACAAACAGAGTACTTGGCAAAAATTTGAATCCCTCGGAAAAAAAGTAATTACTGAATATTATCGGAAAAAAACAAGAGCAGTGATTTTGGGTTATTGCCGAGAACTGTCACACAATCAATTCGTCCACAACTTTGCCCAAATACCAAGTCCATACATAAGAACATAAAGAAAATTAAGGAATCTACAAAAGGCCTCACCAGAATATACGTGGTAGTGTCCTGTTACTTAATACTACCTACATCCACCTTTCATCCCCGTCCAATGAAATTGTTCCAGCCTCCTTTTAAAGCGCCGTATTGAGTGTACACTAACTACCGAAAGATCTGAGTCCATTCCAATCATTTAACACCCCATTTCATTTGAGGAACCAGTTTTCCCTATTTCTTTTTCAGATATACAATTTCAGTTTGAATATGTTACTTTTGTTCATACCCTGATTACTAGCCGAAAAAAACTTTTCAGACATCTCCTGTATTATATCCTTTAACCACTCAAAAAAATATATCAGATCGCCTCTTACTCTACGCCTTCTCGAAGTGAGTGTACATGTAATAGCTTCAATCTCTCCTCATAAAATTATGTGTTACGCATTACCCTGTATAATTTTGGTCAACCTGCCTCTACACGGATTATAACAAGGCATATCCACTCTGTAATACGGAGACTAAAACTGCACCGCCCATAGTATATGTGAGGTCTGATAGAGCCAATAAAAGCTTTAAGATAACATCAGCACTTCTACTTTTTAACACTCCTTGGAAATGAATCCTAACACCCTATTACCTCGATTTCTGCACTCAATACATTGTTTCCTAGGACGGAGGTCTTACGGAACTTATCCGCCACCTCCCAGATCTATCTCACGTTATGATTTTTCAGCGATACATTGCGTATAATGTACCTATTACCCATGATTTTTTCTCCAACATTAAATTACGCACCTTTTCAATTTTTTATTTAATCTGCACTGACTGACCCCCTCATTTAACTATTAAGTCTCCCTGCACTATGTTACATAGAAGTGATCTAATAATAAGCCTACCTACCTTAGTGTCATCGCAAATTGATAATAGCACTGCTAATCCCACTATTCAGTCGTTCATGTAAATAAAAAATGTAAGTGGACCCAACCAAAGACACCTGACGGGTATTTATAAACTAGCCGCAAAGCCGCCCTCCGGGCGACTTTTGGCTAGCTCCTGCGGGAGGGGCTATTGGTGGGCCCTCGGCCTACCATCTGTGATTTGGTGGGCGAAGGCACCCACCAAACACAGACTTCCAGTAGCCCTTCTAACTTCCCTGAATCAGGATGTAGGAATGTATGTAGTAACGCCAAACCATTCACATCACCCCAACCCATCACATCACCCCCAAACCCAAGTCACTCACCATTACCCATCACCCACCCATGACCCATCACCCCCCACCCATTACCTATCACACACAACCCATTCACTCAACCCTAACCCATCACCCCCCACCTATTCCTCACATCACCCATCACCCCCCCACCCATTCACTCACCATTTACCCATCACCCCCACCTATTCCCTCACCCATCCACCATCACCACACCCATTCACTCACCCATTAACCATCACCCTCCACCGTCACTCACCCATTACCCATCAAACACACACCCATTCAGCTCACCCATGACCCATCACCCTCCACCATTCACTCACCCATTACCCATCAACACGCACCATTCACTAACCCATTACCCATCACCACCCCCATTCCCCTCACCAATCATCCCATCTCCCAACCCATCACCCCACCCATTCACTCACCCATCACACACACCCATTATCCATCACCCACCCATTCACTCACCATTACCCATCACCCTACATCAAGGTTTCCTCAATTCTCTGCAAACCCACTTTTTTTTTTACAATTCTCGCCTAAATAGGCTACTAAAAAAAAAAAAAAAAAGAAGAAGTTATCGCGTCATCTCATAAATGTGCTTAAAACCTTCCCTGGTCAAGCCGTTCAAAAAACTGTACCATATGAGGGGATTCCGCACGGGGGCGGAACATATACCCACACACACACACACACACACAGACAGGACCGACAGGACTGACCACTTTCGCTTATATTCTTATAGAAGACAGATAAGGCTATCGGATGCAAATAAGTCTCGACATAACACTAAATTCCCCATAAGATCTCCATAGCTACTGGAGCTAATTTCCCCCAAAACTAGGGTCTAGCAGTTCCAGCTGACATAGCTTCCCGTTAAACGTAGCACTTTCTGTACCTTAAAATGTCTTTTAGATCATGAAATATCGCTTGAAATCAGTAAATGTAAGCTATACATTCTGGTTTTTGGAAACCTTACGGGACTGAAAATAAGCAATTTTAAAAGATTACTCATATATTTTACGAGTAAAATAATGCAACGAGCGAGGGGCGGGGGGGGGGGTCATCCACCACCCTCAACTTCGTCACATACTACGGCTCGGGGCTATGGAGGGGGACGGGAAGGACTGAAGGGGAAACCCTTTAGTGCTATGCACGGCTTTTATTTACACAATGAGTCACTGTCTCTCACACTGGGGCACGCCCCACTACACAATTGATTGAGTCACTGTCTCACACTAGGGGCTCGCCCACTACCACAATTGAGTCACTGTCTCTTCACACTGGGCACGCACAGCAATACCACAATTGATCCACTCGTCTCTCACACTGGGGCACGCCCACTACACAACTGAGTCACTGTCCTCTCACACAGGGGCAGTCCACTACACATCTGAGTCACTGTTCTCTCCACACGATGGGGGCACGCCAATGGGCATCACTCCTGTCCCTTTGTCTCCCAACACAACTGGCTCGCACGCTTGCAGTCACTGTCACTGTGATGTAACGGAGAGAGGCCCTCAGGGCACTCTCTAGGCCGTCCAGCTGTCCAGTCATCCGATGAAGAGGAGCTACGTGTGTTGTGGTTTCCCCATGAGGTCTGACTTTCCCCTGCGGAGGTGCCACACCCGGTCTTGATGAAAACAACACCCGCCCAATCAGAGGGCGAGGCGCGGCCTCGGACACCACCCCGCGACGCTCGAAGAAGACTCGAAAGCACCTCGTCGCCGTCGTGTGCAAGTTGAACGAGGTTTCGGTAAACACTGCCCCCTCCTGTGAGAGAAGTGGCGACCTCGCCACGCAAACATCATGCCCGATCTACCCTTACACGATGCGGACTCCTCGTCTCGAAGAGAAAGTCGTGAGATCTCCGGGGCATTCCTCCTGTCCTTCTGGGGCCGCGGCGAGGACCTTCCCACCGACTGGCGAGCTCAAGCCTCCCGACAATCTCAGTCGCCCCAGCTCCATGAGGTCGTCCTCCGAGGTGGTAGCATCTTCCATCAGCATAACAGCATCAGTAGTCCGTCCCGGCTGTTTGATCCCTGAATCAGACAGTTCAGGGCCGTCGTAAAACCCTAGGGCACTGACGGGTGTCGTCAGCCTCCTGCTCCGGGCCCCAAGTGTATCGCCCTGGGGCAATGGTACCGCCACAAGGTACACGTGCACCATCCTTGGGCGGCCACGCGCCCATGACGAATCCGGTACCGTCACCTCGGAGAGCGCTCGACGACGTGTAGGGCCCTCCCACGGACTTTGAGCTTGGGACCTTTGAGACCTTTCCTCCTCCTAGGGTTGTGCAGCCACACCTGGTCATCTCTTCGTAAACATGACTCGGACACCGCGGGTCATAGGACGCCTCATCGGCTCCGCGGCGAAGCCGCAGGTTGTCTCTCACC
The DNA here is from genome assembly GCA_016584305.1 of Chionoecetes opilio. Taxonomy (NCBI): domain Eukaryota; kingdom Metazoa; phylum Arthropoda; class Malacostraca; order Decapoda; family Majidae; genus Chionoecetes; species Chionoecetes opilio. The sequence continues at coordinate 20,446 of JACEEZ010020307.1, forward strand.
TTGGTCGGTGCGTTTCCGCTAGTCGTCCCTGCAAGGCCGCGGCGTATCGAGTTCCCAAGGGGGTAAATCCTGTCCGGCTGACGGCAGTGACCAGGGTCCACAGGGAGGCGTATCTATCGCCCCAGCATCAGGCGGGCAGGTGATTGTACTCGGTGGCCTCTTGCTCTGTTGACGGTAGGCCATAAGCAGCAGTGGCAACTTACTGCCCCACTTCAGTCTGGCCATCTATGCAGTACTTTGCAAGCTCTTGAGCGAGGGTGCAGTTGAATGCTCTACCATACAGTCCGGAGGCGGCCCGCCATAGGTGTGGTCCTAGTTTTTCTTGTTCCCAAAGCTTGCAGCACTCTTGGAATTACCTTCGCCTCAAACTCGCGGCCCTGGTCAGAGGGAGCTCACGGGACGGCCGAACCTCGCGAAGTAGAACTGCTCGACTTAGCACTGGGCAACGGTGGTGGCTTTGTGGTTGGGCAGGGCATACGCTCAGGCCACTTCGTAAAGTAGTCCATAGCCACGCAGATATAACGGTTGCCGCAGCTTGTGGTAGGGAGTAGGTGTCCGCAATTTCGACGGCCACCCGCTCCATGGGAAGCCCCCACCTGGTACATTTTGCACAGCGGGGCCCTTGCTCTGCGTCCGGGAACCTTTCTTGGCGCTGGCAGTGTCGCAAGCCGACACCACTCCTCAACGTCCTGGCGTAGCCCTACCCAATAAAACCGCTGCCGCAGCCTGCGAGGCGTTCTCTCACGCCCAGTGTCCGCTCGTATGTATTGTTGGGCCTCCCGCATCAGCTCGCCCTCATGACCTTCGGGACGAGAGTCTGCCAGAAACGTACTCGCCCGTCAGTCAGAAAAAAAACAGCAAACGCTTAAGCAGCACTCCTACTTGCCCAGAGTCGACGGGTGTCCCATTGCTCCCCAGTAGGCTTAGTGGCGGGGGCTCCGTGCTTCTACCTCCCTCCCGTTGTGGTCTGGCCGCGCTTGCCTCTAGCATCTTCATGACTGGGCCAATATCCGGTCTGCTCGCTGGGCTTCCTGCCACTGCCCATCACTGTCGGATGGGGTCAACAGCACTGCTTCCTCCGGCATTCCAATAGGCTCCTTACTGCTACAGGTGACGGCAGGCTGGCTCGCACGGGCCGTTCGGCTGAGGCTGGTCAGCGTGTTATGTACCTTTCCCCGGGCGGTGCAAACGTGGTATGTTGTGCTGCTCCAGCTTCCCGGAAGCAACCGCACAGCTGACCCTATTCGGATTCCTCAGCGTTTTCAACCACCTGCAGGGCGCGTGTTGGTCCGTTCTCAGGTGAACAAACATCATATAGGTAGGGTGATTGGAAAGTGATCCAAGCTCCATCACTACAGCCAGACAGCTCCTTCCTTGGGACGCGTAGTTGCGCTCGGGCGAGCTGAATTTCTGGGCTGTAGTACGCCACCACTTGCTTCGTCCCTCCTTCTCCTGGAGAGACAGCACCGCGTGGATTGTAGATAGTGGACAGAGGTGGATGTAGATAGTGTTAGGGACAGGAACTACCACGTGGAGGCCTCGCGGCCTCTGTAGATTCCTTATTGTCTTATGTTCTTATGTCAATCCCTCGGCGCTAGCGTTTGCAGTCCAAAACGTAGGGAAGGATGTGGATCAGGGTACGGCAGCACGGGAGCGTCCGTTCAGGGACGCTTGTTAGTCCCTCGAAAGGCCGGGTCTGACACTCGGGCGTCCAGGCGGAACACAGTCCCCTTTCGCGTAAGCTGGTGCAAGGGAGTGGCAGTACTGGGGAAAACCTGCACGAAGCGCTCCTGCCTGTACGTGTAGTACGTGCAGAGCCCAGAAAACTCCACTGTCGCCTGGCACCGGCCATTCCTCACAACTGCTATCTTCCGAGGGTCCATTCGGACTCCATCCATGGTGACAATGTGCCCAGAAACGGTACCTCCCGCTGGAAGGAGGGGGCGGGAGGCACTTTGGGGCTGAGCTTCCAGGTTGGCCTCTCTGAATCGCAAGAAACCTACTTCCAGCCGCTCCAACCATTCCTTGAACGTGGCCCGTAACGACACGTCGTCCTAGGTACACAGGGAGGTCCTTCCATTGGAGCCCATCCATCACCCTCTCCATCAGCCGCTCGAAGGTCGCAGGGGCGTTGCACCAGGCCGAACGGGCATCCCCGGAACTGACACAGGCCCTGACCTGTAGAGACGCGGTCTTAGCCTTATCCTCTCAATCACCTCCACCTGGTGATATCCTGACTTCAGTCCAGGGTAGAGAACCATCTGGCCCCACAGCGCGTCCAGGGTGTCATCAATTCGAGGCAGAGGGTAAGGTCCTTCACCTGACGTCGTTTAGGGCACGGTAGTCCCCGCAAGCATCTCGTCGTGCTGTCCTTCTTCCTCACAGGACTACCGCCGAACCACGAGCTGCTGGACCGTTCTATCTCTCCCTGTTCCGATGAGATAACCTACCGCCTTTCTCCAACCTCCACGCGACGGGCAGGGGCAATCCTCCGATGTGAGTACTTGATAGGACGACTGTTGCCGGTTGTCTAGCGGCTGCTTGGCCAGGTCGGACCGTCCGAGACCCGAGGCTCAATAGAAAATACTCGGCATAGGAGGACTAGCAGCTCCCTCAGCTGGTTGGCACTGCCTCAGGTCTAGACACTCAGAGTTCTCCCAAGCAGCTCCTGGAGGTGCTTGGGCACCCACTGCTAGCGACCCTAACGCGGGCCTAGAGTATGCAGTCTTCCGCGCTCGCTCTACCTCCATCGCACGTTCCCAATGCGCCCCTACGGGATAAGGTATTCCCTATCCGAGACGTTAGCCACCAGCACATTCACCCCCGTCCTATCTTGCTGCACCAAAACGTCCTGCCGCCCACCAGGGGACTGTCCTTGCAGCTGTCCGGCGGGCCGACTGCTCTACCACGACAAGCTCGTCGTCATTCCCCTGACTCAGTTGCACCTCCCACGAGTCTCCGACCTCGGGGGGGGAAGCTCACTCGCCCTCGCCACACCACTGGGCGGGACGCTCAACTCGAGCAGGGGCTCTACGACGTCCCGGACACTCTAGTCATGTTCCCAAAGTCGACCAGTGCTCGGCTCTTTTGAGGTAGTCCAGCCCAGGAGGCAGGATCCTAATGCTCGCCACAAATTCTTACCCCTCCTCGTCCTCCTTGGCAGTTGGAATGTACCTGGGGCGTCTTTTTGGGGAAAAACCTTCCCCCCTTTTCACTTAGGGGACTAAAATTGAACCCAAGCCCACTTTACCTGCTCATGGAATTCCTTAATCCCTCGAGATCCTTTCCTTTCACCCCAAAATTTAAACTTTGCTATTCCGCAAGGGAAGTCGCTACTAAACCTCGCTTTATATGGCAGTCCGGAAAACCATGTCTTAGGGGGTCTAATTTCCCCTTGGAATTGCAAGAAAACCCCGTGTTAGCACTGTCCAAACCTGCTTCTTCTCCCATTTTACCCTCGCTCTCCTTATATTTCTGTCGTGGGTTGTTTTGGGAATTATGAAAAGGTTTTTTTTTTTCTTAATGCTGCCCCTTTTCAGGGTGTCGCGGTGGCTATGATGGCAATTGTTAAACTTGAAGGGAATTAAACTCATATGTAACCTTCTTAGTTTCTATTACCGCATCGATTCTGGAAAATGTTGCAGTAGAAACTAAAAATCATCTCAAGACATGCAAGTTCTTAAACGGTGGGATTTATCGAATGTGCCATTTTAATGGTAGCAAACTGAGGAAGTAAATTAGGAAGGGGCTTTCGCAACTTGGTGTATTCTACTCTTGTTGGAGTTAACGCGGGAGAATACTCAAGGAAATTTCGTGGGGAAGTTACGACTGGTTAGATCCAAATTTCTTTTTAACAAATTCTACCTACGGAAAAATTAGGAAGACCGGGGTGGCAATAAGTTTAGGGGGGTAGGGGTAATGGAGTAGGAGGGATTGGTGAATTTGGGGGGGGTAAGGGGTACTTAAGGGGGAAAAAAGGATTGGGCTTCACATTGCCGCAATGATGTATTGGTAATGAGGGAGTTTCCAAATTTTTTGCCTGGGCAAAACTTGGCACTGGGAAGGGATACAGAGGTCCTTCCAATAATTTTCCGCTATTAGTTTGATAGCTTTTCGTTCCCGGGACAAGTGGTTGCAAATAGGAATTATAGGGAGGTAAATGGGAAGAAATAGGGGGTATGAATTTTTTGAAAAGTAGAAGTTTGGGTTTTCTTTGGATTTGCATTAGAAAATGGAATTTGATGACTAGGTATTTTTGATAAGGAAATTTGGAATAAAACAATTATAATTAAATCAAAACGTAATAAACCTTTTTTGCGCAATTAATTTCAGTGAAAATTAAATCTTTAATGGCAAAAA
>JACEEZ010020308.1:0-15113 GCA_016584305.1 Chionoecetes opilio
TGTTATAGTGGGGTTGCCTCAGGGTCGGTCTTGGGTCCTACCTTTTTCTGATATATATCAATGATCTGGACTGCGGACTTGCCTCAAAATATCGAAATTTGCAGATGACACCAAATTAGGCGGTAAAGCTATACTAGAGAAAACTGCGAACTCTTACAACGTGATCTCGACAAACTATCAGATTGGAGTGATAAATGGCTATTAAAATTCAATTCCGATAAATGTAAAGTAATGCATATAGGCAACGATAACCTCAAATATAACTATCAAATGCAAAATAAATCGTTAACTGAAGTACAGCAGGAAAAGGATTTAGGTGTCATCATCAGTAATGATCTTAAAACCAGTCCGCATTGCCTAGCTGCCAGTAAAAAGGCGAATATGATTTTGGGCTTTATTAAACGCAACTTTGAACATAAAACTCCGAAAGTAATAACACGATAATACACGTCTTTGGTTAGGCTGCCTAATATGCCGTTCAATTCTGGTCGCCCTGTTTCGTAAAAGATCAAGCCAAATTGGAATCAGTTCAAAGAAGAGCAACCAAACTAATTCCATCTCTGCGAAATTCATCTTATGAAGAGAGACTGTGGAAACTTAATATGTTTTCCTTAAAGGATCGTAGAATCCGCGGGGACTTGATAGAAACCTTTAAGATCCTAAAAGGATCTGATGTTCATTAATCAAGAGAACCTATTCGAGCTTTCTCCTCAAGTGACAACAAGAAACAACGGTCTAAAACTAAACGGTCAACGTTGCATCACAGATCTCCGTAAAAATGATTTCAATGTTAGAGTTGTTGATCGATGGAACAAGTTACCAGCAAATTTTGTCGAAGCCAGCACAATAACTACATTTAAAAACAGACTTGACGCGCACTGTAAAGTAAATGGGTATTGAAAGTGCCCTGCGAATTCATATTATAGTCCCCCGGATCGATTAGTGTTAGTGGTAGTTGTAGTTAGCATACTTCATATCCTATCATTCTTCACTACGAAACTTCCATGTTCCTATCTTCTTTAGGGACATGGTATCCTTTTCCAACTGTCCTCTTACATGTAGTTGATAGTTAGTAGTATGTAGTACAACAGATACCCTAGTTGTAGTTATGGCCCAATAGGTCTTCTGGTGTCTGTTATTCCTATGTATTCCTATGTATTCCTCCTCCTCCTCCTCCTCTCCTCCTCCTCCTCCTCCTCCTCCTCCTCCTCCTCCTCCTCCTCCTCCTCCTCCTCCTCCTCCTCCTCCTCCTCCAATCCTCCTCTACTTCGGCTTCTTCTTTTTCATTTTCTTTTTTCTTCTTTTTGTTAAACTTCTTCTTAAACTTCTTCTTCTTAAACTTCTTCTTCCTCTTCTTCTTGTTCTTCCTCCTCTCTCTACCACATCACGCAAACTTCTCATTAATCTGAACCATCATTTCGACATCACCTTACTAACGACCTAATCACCTGCCCAATTAGGGAACCACAGAGCCTCAGAGTGTTGCCTTCAGGTGTCATCTAATGGGGGTTAATGACTGTGAGAAGTAATCAAAGCTATAAGAAAGAAATAGAAGCAATCATGTCAATAGATCCTTGAAGTATTGGAGCTGATCATTCAACCTCGTCTCTATTTTCTCTGTCTTATTTTGTAACTGTTTATTTACCTTTTTTTCGCTATTTTGTTTAGTAGTAGTAGTAGTAGTAGTAGTAGTAGTAGTAGTTGTTGTTGTTGTTGTTGTTGTAGTGTAGTAGTAGTAGTAGTAGTTTTGTGTAGTAGTAGTAGTAGTAGTAGTATAGTATTGTTGTTGTTGTTGTTAGTAGTAGTAGTAGTAGTTGTTGTTGTTGTTGTAGTAGTAGTGTATAGTCAGTAGTAGTAGTAGTTAGTAGAGTTTGCTGTAGTAGTAGTAATGTAGAGTAGTAGTGGTTGGTGTAGTAGTAGTAGTAGTAGTGTAGTAGTAGTGAGTAGGTTGTAGTGGTGGTGGTGGTGGTGGTGGTGGCGGTGGTGGTTGTGGTGACTAGTGGCGTTGTGGTGGTGCTGGTGCTGTGGTGTAGTGGTAGTGGTAGGTGGTGTGGTGGTGGTGGTGGTAGTGGTAGTAGTAGTAGTAGTATTAGTAGTTGTAGTGGTGGTGGTGGTGGTAGTAGTAGTAGTAGTAGTAGTAGGTGGTAGTGGTGGTAGTAGGTAGTAGTAGTGGTGGTGGTGGTGTGTGGTGGTGGTGGTGATGGTGATGTGGTGGTGTGTGTGGTGGTGGTAGTGGTAGTGGGTAGTGGTAGGTGGTGTGTTTGTAGTAATAGTAGTAGTTGGTGGTGGTGGTGGTGTGGTGGGGTGGTGGGGTGGTTGGTGTGTGTATGTATTAGTAGTAGTAGTATAGTGGTAGTGTGTGTGGTAGTATGTAGTGTAGTATAGTAGTGGTAGTAGTAGTAGTAGTAGTAGTAGTAGTAGTAGTAGTATTTTGTATTTAACTGTTTATTTACCATTTATCTTTTGACCATTTTACCCTATTTTTGTTTTATTTGTATTTATTTCACTGTTTCTTTCACACACATCTAACGTTTGGAGTCTGTCTGTATTGTATTGAAGTGGGATCTGCCTTGTCCGTATATTATCTTTTGAGTTCAATAGTAAATACATATAAATAAATGAACAGTTAGACAGAGTAATAGAGATGCAATAGCGATCACCAGAGATGAATAGATGTAAACGGAGGAGGTTCAAAAACGTCACCTTGGGGGCAGGGAAGCAGAAGAGCCTGTAGGTGTGTGTGTGTGTGTGTGTGTGTGTGTGTAGGTGTGTGTGTGTAGGTGTGTGTGTGTGTGGGGGGGCGGGAATCAGGTTTTTCTATTTCTCAAGGACACACTTTTAAGACCCTTTTTTTTTTTCTCTCTCTCTCCTTTGACCCTAGCCACTCCTCACACCTCTGACCCCTGCTGGACACTCTCTCTCTTCTCTCTCCTCTCTCTCTCTCTCTCTCTCTCTCTCTCTCTCTCTCTCTCTCATTCCACGAACATAATCTTTACGCAGTTGAAATTCTCTCTCTCTCTCTCTCTCTCTCTCTTCTCTCTACTCTCTCTCTCTCTCTCTCTCTCCTCTTCTCTCTCTCTCTCGTCTCTCTCATCTCTCTCTCTCTCTCTCTCTCTTCCACGAACATTAATCTTACGCAGTTGAAATTCTCTCTCTCCTCTCTCTCTCTCTATCTCTCCTCTCTCTCTCCTCTCTCTCTTCTATCTCTCTCTCTCTCCTCTCTCTCTCTCTCTCTCTCTCTCTCTCTCTCTCTCTCTCTCTCTCTCCTCTCTCTCTCTCTCTCGTCTCTCTCTCCTCTCTCTCTCTCTCTCTCTCTCTCTCCTTCACGACTCTCCATAATCTCGCATGCTCTCTCTCCTCTCTCTCTCTCTCTCTCTCTCTCTCTCCTCTCTCTCTCTCTCTCTTCTCTCTCTCTCTCTCTCTCTCTCTCTCTCTTCGTCACAGTTATCTCATTCCAATTATTAAATCACCTCACATTTTTTTAAACTATTTTTTTTTCTTCAAATTTATATACATAGTTTTTTTTTTTTATCATTCCAAGTCCTTTGTTATTATTTATTATCTTTCTTTTTTTCTTATTATTAGGATGAGCTAGTATGTTATTGTTTTTTGGTTTATCTTGCATTCTTTGACTTATGTTTTATTTCCATCGTTTTTTGTCTCGCCTTCTTCTTTTCTTTGTCTCGGCTATTCTTGTACCAATCTATTTTTTGGTCCATTGTTATGTTGCGTTGTTTTGTTTGTTCTTCCTCCTCCTCTTCTTCTTACTCTTTGTTCTTTTTTGTATGTTCATCTTCCTCTTGTTTCTATTTTTCTTACCATCTGTTTTTTTGACTTGGTTTTTATACTGGCTTTATTTTTCTTTCTCCGTTCCTCCTCCTCGTTTTTACCCTCTTGTCCTCCTCCCCCTCCTCTTCATTCTCCTCCTCCTCCTCCTCCACCTCCTCCACCTCCTCCTCCTCCTCTTCCTCCTCCACCTCCTCCTCCTCCTTCTCCTCCTCCTCCTCCTCTCCCCTCTTCCTCCTCCTCCTCCTCCTCCTCCACTCCCCTTCTCTCCTCCTTCCTCCTCCTCCTCCTCCTCCTCCTCCTCCTCCTCCCTCCTCCTCCCCTCCCCCTTCCTCTCTCTGTTTATCTACCCGTCAGTCTGTATTCCTATCTGGCTGTGTGTCTGTCTGTCTGTGTACCTACTCTAGCCTCTGTCCACACACACACACACACACCACACACACCCCACACCCCCCGAACACACACACAAAACACCACACACACACACACTGACACCCCACACACACACACACACACACACACACACACACAACACACACACCACAAAACACACACACACACACACACCACACACACACACACACACATTTCGTAACACAGTGAAAGTACAAATAAAATGTGATGATGGTGGTGGTGGTGGTTAGACAAACGTGATAGTATGCACATGTTTTAGTTACCGAGGCGAGACATTACACTTACCTCTTACCTGTGATCCCCCCTCTGTCCTCCCCCTGTCAAGCTACCTCCACCCTGCCACGCCCCTGTCAAGCCCCCTGTCAAACTCCCTGTCAAGCCACATCCCTTTCCATACCAGTCTTTTTTTTTTTTTTTTTTTTTTTTTTTTGTTTTTTTTTTTTTTTTCATGCTGCAATATTATCCAATCCTTTTTCTTCCTCCCACATTCCATTCTTCACTCGTCTTAATCTTTATCTTTTACTACTTCTGTTCCATATCTGTTATTCTTTGCCTCTTTTTTTTTGTTCATACTTATTATAATGGGTTTTGTTTGCATCCATGGTTATTAGAAAAAAATAAAGATGTCTAACTGGTTCATAGACAGTTTTTTTTTTTCTCTCTTTTCTCTTCTCTCTCTCTCTCTTCTCCTCTCTGCTCTCTCCTCTCGTCTCTCTCTCTCTCTCTCTCTGTCGTCCTTATGTTATGGTGACGCCATGATGATGATGATGATGGCGTTGTTCACTCTCATCATCATCATCATTTTTTCTTGCATAATTTTTTTTTCATTTTCTGTATATTTTCTTCCCTCGCAGAAGTTTCCCTCTTTCTTCTTCATGATCATATTTTTATTCTTACAGGAGTAGTAGTAGTAGTAGTAGTAGTAGTATAGTATAGAGTAATATTAGTTTTGAGTAGTATAGTAGTAGTTAGAGTAGTAGTATTAGTCAGTATCATAGAAGTATGTTTTGTTTAAGTAGTAGTATGTTTATTGTTAGCAAGGAGTAGTAGTAGTAGTAGTATAGAGTAGTAGTATAGTAGTAGTATAGAGTAGTAGTAGTAGTAGTAATAGAAGTAGGGAGTAGTATAGTAGTAGTAATAGAAGTAGCAGTATTTATTTTTGTTTACATGCTTGTGTGTGGTGTTTTTTGTGTTTTTCACCCATGGTCTTGTCCACGCGAGCCGGACTCGCGAACGCCAGTTTCACCCTCCCGGTGCGAGCTTGGAGCTCATTATTACTGATCGTTGGGCAATGCTGGGACTTCACACACTACACACCTCCATCCCCTTGCTCAAGGGGGACAGTAACCGCCCGAATTTGTCAGTGAAAAATCCCCTGGAGCAGCGAGGATTCGAACCTGGCCTCCCAGCACGCTATCAACCTGACCATCGGCGCTCGCGCGCCGCCGTGTGTGTGTGTGTGTGTGTGTGTGTGTGTGTGTGTGTGTGTGTTGTGTGTGTGTGTGTGGTGGTGTGTGTGTGTGTGTGTGTGTGTGTGTGTGTGTGTGTGTGTGTGTGGTGTGTGTGTGTGTCGCTGCATCATCACTATTGTCGCTATTGTTTTCATTGTTATTATTTTACGCCAGTGCCAAAACAATTACTACTGATAACACGTAACATTGAATTACTGACTGCCATCATATCAAGGAGGAGGAGGAGGAGGAGGAGGAGGAGGAGGAGGAGAGGAGATAAAACGTAAAATCGTCATCAACCTGAGAAGAGGAAGACAAGGATGAGAATAAAGAGGAGGAGGAGGAGACACAACTTTCTCCACCACCTGGCGCCACACACCTGCCTCCACCTCCTCATCCTCCTCCTCCTCCTCCTCCTTCTCCCCCTCCTTCTCCCCCCCCTCCTCCTGTGGTTGAGGGAGAGGAGGGGGGAAGAGGGGAGGGATGGAGGGGAAAGAGGAGGAGGAAGGGAAAGGAATACGAGGAAGATGGATGGAATGGAAGGGGAATTTGAGAGGTCGGAAATAGGAGAGGAAAAGAGGGGAAAAATGTGTGGTATGTAGGAAAGGAAGAAAAGAAAAGAGGAAAAGTAAAAGAAGACAAGAGGAAAAGTAAAAGAAAAGATATCGAGAAGAAAAAATAATAATGAAAGTTGAGACAAGTTTTTTTTTTGGTTTTGTTTGTCATGTGGTGTTAAAATTATCGGTTATTTAGTTGTAATCCTATTGTTATTACGCTATTATACGCACACACACACACACACACACACACACACACACACACACACACACACACACACAACACACACACACACACACACAGATATTTTTAAAAAGGAAACTACTTTTAGCAATTAGTGTTTGTAGAATGACGGGAATGACTTGTAGAACACCTGACTGGAAAGTGTGGTGATGATGGTGATGGTGAAGATGGTAGTGATGATGGTGATGGTGGTGATGATGATGTTTGATGATGATAATGATAGTAGTGTTATTAGTAGTAGTGGTAGTGATAGTGATTATAGTTTTGATAGTGGTGGTGGTGATGATAGTAGTAGTATTCTGATGGTGATGATGATAGTGATGTGATGATGGTAGTAGTGTTGGTAGTAGTAGTGATGGTGGTGGTGGTGTTGTTTGTTGTAGCATACTTGATGGTGATAATGGTGGTGATAGTGATGATAATTATAGTGGTGATGGTGAATACAGTGTTGATAGTGGTGGTGTTTGTAGTAGCATTCCTGGTGATGTAATGATAGTGGTGTTGTTGTTGGTGTCGGTAGTAACATTCTTGTTGGTGATGGTGATAGTGGTGGTGATGATAATGTTGGTGATTACACGCTTGCAAAACCCGTGTATCGCAACATCCAGTGCCTGCAACCACACTCTCCCTCCCTCACCTTCAGATAGTCAGACACTACACTACACTATAACTACACTACACTACACTACACTATAACTACACTACACTACACTACACTACATACTATACTACACTACACTATAACTACACTACACTACACTACACTACACTGCACTATAACTACACTACACTACACTACACTACACTACACTACACTACACTACACTACACTACACTACAGTATACTACACTGCACTACACTACACTACACTACACTGCACTACACTACACTATAACTACACTACACTACACTGCACTACACTACACTACACTGCACTACACTACACTACACTGCACTACACTACACTACACTACACTACACTACACTGCACTGCACTACACTACACTAAAACTACACACACTACACTACACTACACTACACTACACTATAACTACACTACACTGCACTACACTCACTATAACAACACTACACTAAAACCCACACTGCACTATAAACTACATACACTACACACTACACTACACTACACTATACTACACTGCACTACACTACACTACACTACACTGCACTACACTACACTATAACTACACTACACTACACTACACTACAACTACACTACACTACACTATAACTACACTACACTACACTACACTACACTATAACTACACTACACTACACTACACTGCACTATAACTACCCCTACACTACACTACACTGCACTCACTACATTAACTCACTACACTACACTACACTACACTACATACTATAAAAAACAAATACACATAACTACACTACCTACACTGCACTATAACTACACTAAAACTACACTACACTACACTACACTACCTACAGTATACTACACTGCACTACCTACACTACACTGCACTACACTACACTATAACTACACTACACTACACTGCCCTAAAAACTACACTACACTGCACTACACTACACTACACTGCACTAACACTAAAACTACACTACACTACACTGCACTGCACTGCACTACACTACACTACATACACTACACTACACTACACTACCTGCACTATAACTACACTACACTGCACTACACTACACTATAACAACACTACAAATACACTAACACTACACTACACTGGGCACTAAAAACTACACTACACTACAAATACACTACACTAAAACTGCACTATAACTACACTACTCTACACTACACTACACTACAGTATACTACACTGCACATACACTACACTACACTACACTGCACTACACTACACTATAACTACACTACACTACACTAAAACTACACTATAACTACACTACACTACACTACACTACACACACTGCACTACACTTTCACTACACTGCACTACCTACACTACACTACACATACACTACACTACAAATACCTGCACTACACTACACTGCACTACAACCTACATACACTACACTACACTAACACACACTACACTAAAAACTACACTATAAATACACTACACTGCACTACACTACACTATAACAACACTACACTACACTACACTACACTACACTACACACAACCACACTACAACTACACTCCCCTACACTAACACACACACTACTACACTACACTACACTGACCCTACACATAACTACACCCACACTACACTAAAAACACACTACACACTACACTACAACTATAAATACACTACACTAACACACTACACACACTACACCTACATACCCACACTACACTATAACTACACTACACTACACTAACATACACTACACTACCACTACACTTTCAATAATACACTAACACTACACTACACTAAACTACACTACAACTACACTACACTACAACTACACTAAAAACTACACACACTATAACTACACTACACGACCAACTAACTAACATACAAAACTACACTACACTATAACACACTACAACTACACTACACCCACACTACCCCTACCCTACACTACACTATAACTACCCAACTACACTACACTAAACTACACCAAAACTACACTAATACACTCACTACACTACACTACACTACCTACACTAACTATAACCCACAAATACAAACACAAACCCCATAACTACACTTTCAACTACACTACATACACTACACTACAACACACTACAACTTACCTAACTACACTACACAAACTACCACTACAACTACACTACACAACACTACACAACACATAACTACACTCCACTATAACTACACTAAAACTACACTAAACTACACTAAACACCCATAACTACACTACACTAATAAAACTACCACACTACACTACACACACTACACTACACTAAACTACCCCTACACTATAACTACACTACACTACACACACTATACTACACTACACACACATAACTAAAACTACACACACTACCACTACACTTACTACACTAAAATACACTACACTACACTACACTACACTACACTAAACTACACTACATCACTACACACTACCACACTAACTACACTACACTACACACACTCATACACTACAATACACTACTACTCAACTAACTACACTACACTACACTAAAACTAAAACTACATATACACACACACTACATACACTCACTACATATAAAAAAACAAATACAAACTACTATTACACTACAAAACTAACACACTATACATACACTAAAACTAAACTACACACACTATCACAAATTAAACTACTAATCTATACCTATAATTAAAGATAATACCTATCAATAAAAACAATAAAATAATTGGACCCATACTACACTATCTACCCACACTAGTTGTTACTCCACCTGGCCTTAGGGGAGAAAGTTTATATCGGGTTGGCCCCCCCAGCTACTGACTGTTGGGGAGGGAAGGGGGAGCCATCACATAGAGGGGTGAGAGGGGGAGGTCACGCACTACACTATTATTACCATTAAACCCACTACTACTACCCAAATACTAATATATACTACTACTACTTACCCCCTACTACTACTACTACTACTGCTACACTACTACATTCTCTTTCCACCACCAATACTACTAACTACTACTACTACTACTACTTACCTACTCTACTACTACTTCTACTACTACTTTCTACTACTCTACTCTACTACTACTACCCTAAATATATACTACTCCCTACACTACTCCCCCAAAAACTACACTACCCAAATACTACTTCTTCTTCACCACCAATACTACTAACTAACTCCTTCTCTACTATACTACTACTACTACTTGTACTCACTCCTTAAACTAACTACTACTACTACTACTACTACTACTACTTATTCTTCTTTCATCACCAATAACTAAAATCTACTACTTTCTAAATACCACCACCACCAACCACCACCCACCACCACCCAACCACCAACCCACCACACCCCCCAACACACCACACCCCCCACTAACTACTACTACTACTACTACTACTATAACAGCGTGAGAGAATGCCTTTGGGGGCCTTACATGTGTGGGGTACAAAGTGATTGTCAAAAGACTTCCTGATAACCCTTAGGCAATTTTATATTTACAGTGACATGTTTGTAATTAGATTTGAAACAGGTACCCAGATGTAATAATGGTCTTTGGGGGTAAGGATGTAAGTGTAATGCTTGTCTAGTCTTATTTAATGACCAATTGGGTAGTTATTAACCTCTATTTAGCTCCCAAAGTTAGCTATTAACCCCCAAAGTATTCCTATTTTTATAAGGTATAATAAGGTATATTTTTATAAGGTATAGCCAGCCCTTCGTGATCCTCCTAAGTCATGACACTCGAACCCTCGCTCCTATCACCCTCACGCAGCAAGACCACGCCCTAATTATCGCTTTCTTCATCTCATTATCTTTCTTTATTTCCTTTTAACATTACTATTTTTTCCTCTTCCCTTTTCGTTATCCCTTTTTCCTTAGAATCTTTATCTGTTAGTTAAAAGATAAGATGTGAGTCTAAGGGGGAATTTAGGAGGTGAAATTCCCCCTTAAAGGAAGGAAACTCCATTAATTTTTTATCCCATTAATTAATCCCATTATTATTTAGGTGAAGGGGCGTCAGGGTGGCAAGGTTGGTAGAGACGTGAGCCCGCAATGTGCAGCGTCCCTGTGCATTCGGTCAGCGGTTCGAGTCTGCCTAGTTCGTGCTGACGTAGCGGCGCTTTGTATAGTCAATAACCTTGTAGTTGGTACTTGCAAAGTGTCTAGATAGGATGAAAATCTTATCTTATCTTTTGAGGTGAAGGGGCGGGAAAATAATGTGTGGTATTTAGGGAAGGAAGAATGCTGAAAGGGAAAAAAAGATCAAGATTCTAAGGAAAAAGGAATAACGAAAAGGGAAGAAGAAAAGATAATAACGTTAAAAGGAAAAGATAATGAGATGAAGATAGTGATAATAAGGGCGTGGTCTTGTTGCGTGAGGGTGATAGGAGCGAGGGTTCGAGTGTCATGACTTAGGAGGGTCACGAAGGGCTTGCTGAAGGGCTTTCCTCCCTCCCTGCCCGATCAAGAAGAGTCTTAATATAGTTTGAAAATAATGAAAAAAAACTAAAAAGCATTCACATAAACACAGAGAAACGATAGAAACAGATAGAAACAGATAGAAACACAGAGAAACAGATAGAAACAGATAGAAACAGATAGAAACACAGAGAAACAGATAGAAACAGATAGAAACAGATAGAAACACAGAGAAACACAGAGAAACGATAGAAAAAAATAGAAAAAAGATAGAAACATAGAACACAGAGAAACAGATGAAACAGATAAAAAACAGATAGAAACACGAGAAACACAGAGAAACGATAGAAAAAAGATAGAAAACAGATAGAAACACAGAGAAACACAGGAAAACGATAGAAACAAAAGAAAAACGATAGAAACACAGAGAAACAGATAGAAACAGATAGAAACACAGAGAAACAGATAGCAACAGATAGAAACAGATAGAAACAGATAGAAACACAGAGAAACAGATAGAAACAGATAGAAACACAGAGAAACACAGAGAAACACAGAGAAAACAGATGAAACAGATAGAAACGGATAGAAACAGATAGAAACAGATAGAAACACAGAGAAACAGATAGAAACAGATAGAAACAGAGAGAAACACAGAGAAACAGATAGAAACGATAGAAACAGATAGAAACAGATAGAAACACAGAGAAACAGATAGAAACAGATAGAAACGATAGAAACAGATAGAAACACAGAGAAACACAGAGAAACACAGAGAAACGATAGAAACAGATAGAAACACAGAGAAACACAGAGAAACACAGAGAAACGATAGAAACAGATAGAAACACAGAGAAACACAGAGAAACACAGAAACAGATAGAAACAGATAGAAACACAGAGAAAACACAGAGAAACACCAGAGAAACAGATAGAAACACAGAGAAACACAGAGAAAAAACAGAGAAAACAGATAGAAACAGATAGAAACAAATAGAAACACCAGAGAAACAGATAGAAACCCGATTAGAAACGATAGAAACAGATAGAAACACAGAGAAACACAGAGAAACACAGAGAAACACAGAGAAACAGATAGAAACAGATAGAAACGATAGAAACAGATAGAAACACAGAGAAACACAGAGAAACACAGAGAAACGATAGAAACAGATAGAAACAGATAGAAACACAGAGGGAAACCCCAGAGAAAACACAGAGAAAAAGATAGAAACGATAGAAACAGATAGAAACACAGAGAAACACAGAGAAACGATAGAAACAGATAGAAACAGATAGAAACACAGAGAAACACAGAGAAACACAGAGAAACGATAGAAACAGATAGAAACACAGAGAAACACAGAGAAACACAGAGAAACACAGAGAAACGATAGAAACAGATAGAAACAGATAGAAACACAGAGAAACACAGAGAAACACAGAGAAACACAGAGAAACGATAGAAACAGATAGAAACAGATAGAAACACAGAGAAACACAGAGAAACACAGAGAAACGATAGAAACAGATAGAAACAGATAGAAACACAGAGAAACACAGAGAAACACAGAGAAACGATAGAAACAGATAGAACACCAGAGAAACACAGAGAAACACAGAGAAACGATAGAAACAGATAGAAACACAGAGAAACAGATAGAAACAGATAGAAACACAGAGAAACACAGAGAAACACAGAGAAACGATAGAAACAGATAGAAACAGATAGAAACAGATAGAAACACAGAGAAACGATAGAAACAGATAGAAACACAGAGAAACAGATAGAAACAGATAGAAACACAGAGAAACACAGAGAAACACAGAGAAACGATAGAAACAGATAGAAACACAGAGAAAAAAGATAGAAACAGATAGAAACACAGAGAAACACAGAGAAACACCCGAGAAAACGATAGAAACAGGGTAGAAACAGATAGAAACAGATAGAAACCCCAGAGAACGATAGAAACAGATAGAAAAAACAGAGAAACAGATAGAAACAGATAGAAAAACAGAGAAACACAGAGAAAACACAGAGAAACGATAGAAAAAAGGATAGAAACACAGAGAAACAGATTTGAAACAGATAGAAACACAGAGAAAAACAGAAAACCCCAGAGAAAAAGTAGAAACAGATAGAAACACAGAGAAACGATAGAAACGATAGAAACAGATAGAAACACAGAGAAACGATAGAAACAGATAGAAACACAAGAGACACAGAGAAACGATAGAAACGATAGAAACAGATAGAAACAGATAGAAACACAGAGAGACACAGAGAAACGATAGAAACAGATAGAAACAGATAGAAACAGATAGAAACGATAGAAAAAGAAAAGAAACAGATGAAACCCCAGAGAGACACAGAGAAAACGATAGAAACGATAGAAAAAAAAGATAGAAACAGATAGAAAAAACAGAGAGACACAGAGAAACGATAGAACGATAGAAACAGATAAAACCGATAGAAACACAGAGAGACACAAGAAACGATAGAAAACAAAATAGAAACAGATAGAAAAACAGATAGAAACGATAGAAACAGATAGAAACAGATAGAAACACAGAGAGACACAGAGAAACGATAGAAACAGATAGAAACACAAAAAAGAAAACACAAGAAATGTCGCAATTAACTTGAAAATAATGAAAAAAAAACACTAAAATATTCACATAAACACAGAGAAAAACTAACAGTTAGAAAAAAAAGAAAAAAAACTCCGTAACGCAAGCACAGAAACACAGGGCCACAATAAACGCACACACACACACACACACACACACACACTCACACACACACACACACACACACACACACAACACACCACACACACCACACACCACACACACACACAACACAACACACATACACATACACAACCACACCTCTCCTAGACAATAGCGTCAGCGCCTCCTTCAAGATTCGGTGTGTGTGTTGTGTGTTGTGGTGTGGTGTGTGTTGTGTGTGGTGTGTGTGTGGTGTGTGGTGTGTGTGTGTGTGTGTGTGTGTGAAGTATGACTGCGGCTACTAATCACACACACACACACACACACACACACACACACACACACACACACACACACACACAGATGGTCACGATGGTCACCGCCCCGCCCCGATGGTCAAAAAGTTGATAGCGTGCCGGCCTGCCATTCTGTGGTAGCCGGTTCTTATCCTCACTGCTCCCGGGGATTTTTCCACTGACAAATTCGGGCGGTTACTGTTCCCCTTGAGCAAGGGGATTGGTGTGTGTGGTGTGTGAGGTCCCAGCATTACCCTAGCATCGGTAATAATGAACTCCAAGCTCGCACCGTGAGGGTGAAACTTCGCGATCGCAATTAGACAAGACCCTGGGTGAATAACACACACACACACACACATACATACATACACGTGGTGGTGGATGAACAAAAATTACCTTCAAATGTTGACGAAGATGAAATGCGACTTTGGGCACTTGGAGGATAAGAGTTTCTTTTGTTCTGTGTGTGTTTATGGTGGTGGTGATGGTGGTGGTGTGTGTGTGTGTGTGGTGGTGATAAAATATTTAGATGGAATGAAGAATGTGTTGAAAAAAGAGAGAGAGAGGAGAGAGAGAGAGAGAGAGAGAAG
>JACEEZ010020308.1:35301-67801 GCA_016584305.1 Chionoecetes opilio
AGAAGACCTATCCTATCTTAAAAAGTCCCCAGTCCCTATAAAGAAGACCTATCCTATCTTAAAAAGTCCCCAGTCCCTATAAAGAAGACCTATCCTATCTTAAAAAGTCCCCAGTCCCTATAAAGAAGACCTATCCTATCTTAAAAAGTCCCCAGTCCCTATAAAGAAGACCTATCCTATCTTAAAAAGTCCCCAGTCCCTATAAAGAAGACCTATCCTATCTTAAAAAGTCCCCAGTCCCTATAAAGAAGACCTATCCTATCTTAAAAAGTCCCTATCTATACTCGGGTTTTTTTTAACGAGGTGAAAAATCCTGACCTTTGCTGTTTATTGACTGATAGCCAGGAGAAGGGAATACTACGGTTCTTCTTAATTTCAGTTGTATTTTATCATAGTTAACCCTATTATCAGGTAAACTTAGGCATAATTTTAAACATGAGACCTTAAGATAGAATGCAATTTTCGCCTTGTTAAAAAAAAAAGGCTAGTTACGTTTTATTGCAACAGGCGATTAGTTACCGTAGATAACAGTCAAGTCGCCACCTGCAGTCATGTCGCCAGGCGCCATATATTACGAATTATAGCATTACTACTGATTTTTATGTGCCACTGAAGATAATACACAGTAGTTTATATCATGACTGTATAATCTACTCTGTTTCAGCATTGTTTTATGCTTTGTATCTGCAAGTATAGACGGTTTCAAATTTCACTACGCGTTTTTTTATCGGGCGACGACGACAGCGGTACGACACTCAGTAAATAAACACTAGATGGCGACTTCACTGTTTGTGGCCACTTGGTAGATATTTTTGTAATTTGTTCATTAATAGCCATAATATGACACAGACTCTCCAGATAGCCCCTTCTAACTTTCCTGAAATCATGGATGTAGAAATGTAAGTATTAACGCCACCACACGTCTGTAAACAGAAAAAAAAGTTGTCCTGGCGACTTAACTGTTATCTACGGTAGTTATCTAAGGTTGATATTTTGTTATGTTTCCATCATTTTACGTCTACAGTAACATTATATTTACCTTCTTTTAATCTAACATGCATTATTGTTTCTATTATTCTTTTATTCTATTATTTCTACAGTATTATTATTCCATTATCTTTTATGCAAATTATAAGTTCTTTGTATATTCAGCTTTTTTTAATATTTATTTATATCTTCCACTTTGATCATTATTTTTCTCATTCCTCTTATCATTCCACATTATCTTTCACTCTTATCAACATTTTCCTATCACTTAATACCTCTTTCCCTATTTCACATCTCTCCCTATCAGTATATCTCTTCTCTTTTCCTATTTCTTTATCATTCCACACTGTCTCTCCTTATCCTTATCTCCCTATCTCTCTTCTTCTTCCTTTATCATTCCTCACTATCTCTCCTTATCCTTATCTCCCTATCTCTCTTCTTATTCCTTTATCCTTCCTCACTATCTCTCCTTATCCTTATCTCCCTATCTCTCTTCGTATTCCTTTATCATTCCTCACTATCTCTCCTTATCCTTATCTCCCTATCTCTCTTCTTATTCCTTTATCCTTCCTCACTATCTCTCCTTATCCTTATCTCCCTATCTCTCTTCGTATTCCTTTATCCATTCCTCACTATCTCTCCTTATCCTTATCTCCCTATCTCTCTTCTTATTCCTTTATCATTCCTCACTGTCTCCCTATCCTTCTCATCTTCCTCTCATCCCACCTCTTTCCCTCCTATTCCATTTCTTATATTCCTATTCTATCCTATTATTATTCTCTCCTCTTTCTATTCATTCCTTTATCATTCCACACTTTCTCTCCCTATCCTTCTCATCTTCCTCAAATTCCACCTCTTTCCACTATTCCAGTCACCCTAAACCTATTATTCGTATCATATCATTCTATCCCTCTTGCATTCCACATTCACTATTCCATTCTTCCACATTCCTCCATTTACTATCCTTCTCATCTTCCCATCATTCCACCTATTCCAATCACCCCAAACCTGTTATTCCTATCATAATTGCACTTTCATTCCACAATATATCTCCCTATCCTTCTCATCTTCCTCAAATTCCACCTCTTCTAGTCTTCCTCCACTACTCCACACCTCTCCCAATCACCTCAAACCACTCATCCACTTCCACTTCCACATTTCTTCATTCACGAACCTTCTCATCATCCTCAAATTCCACCTGTTTCCCACCACTCCACACCTCTTCCTGTCACCCCAATGTCCCCAAACCACTCATCCACCTGTCCTTTCCCAACAGAGCGGATCCCATGTGGAGAGCCCGAGGTGCCGGTGGAGGGGGAGGTGGAGCGGGAGGGGGAGGGAAAGGCTGTGTACACTTGCAGGCCCGGGTTTCGACTGGAGGGGGACGAGGTGCTGACGTGTTCCTCCAAGGGCAAGTGGCAAGGACAGTCCCCCAGGTGTAAAGGTAAAAAGAGAGAGAGAGAGAGAGAGAGAGAGAGAGAGAGAGAGAGAGAGGAGAGGAGAGAGAGAGAGAGAGAGAGAGAGAGAGTAGTTGTGTGAAAATGAAATAAAACAGAAATAGAAAACAGTGAGAAACAGGCAAGGGGGGAGAGAGAGAGAGAGAGAGAGAGAGAGAGAGAGAGAGAGAAGAGAGAGAGAGGAGAGAGAGAGAGAGAGAGAGAGAGAGAGGAGAGAGAGAGAGAGAGAGAGAGAGGTCCACAAAAGTGTGAAGAGAAAGAAACTACCACAAAAGAGTAAAGAGAAAAAAATATTACCACAGGACTAAAAAGAGAGAAAAAAGACCACAAAAGAGAGAGAGAGAGAGAGAGAGAGAGAGAGAGAGAGAGAGAGAGAGAGAGAGAGAGAGAGAGAGAGAGAGAGAGAGAGAGAGTCGTTATGGGAAAATGAAATAAAAGGAAAGAGCGAGAAACAGGCAAGGATATTATGGAGAGAGAGAGAGAGAGAGAATACGACACCACCAAATGTTGTGGTGTAGAGAAAAAAAAATCCTTCTATACAATTTTTGATTTCTCAGGTTTTTTCAATTTTAAAGTTTCAATATATATTGTTTTGGTTCGTGGGAATTGTGGTCATTTTCTCATTTTCTACATTTTTTTCCCTATCATCTAATACTTTCCAGTCCATTTCGTGCTATTATTTTTTTATATCTTTCATATAATTTTTTATCACCTATTTGTTTCCTTACCTGTTTTCTCTCGTTTTTCTTAGTAAAATTTTCTGTGTGTGAATTGTGGTCATTTTCTGTTTTTTTTCCCCATCTAATAATTTCCAGTCCATTTCGTGCTGTTAATTTTGTTGTTTTTTTACTTCTTTTATTCGCATTCTTATCTATTTCTGACCTATTTCTTACTATTTACCTGTTTATTTCTTACTGTTTACCTATTTATATTTCTTACTATTTACTTATTTCTTGCTATTTACCTGTTACTATTTCTTACTATTTACCTATTTCTATTTCTTACTATTTACCTATTTCTATTTCTTACTATTTCCTACTATTTCCCTATTACTATTTCTTACTATTTACCATCTGTTTCTTACTATTTACCAATTTCTTACTATTTACCAATTTATATTTCTTATTATTTACCAATTTATATTTCTTACTATTTACCTATTTCTATTTCTTACTATTTACCAATTTCTTAGTATTTACCAATTTCTTACTATTTACCAATTTATTACTATTTACCTATTTACCTATTTCTTACTATTTACCAATTTATTACTATTTACCTATTTCTTACTATTTACCAATTTATTACTATTTACCTATTTATATTTCTTACTATTTACCAATTTATCTTACTATTTACCTATTTCTATTTCTTACTATTTACCTATTTCTATTTCTTACTATTTACCTATTTCTATTTTACTATTTACCTATTTCTATTTCTTACTATTTATATTTCTTACTATTTACCTATTACTATTTCTTGCTACATATTTACCAATTACTATTTCATACTATTTACCTATTACTATTTCTTACCGGTACTATTTACCAATTTCTTACTATTTCCCTATTTCTATTTCTTACTATTTAGCTATTTATATTTCTTACCGGTACTATTTACCAATTTCTTACTATTTGGCTATTTCTATTTCTTACTATTTACCAATTTCTTAGTATTTTACCTATTTCTATTTCTTACTATTTACCAATTTATTACTATTTACCTATTTCTGTTTCTTACTATTACCTATTTCTATTTCTTACTATTTACCTATTTCTATTTACTATTTACCTATTTCTATTTCTTACTATTTACCTATTTATATTTCTTACTATTTACCTATTTCTATTTCTTACTATTTACCTGTTTCTAGTTCTTACTTATTTTTGGGTCTATTTGCTCCTTTACCCTTCTTTTTATCATCTGGTTTCCTTGTTGGTGTAAAGTTTCTACATTTTCTAGTTTTTTGTGTGTAATTTTTTATCCATCTTTCATTCATCTGGAAACCCGTTAATTTTACTTTTTTCCTCCATTCATGTAAGTTTTTTCTTCATTATTTATTACTCAAGTTTCCTGTTCTTTATTAACCCACCACTGCTATCACTACTTATTCTACTACTACATCTAAAGAAAACACACGCATTCTAACCCCATTCTATACTTCTACCATAGATAACACTATAGTCGCCAGTCACTCGCCACTGCACTAATGTCGCCAGGCCAAATATATTACGAAT
Source organism: Chionoecetes opilio (assembly GCA_016584305.1). NCBI lineage: Eukaryota > Metazoa > Arthropoda > Malacostraca > Decapoda > Majidae > Chionoecetes > Chionoecetes opilio. Next base: position 39,986 of record JACEEZ010020308.1, read on the forward strand.
GTTAGCATCACTACAGACTTTTATGTGCCACTAAAGAGACATGCACAGTAGTTTATATTATGTACATCACACTACATGTCTTCAGTGGCACATAAAAGTCTGTAGTGATGCTAAAATTCGTAATGTATTGTGCTTGGCGACATTAGTGCAGTGGCAAGTGACAGGCGACTATAGTGTTATCTACGGTAAACACTTCATATAAGGAAAAAACACACATTTTAACCCCCCCCCTTTCAGAATCTCAGTGCCCCACCTTACTACACAAAGCTAACACCTCCACACAAAATACACAAATAAACCTCTTAACACCTCATATATAAAAAAAACCACACTTTCTAACCTCTTTACTTTCTATCATATACTACTTTCACTACCTCTACCACCCCTTCAGAATCTCAGTGCCCAAATATACCTTTTAACCCCGTGAGACCCAGAACGTAACTCCCATTGTAATTTGGTACCATTAGACATTTTTAGTGAATATAAGCAATGTTTTTATAGATATGACCTATTTAGTATCCTTGTCGACTAACTAATTTCATATATCAGTTACTTTTCGTAATTTTATGGCTCGACAACAGACAATTTTTTTATAGCAAAGGAAAGATCTGGGCGTGAAGGGGTTAAACACTTCATATATAAAAAAAAAAAAACATTTTAACTCCATTCTATGCCTCTTAACACCTCATATAAAGAAAAAACACACCATTCTATACCTTTAAACACTTCATATATAAGAAAAAACACACATTCTTACTCCATTCTATACTTCTTAACACCTCATATAAAGAAAAAACTCACATTCTAACCGTATTTTATAACTTTAAACACTTCATATATAAGAAAATAGCACACATTCTAACCCCATTCTATCACTAAACACTTGATATAAAGAACAACCACTCATTCTAACCCTATCCTAGACCTTCTAAACACTGCCTATATAAGAAAAAACACACATTCTAACCCCATCTTCTAACCTTCTAACTCCATTCCTATCACCCCTTCAGAATGTCAGTGCCCAAATATACCTTTAAACACTTCAAATATAAGAAAAACCACATCTCCTAACCCCATTATATCACTAAATACTTCATATATAAGAAAAAACATACTTTCTAACCTCTTCCTATCACCCCTTCAGAATCGCAGTGCCCCACCCCCGCACAAGTCCCCAATGGCTTCATGGAGGTGGCCAACTTCCGCGGTGTGTACGGCCACGGCACGGTGGTCACCTACTCGTGCAGCCCCGGGTACAAGCTGGAAGGGGCCGCCTCCCACACCTGTGACCATACTGGCGCCTGGAGTAAGGACCCACCTGTCTGTAAAGGTATGTAATTATTAAAGGTTTGTTTGTAGAGGTAATTATTAGAGGTTTGTTTGTAGAGGTAATTATTAGAGGTTTGTTTGTAGAGGTAATTATTAAAGGTTTGTTTGTAGAGGTAATTATTAAAGGTTTGTTTGTAGAGGTAATTATTAGAGGTTTGCTTGTAGAGGTAATTATTAAAGGTTTGTTTGTAGAGGTAATTATTAGAGGTTTGTTTGTAGAGGTAATTACTAAAGGTTTATAAAGTAAAATAGGTAAAGGTTAAGGTAATTGTATGACTTATATGATTTGTAATTGTTTATAACTTAACGTAACCTGACCTAATCTACTGAATATGAAACAGTAAATTTAATAACCTCAGGAAAAATTCAGTTTCTTAGACAGAGCAATAGATCAGTAGAATACCCACCTGTTTGTGAAGGTAATTTTATTGTATGACTGTGTAACCTAACTTAAAACTAATTTATTGACTATGAAGAAGTAAATAAACATTAGCAAAAATGGATAAGTACAAAGTTTGAAGAGAGTACTAAAGATGCATTAAAATCAAGTCATCTAAAGTTAGAGGGTTTATTCAAGCAAAATAGATACTATAAATGATAAGTAAGAGATAAATTTATGTACATACATATATATAGGTCAAATTTTTATGATATGGTAGAGAATACAAGTGATAAGTTCAGGGAGATGGTGTTTCGTTTAGCTGGAGAAATTAATGAAGAGTTATTTTTAGAGTAAATCAAGTACAGCAGAGTAAATTTAAAGAGTAAAAAAATGTATTGTTTATAAGATTGTTTGAAATGGAAAATATACTTGTAAGAAAATATTGCCCAGTATTACTCCCCTCCTCTCCTTCCACTCCCCTACCACTCTTCCACGATGCCTCCCCTCCTACTCTTCCTACTTATGCCCCTTTCCTCATCTCCTTTTGACTTTGCACATCTCCTTTTGACTTTGCTCATCTCCTTTTGACTTTGCTCATCTCCTTTTGACTTAACACATCTCCTTTTGACTTTGCACATCTCCTTTTGACTTTGCACATCTCCTTTTGACTTTGCTCATCTCCTTTTGACTTTGCTCATCTCCTTTTGACTTTGCACATCTCCTTTTGACTTTGCTCATCTCCTTTTGACTTTGCACATCTCCTTTTGACTTTGCTCATCTCCTTTTGACTTTGCACATCTCCTTTTGACTTTGCTCATCTCCTTTTGACTGTGCACATCTCCTTTTGACTTTGCACATCTCCTTTTGACTTTGCTCATCTCCTTTTGACTTTGCACATCTCCTTTTGACTTTGCACATCTCCTTTTGACTTTGTTCATCTCCTTTTGACTTTGCTCATCTCCTTTTGACTGTGCACATCTCCTTTTGACTTTGTTCATCTCCTTTTGACTTTGCTCATCTCCTTTTGACTTTGCTCATCTCCTTTTGACCCTTTGCCCCTCCCCCCAGCTGTGACGTGCGGTCCCCCCCCTGTCTTCCCCAACGCCCGCCACATCCTCCTCAACTCCTCTACTAGTTGGAATGGCATCGCTGTCTACACCTGTATGGATGGATACAAGCTGCACACAGGTAATGGTTTAGAGAGAGACGAGAGAGAGAGATGAGACTGATGACGTAGAGAGAGAGAGACGATTGAGATGATCTTGAGAGTGAGAGAGTAGAGAACTGTGAGAGAGAGACGAGGAGAGAGAGAGATTTGATGACGCCCAGAGAGAGAGAGGTTTGATGGGTAAAGTTGTAGGAAATGAGAGCAAGAGAGAAGAGAGTGAGACGAGGAGGAAGAAGGAAGAAGGAGAGAGAGAGGAGAGAGAGAGAGAGAGAGAGAGAGAGAGAGAGAGAGAGAGTTGAGAGAGGTAAAGTTGGTAGGATAATGAGAGAGAGAGGAGAGAGAGAGAGAGAGAGAGGAGAGAGAGAGAAGGAGAGAGAGGATGAGGAGAGGAGAGAGAGAGAGAGAGAGAGGAGAGAGAGGAGAGAAAGTGGTAGGATATGAGAGAGAAGAGAGAGAGTAACTTGACGGAAATGACGATTGAGATGAGAGAGAGGAGAGAGAGGAGAGATGAGAGACGAAGCTGATTTGAATCTTTTGGATTGAGAGACATGTTTGGAACTTTGGTAGATGAGAATGAGGATCGACGTTTGAGAGATCGACTTGACGTAGGCACTCGACTGCCCAGATGTGAGTGCGGGTCATGTCTGGTAACGCGACAATAAGAAGACAGATTGGAATGGGAAGGTGCTAACGTAATGGAGGATAACAAGCTGCAGACAGGTAAATGGTAGGAGAGAGAGAGAGAGAGAGAGAGAGAGAGAGAGAGAGAGAGAGAGAGAGAGAGAGAGAGAGAGAGAGAGAGAGAGAGAGAGAGAGAGAGAAAAAAAAATTGTGGCTATGAATAAGTTAGATATCCTTATTTTTTTTTACTACAGGAGATAAAATTTAGTATAAAATATTCCCTGTATATATTGTATGTTATGATATTATTGTATATCTTTTTGTATAACTTTTTAGTACTATAGGCTTTTAGAATAGTTTCACATACAACGTGTAATTTAAGCCTTATTATAATTTTGTTTAACCCCTTGAGACCCAGAACGTAATATCCTTTGAAATTTGGGTGCCATTAGACGATTTTTTTTTAATATAAGCATTATTTTATAGATATGACCTGTTTAGTATCCTTGTCAACTAACTAATTTGGTATATTCAGTTACTTTTCGTAATCATATGGCTCGACAACATACAATTTTTGATAGCAAAGGAAAAATCTGGGTGCGAAGGGGTCAAATAAAAAGTAAAACAAGAAATAAAAATGTACAAATATATGTGTTGTTCCCCTAGACACCAAGGACACCGTCACCACCTGCCTGGAGGAGGGACAGTGGCGACCCGTCAACGTCACCTGCGTCCCTGTACTCCCCCCGTCACCCCCCCTGGCCGGCCTACGGGAGGGCGAGGGGCGGGCACTGTCCTTTGACCTGACGCAGCTGCCCCAGGGTGAGGCGGGGGGCACACAGGGGCTGGTGGTGGCGCTGGCGGTGGTGGCGGGACTCCTCACCGCCGCCATGCTAGTAGTGGGAACCTTGCTAGCGCGCCGCCACCTCTCATCCACGTCAGGCTCACTCCGCTCCCTGGTCAAGAATTCACACAGCAAGGAGTCCGCTATGAATGGTGGTATCGTAGGGCCTCAACACCCTACGTCATTCTCCCCTAATGGTAGTAGTGTCACCCTAGGCCCTGACGCTGAGGATCCCGGTACAGGAGACACCCTGAGGTCCTCCCTCTACCAGCAGAACCTCCTCAACCTGCCCCTCCACCCCCACCCTCACATGACCTCCATCACCGAGTCAGAGCTGGACGACGACCCAAACTACGCACACATCGGTCACGAGCCGTCCTACGAGAGGGTCGGCAACCGCTCCGAGCACAGCTACGAGACGCTACGCAAGAAATCCATCGCGTCCGACGCCGAGAGTGACGGGGAGAGTACGAGGGATGACCAGCAGGGTAAGGACAGCGACGGGTATGAGTCCGTGTCGAAGGGGCGAGAACCGAGCTATGAGGCGGTGGAGGGCATAATTACAGACCACAACTACGAACCCTCAAGAACAAGGACCCTGGGTATGAGGTAGTGGAGAGTCCTCACGACCACGGCTACGAGACAGTCTCCGAGGCAGGCCGTCCCGCACACCGCTACGAGACCCTCAAGCCCCGCCCTCCACCCCCCAGATCGGAAAGCCAGGCATCCTCCACGTCCACCTCCACTCCCGCCTCCCCATCCTTCCCCGAGCCTGAGACAGTCCCTGATATCCTACAGGACCTCGCGGACGTCTCAGGGGAGGAAGGAATCCCGCCGGAGATCCAGGCCTTGTATGCACGGGTGGACAAGAGTAAAAAGAAGCGCAGGAGAGTTTTAACCTCTCAGCAGGAGAGGGGGGAGGAGAGGCCGCCCCCCCCCACCCCTCCACAGTCCCCCGTCAGCCATGTCTCCACCTCCTCCTCCACACTCTCCTCTCCCTCCACCAAAGACGCCTTCCACACAGACAGAGGGAGCGAGGAAGTCTCAGGACCCCCGAGTGCAACCAAAGACCTCATCCGCAAGTTCAACCGCCTCAACAGTGAGGAGGAGATGCAGGCCCTGCCGAGGAGCCGACAGGGTAGCGTGGCCAGCGACACGGGCAGCCTCAGACCCCTGCCGCCCCTCCCTGGCAGCCCCCACCAGTCCCCCCGCCCCTCACCCCCCCCTGCTAGCCCCCCCAGCCCTCACACCCTGCTAGCCACCCACCAGCCCCAGTCCTCACACCCTGCTAGCCCCCCACCTGCCCCAGTCCCCACACCCTGCTAGCCACCCTGTGTATCTGTGTAGCCTATCATCACTGCTTGTAGTAATCACCAGCGTGCCTCATAACCTGGACACCGTATATAGTCTCATTACTCGAATGTAAGATTGTAAGGGAAATACTCAATACTCTACCGTAGATAACACTATAGTCGCCAGTCACTCGCCACTGCACTAATATCGCCAGGCACAATATATTATGAATTTTAGCATCCCTACAGACTTTTATGTGCCACTTGAAGACATATAGTGTGATGTACATAATATAAACTACTGTGTATCATCTTCAGTGGCACATACAAATCAGTAGTGATGCTAAAATTCGTAATATATTGTGCCTGGCGACATTAGTGCAGTGGCAAGTGACTGGCGACTATAGTGTTATCTACGGTACATAAGCTAATCCTACATCTAAATACCCATTAGAATAACCTCTTAAGCAATATGACAAAAGCCATTCAAAGCCACAATAATATAATCAGATATTGTTTTGACATAATAGTGTTCCTGTAGTGAAGATATCATACTGTGTCACTTCAAAAGGATGGCGTAGGACCCACCACCATTCCTTTACGACGTCAGTGCTGCCACGTATTTGGTTTGTTTATGAAGTAATATGAGGCGCTTATCTCAGAAAGTCGATATGCGCCATCAATTAAAAAACTAAGAAAATGGCTTCAAAATGTTTCAATGTTCAAAATGTCATATCTTTTGAACAGTGAAACATTTTGAAGCCATTTTCTTAGTTTTTTATTGATGGCGCTTATCTACTTTCTGAAATAAGCGCCTCATATAAAGATAATATCAACAGGAGACAAACTGCAAACAACTTGATGCATAATAAAAAGGTCCTCTTGTGCTTAGTAAGACGAGGTAATTTTACGAGGAATTTTACGAATTTTTAGGACGATAATAATTTTGGAGAATTTTGGAATTTAATACGTAAATTTTTTGAAGTTATCCAGAGAAACTACATTATTTTGGACGAATGAGTCTGTTATTATTGGTAAGTCTAATGAGGTTATACTTTTCACTTCCTTTAGTCATTTCAGAAAACTCAAATCTTTACTTTTAATACAGTAAGAGTAAAAAGTCGCCTTATTGTAATATATTTTTATACTCAGTCATGTATCAAAACTCTATGTATATATTCCTGTATATTCAACATGTAGCCTTAGACAATTGTGATATAGCCATGTATAAACGTGTACATATTTATTCCTCAAACATGTCAGTCAGTCAGTCAGTCAGTCAGTCAGTCAGTCAGTCAGTTATTCAGTCAAGCAGTGAATCAGGCAGTCAATCAGTCAGTCAGTCAATCAATCAATCAATCAATCAATCAGTCAGTCAGTCAGTCAGTCAGTCAGTCAGTCAGTCAGTCAGTCAGTCAGTCACAAGGCAATAAAGTACTGAGCAAAGAAAGCTATATTGAGGCTGCTACAAAAAACTCATCATCTTTTTCTAACCTTGCTCCCTCATTCCTAACATCCACCCTCACCCTTATCCATCCACCTATTTATCCACTCTGGTATTAACTCAAGAATTAAATCAGTACTTTATTTGTCTAACCAACCAAATCGAAGACACTGCAGTTTATTGTATCGTCTGTAGTCTATTTTTTTTAACAAGGCAAAAATTCCATTCTATCTTAAGGTCTCATGCTTTAAAAGTATGCCTATGTTGACCTGATAATAGGGTTAACTATGATAAAATATAGCCGAAAATTTAGAAGAAGCGTAGTATTCCCTTCTCCTGGCATTAAATATCAGTCAGTAAGCAGCAAGGGGGCAGGATTTTTTGCCTCGTTATAAAAAATAAACAATAGTAGTGTATTATTATTTGTGTTATATGTGAAAATTTAAGGTACCTCTATATTTGTTGTATGACCTGACATGTATATAGTAATTAATGCCACGAACAATGCCATTTATTCATATCTGTCTGACTTTATTTACTCCCTATATTATTGTTTTCATTATTGGAAGCGTCTATAGTTTTGCTCAGGTAATTAAGTAGCCTACAGGTAAGTTAATTAACCCCTTGAGGCCCAGAACGTAATTTCCATTGTCATTTTGGTACCATTAGACGATTTTTAGTGAGTATAAGCAATGTTTTATAGATATGACCTGTTTAGTATCCTTGTCGAACTAATTTGGTATATACTATTTAGTTACTTTTATTAATTTTATGGCTAACAACGTATAATTTTTTTTTTATAGTAAGGAAAGATCTGGGCGTGAAGGGGTTAAGGTTTAAATTGTGTGCTTTTGTGAGTATGATGTATTGTTATTGTAGAGGAAGGCTGTGTTGAGTTGACTAGAGGATAAAAGGTTATATTAGTGATGAGTATGAGGGTGTTAGGTGGAAAGAATGGACATATAAGCTTATATTACACAATTCCTCTTCTTTCTGCTTAACCCTTCACGCCCAGATCTTTCCTTTGCTATATAAAATCGTCTGTTGTCGAGCCATAAAATTACGAAAAGTAACTGAATATACCAAATTAGTTAGTCGACAAGGATACTAACACAGGTCATATCTATAAAATATTGCTTATATTAACTAAAAATCGTCTAATGGCACCCAAATTACAATGGAAATTACGTTCTGGGCCTCAAGGGGTTAACGTCAGATTTTCCCATAATATCTTCTGGGGTTAGATGGTTAGGCATTATAGATTGATAGAAGCATTGCTAGGACGGAGCTGAGCATTTGTTTTCCAGATTACTGCCACTATCAGAAATAGTCCAAGAACCATTCCTGAGACAAAGTCCATGGCTCTGGGCTGTGCTGAAGCATTGATCATTCAATCTAATATCAAGACAGAATGTAGACACCGCATGCTTCACCAAAGACCACAGACTGGACTCTTAGGAACAGTGTCTGGACTCAGTCTTCTGGTAGTGGCCAAGGTCTGGTGAACAGTTCCCATTATCTGGAGTAATACTGAAAATTTAACGTTGATTCCATGTTGAAAAGCAGACGTCATTTCAATGTTGGAATCCCACCGTTGATTCTACGTTGGATATATTACGTAAAAAACCACTTTCAAAATCAATAAGTTCTCAATGTAGATTCTACGTTGAGAATGTTAATGACATACATGGCCTGACATAAATTCAACGTTGAATCAACGTAGATGATGGCTGCTGGGAGATAAATGGAACGGAGTAGCTAAAAATAAGCCGAGTAGGTAATAGATGGATTAACAAAAGCAAAGAAAAATAAGAAAAAATAAACAAAGAAAAAAGGGCAAATAAAAAAACGGAAAGGGTGTGATGGAAAAGATTTGAGGATGATAGAAAGGACAGAAATGAAAGTATAAATCGATTCAGAAGAAGAAAAGAGAGGAGAGAATTATGAGTTATGTCTTTATGCTGGGATGAACAGATTATAAAAGGAAAATTTACTGATAACATTGAAAAAATAGAAAATGTTTATGCACTATTTGACTTAACCTCATTTTGATATATTTGTGGTTACATTACAGTTACACATTTATACTAATGATATGCAGAATTTTCTCAGGAAGACGATGCTGGTCTCAGTTTTACTTAATATGAAATTATAGTGTGAGGAAATTAGGTAAGAGTGAGGTGTGTGATGGCTGTTTTAGATCTTATGGCTTAGTAAGATGGCCGCCGATCCATCTCCGGCGGCGACAACTGTAGACTGGACGCGCACTCTAAAACTCTATGTATGAGATTGACAACACACGTATTACAATATTTTATTACTTATGAGCTCAAATCTTATGATACAATACATCCAAAAAATATAAAATAACAATATAGATCAAACAGGTAGAAAAGTTATCGTAGGAGGAAAAAAAGCGATAAAAAAAAACTTTGTACAATTTTTTATCACTCACGAGCTCAAATCTTATGATAAAACACACCCAAAAAATATAAAATAACAATATATATCAGGACATAGGTAGAAAAGTTATCATAGCAGGAAATAAAATAATAACAATAAGATCTTTCGAGGCTTGGAGTGTCAGCAGCCTGCATGGCGGACTGACGGGATTGAGCACAGCGATGGAGTGACACTATTTACGTCCTTTCTCACCATGGCCACTATTAACGACCTTCCCGAGGAGATTCTGGAGTACATACTGTGTCTTATATCACCCTACAATGACCTACGCAGCTGTCGACAGGTGAGAACACACTTGTTATGCGCTGTACTTATGAAGGGGTAGTAGTTTCAGAATGTCTACAGATACGGACTTATATCCTTCATTACCGCGGGTTAGAGATACGGCGGCTGTATTCCTTATGCCTATACGGTTGTGAGTGTGTAGAGATACGGCAGAGGTTATTGATAAGGAAACCGGGTGACTCATGCTGTGTTGTGTTGTTTTAGGGGTGAGTCATTTCTATGTATTTTTGACTTAGGAGACCAACATCACCCAGTAGGAGGGAAATTATGGTTATTCCCATTGGTTCTATAAGGAAACAGGGCGGAACAAGGGTGGCCATTTCCAAATTTCCAAAAAGGAGAACTTTTTTTTTGTACCATCCATAATTTTTCTAACAATTTTTACCATCTTTTTTTTTTTTAAATGCCTATTCTTTGGTCCACTCATGATTGAAAGTGGTTTTCCTTTTCGACATTTCCTTACGGGGTTAGGGTAAGAACAAGAAAGTTAGCCGATCTTCACCGCGGCTTTGGGCAAACTGACAGTTTCGTCTGTGCATGGTATTGCCAACGTGTCTCATACACGTGGGATACAGAGTCACGGAGTATTTTTTTAATGCAGATTTGGCTTTAGTTAGGAGGTTAGAGCGTGGGATTAGGTTAGGTTAGTGAGTCCAAAGGTGGGGTTAGGTTAGTTTAAGTTTCATATCTCATAATCACTCCTTCCTATTAAAAACATCTTATATCTCCGAAAGTAGTGATTTGCGACTGAAGCTCATAGAGAGAATGTTTCCTAGAATCCATTAAGGTAAACAGAAACCACAGTCCCAATTGTGTACGAAATTTCGGTCCTAGTGTAAAAATTTACCGCTATTTTTATACATGCAAAGTAATGCACGTGAATCTGTTAGCCTGGCTCTGAGAAAAAGGCGGACAAATTAACGTCTGGCTTGAGGTGGCGCTGGGCGGAGGACAGAGTGCTAAACTGCCGGACGTCTGGCCACCCTAGGCGGAATAGGGCTTAGAATTGTGGTTATCAAGAATACTGACTCCATATTCCTGTTCAGCCGGTCCTAAAACTGTTGTGGACCAATTCTCATTAGAATCTGAGGTAGTTTACTAATTTTTTTGGTTTCGGAGCAAAAATTATGAGTTGCAGGTAAGTGATTAACATAAGCCACTAAATGAAGGGTACCCCTCTGACAAACTTAAGAGTAAGCAAGGGCATTGGGAACCATAACCGCCTGCGCCACCACAGGCGAGGGCCAACCATCACAGCCCTCAAGTGAACCTCCAGGGCCTGCCATCCCACCCCTGGAGGTCACTGCCTACACGCGCTATAGGCACATATGTGTAAAAAAATAAATAATGTGATTTATTTTTTATATGCAGAGGGTGTCAGAAAGTAACTGTTTAGATAGGAATGAGTCCATCAGTATAGTTGGGGAAGGACTCTGTTGTGTGTTGCCCCCCACCATGTTTTGGCTGTGTGTAGCAGCAGTTGGTGGCCACAGTGAGGCAGCGAGGCGGGCTGTGGCGGCCGCCTGCCCTGGGCTGTGAATGACCTGTGGTGTGCTTTTCAGGTGTGCCAGCGCTGGTATACCTGCTGCCAGGGAGTGGTGGAGAAGAGAAAGTCCCGCTTCTTCTCGGCCCTGAAGATGGGCTGCGTCAAGTGGTTCACGCCGGCCTACCCGAGCCACATCATCCCCATCAGCAAGCGTTACTCCCACTGCTCCTGCGTGTTTGAGTCCACCATGTACGTGTTTGGCGGGTGCACCTCCACCAACACCACCTTCAACGACCTGTGGCGCTTTGACCTGGGCTCCCACGAGTGGACGCGCCTCCTCACCACGGGCACCTACCCCTCGCCCAAGGCCTACGCCTCCATGGTCACCTGGAACAAGTGCCTGGTGCTGTTCGGGGGCTGGACGCACCCCTCCGTATACCCGCTGCACCAGCAGTGGGTGCTGTTCAGCGAGCTGCACGTGTATGACATCCTGGGCAACCGCTGGACGCAGCTGTACTACCCCGGCTCCCCGCCCCCCACGGCCGGCCACTCGGCCTCCATGCACGGCAGCATCATGGTGGTGTTCGGGGGGCTGCAGAAGCTGGAGCGCACCTTTGCCAGCACCAACGACGTGTTCTGCCTGGACCTGGTGCAGCAGTGCTGGTTCAAGCCCCTCATGACGGAGGAGGAGCCCAAGCCGCGCTACGGCCACTCCCACATCAAGCTGGACGAGCGGCACGTGCTGGTGCTGGCCGGCTGCGGCGGCTCCAACAAGCTGTACAACGACGTGTGGCTGCTCACGCTGCCCCCGGACCTCCACGACCGCTCCGCCCGCTGGCACTGGCAGCAGATACACGTGAAGGAGCCAGAGTACATGCCCCCCCAGATGTGGTACAACCCGGCCTGCAAGGTGGGCAACAGTGTGGTGGTGCTGTCCACCCTGGTGGGCACGGGGGCCCAGGCCGGGGGCACCATGTCCCAACTGCTGGTGCCGGGCTCAGTCAGGCGGCAGGCGGCCAATGTGTGGGTGCCGCCAGTCCCTCAGGCGGAGGCCCGCCCTCCCGCGCCGCCCCCGCCCCCGCCCCAGCGACAGAAGGAACCCAACGTCAACGGACAGCGCGGGTTCCTCCGTCCGGCCGACCCCTCAGAGTCCAGCAGCGACGAGAGTGAGGAGGGCAGCCTGCCCGGCCTGCCGGGTGGGGCCGGGAGGGGGCGGCCCAGGCCCTCCATCCGCCCCAACGCCTCCTGTGACAGGGAGCGGCGGCTGCAGGTGTTGTCCCGCATGAAGGAGCGGCTCAGAGAACTGTCACGGCAGCAGGATCCAGGCGGGGGTAGCAGCAGCAGCAGCAGCAATGGTGGTAGTAGTAATGCTGGGGCTCGTGGTGGTGGGGGTGGTGCAGGTGGTGCAGGTGGTGGAGGTGGAGGTGGAGGCGGTGGAGTCCCCGCCAAGGCAGCACCGGTCCGCAGCACAGTCATCCCCCACCTGCTGGACATCAGTCACGTGGTGAGCCGGCAGGAGGCTCGCTGGTGGCCGGTGAACCACGCGGACGGCCTGCAGACCTGTCTTGGCAGCCCCCCCCGGCCCTCCCTGCTGTACTCCCTGGTGCTGGGCCGAGACCGCCTCGTCATGTTCGGCGGCATCCCTCACGACCCCACGGGAGACCTGAGCCAGGAGAACGCCTCTAATTCTGTGATATTCATCTCTGCTCCCTCCAGCTCCTACTTCGCCGCCTGAGTGTCACCCGGGACGCTGGCTGCCCTAACCACTGCATTACTAACCTTTGTTCCCAACGCGGGTCATAACGGTGAACTTTCTACTAATTGATGTAGCTATCCAAAGGTTCCTCATGTGCACAACTTGAAAAAGAAATTGAAAGAGAAATAAATAAAGGATCGAGTGTTGAGTTAGAAAATTGAAGCAGAAAAAATTGATGAAGTCGTGTTGAACATTTTCTGTTGCCAGCGAGAGGTTTTGCCGTGACTGTGTGACGCTAATCAGACGTTATTTTGTTCTTTTATTTTGCTTTAATTACCGGAGTGCACTAACACTATGCATAAGATACAGGTGTATAATCGGGAACAGTTTTGGTGTATGTGAATGAAAGGCAAATGTATTATCAGTTTGAAGTGTTCAGTTAGAAAATTGAAGAAAAAAAATAAAGAAAAATGAAATATATAAATAAATAAATGATTAGTAAGAAGTGGCGGCGTGGAGTTCATGGGAGCTGTGTGGAGGGGAGTGAGTGGAAGGGGAGTTGTGTGGAGGGGAGTGAGTGGAAGGGGAGTTGTGTGGAGGGGAATTGTGTGGAGGGGAATAGAAGGGGAGTTATCTGGAGGGGAATGGAAGGGGAGTTATCTGGAGGGGGGAGTTGTGTGGAGGGGAGTGGAAGGGGAGTTATCTGGAGGGGAATGGAAGGGGAGTTGTGTGGAGGGGAGTGGAAGCAAATTTACTCGGGAGTGTTGACAAATGCGGCACAATTGCATAATTTTCCAAAGACTACAGTGGATTCAGAGCCTTGCCAGCACTCAGCACCGGCCAGCACTAGCACTCAGTCCAGGCGATGGGTTGAGGGAAGTGCTGGGTGCTTACATAATACCTACAAACACTACTTTTTATCATAATTTTTGTATCCATTGTGTTAGCCTCGTTTATAATCCTGTTACCCACATCCTTCTGGCTTCATCCAGCATAACATAGGCTTTGGGTGCTAACATAAGAGTAACATAAGAGTAACATAAGGGTACATTTCCAGTTTGACACCAAATTCACTTTGGTGGACGAACAATTTTTTTCTGGTGAGTTTTGGATGTGGTTTGAATTCATCTGCTAACCGTTTCTGTCGCAAATCACGTTTTGTGTGTGTGTGTGTGTGTGATTTGCGACAAAAATGATTGAAATACAAATTTAACCAATCCGAACCTATACCAAACCTAACCTAACCTTTACCTAATAAGAATTAAATAGAATAAAGTGATTTGCAACATAAACAGTTAGCAGATTGATTCAAAACGCATCAAAACTCACCAGAAAAAAATAGTTTCGTCCACCAAAGTGAATTCGGTGTCAAACTGGAATAATACCCACGTTTAATGGAACTCAGTCGAGTCATTTAGCACCAGGAAACTTGATTTGCTCCAATGTTTCCTGAAGGGTTGAAAGTGCTAGTTACTGCTGTGAATTGACCATTTTTGCCGAAATATCAAGTTTTTTCCTGAAATTTGTCGTATGCAGTTTTTGATGATTGTACACGGTGACATGCAGCTTGTGGCTTTATATGTATTCCTAAGTCAGTGTATATTCTGAATTATAGTGAATTTTTTCAGAATTCTTATCATACCCTGACTGAATAGATGTTTGATTTATTATGATGGTGAGAAAGTTAAGTCATGTTTAAGTCATTGAGTCATGTTTGGTGTTAGTAGCTACATTGTTTTTTTTTTCTATTTTCTAACTGAACACTTCTAACTGATCATTTCTTTGCCTTTTCTTTCAGTTTTTTTTCTTCAATTTTCTAAGTGAACACTCCTAACTGATCATTTCTTTGCCTCTCATTTTTCTTTCTACAGTAAAACTTCTCGTATTCGGACCCTCATTATTCGGACTTTGACATTATTCGGACTTTTTTTTTTTTTTTTTAGGGGTCGAAATTTCCTAGGTATATAATTTATATACGCCTAATTTTTTTTTTTTTTTCTTTTTTTTTTAGGGGTCGAAATTTCCTAACTATATAATTTATATACCTAGAATTTTTTATTTTTTTTAGGGGTCGAAATTTCCTAGCTATATAATTCATATACACCTAGATTTTTTTTATTTTTTATTTTTTATTATTTTTATTTTATACATATCCCCCTATTATTCGGATCCTTGCATTACTCGGACCACTCCTTGGCCCAATTAGTCCGAATATGAGAGGTTTTACTGTATTTCTATTTTTCTTCTTCAATCTTCTAACTGAACATTTCTAACTGATCATTAGAGTAAGTAAGAGAATGTTGACCTGGAAGCAAGCAGAATACAGTAGTGGCATTGCTGGTCCCTCTCTATATATATTTTCTCTTGTTAGATAAGACAAAGAGAAGGAAGCACTTAATATAATCCTAATTGCTGAGAAAGGGAATGTTGATAGGGAAGTAAGCAGAATAGTGTCATTACTACTCTGTAAATAGGAGGTTTTTATAGAGGTGTATTTATTATTTTCTTTAAGCAAGACAAAGAGAGGGAAGCAGTTGATATTACTAGGATGTCAACCGATGAGATACCTTTATGAAGGGTTATCTTTATAGAGTCAAGAAGCCACACAATCAGCTACCTCTGCTACTCAACATTCCTTTTTACACCACTGTATATGACCATAGGATCTCATCAGCAGTTACTGTGTGCATAATATATGTAGAAAGTACAGTAAAACCTCTCATATTCGGACTAATTGGGCCAAGGAGTAAGGTCCGAGTAATGCAAGGATCCGAAAAATGGCGGGATTATATATGGGGGGATATGTAAAAAAAGAAAAAAAATTCTTTATAATATATAGATACAAATATATAATTATATTAGCTAGGTATTTCGCCCTAAAAATTTAAAAAAATGGAGGTCCGAATAATGTCAAAGTCCGAATAATGAGAGTCCGAATACGTGATGTTTTACTGTATTTGATTTCATTGGAAGGAAGGAAGGAAGGAAGGCAAGGGAAACAGACTGCTTAGAACAGGGTTACAATTACTAGATTAGAAGAGGATTATTAATTTATTAGATGATTAATATTGTAGTGGTTTGCCTCATAACTAAGGGATCCATGGAGTTCAAAAGGATGTTAGTTCAATTTCCTAGATTTGTAAAGACAATTTTGGGCTTTCTAATGTCACACTATAACCCCTGTTCACCTTGTCGGCTATAAGTAAGGGATGTTAGCCAAGTAGTTATGAGCTAGAAATCCTGGTAGGAGTTGAGTGAAGCAATCCTCTCTTGCAGGTGTGAATGTATGTCTACCACCACTATCACCATCACCACCACCATTACCACCACCACCACCACTACCACTACCACTACCACTACCATCACCATCACCATCACCACAAACACCATCACCGCCACCACCACTACTGCATTTCTTTACATCATCCTGTCATTAACATTTATATCTCCATCAAGGACCCTGCTTCTCTGCTTGGCTTGTAGTGGCAGGGTTTAGACTTTAGACAGAACCCTGCAGAGCCTTGTGTGACCCTGGCAGCGATCTTGGTGGCTTTGTGACCCTGGCAGGACTCTGGAGGCTTTGTGACCCTGGCAGGACTCTGGTGACTTTGTGACCCTGGCAGGACTCTGGTGACTTTGTGACCCTGGCAGGACTCTGGAGGCTTTGTGACCCTGGCAGGACTCTGGTGACTTTGTGACCCTGGCAGGACTCTGGTGACTTTGTGACCCTGGCAGCGATCTTGGAGGTTTATGTGACCCTGGCAGGACTGGAGGCTTTGTGTGACCCTGGCAGCAATTTTGGAGGCTTTGTGACCCTGGCAGAACTCTGGAGGCTTGTGTGACCCTGGTATGACCTCAGGAGTGGGATGTGTCAGCGCGTCTTAACCCTGTAGAAGCAAGGTGTGAGTATGGCCCTTCTATACTGTTTTAAAGGTTCATACAGGAAGATATGCACGTAGGTTACAGTCCTGGCAGATCATGAAATGTGTAGTCTCTTAGTAGTAGTGTGAGCTGTTACTTCTTATTTTTTAGACTGTTTACTAGGATTCTGTTGAGTGTAGAGGGATGTAGTTTTGAGTATTCTTTGGTGACTCCTGTTTTGTTTATTGAGGGCAAATGGTGTGGAGCTATGATGTGTGCTTTTATTTATGTTTGATTTTTCTTATTAATTTAGTTTTAGTTTACGGCAGGCTGCTGGGAATCAATGCAGATTTATGAGTCACAAAAAGGACTCCAGATTAGTGTTCAGCATGACACAAAACTATTATGGGAAATTTTTCATGACAATACGAGGGGTCGAAATTTTCCCTAAAATATTCTGTCGGACACATATCTAGTGTGGGGGGCCATGACATAACCATTTTAATAGATGGTTAAATTTTCATTAAACCTCTGCCTCAGATCAGAGTGCCGGCCAGTGCTGGGGGTGTTGCCTTCCCTGCCTCAACACCACGCCACCACCACTGTGAGTACTCGCATGGAGAGTTTAACCCCTTGAAACCCATACCGTAATTTCCATTGTAATTTGACTACCATTAGATGATTTTTAGTGAATATAAGCAATATTTTATAGATATGACCTGTTTAGTATCCTTGTCACTAACTAATTTGGTATATTAAGCTACTTTTCGTAATTTTATGGCTCGACAACAGACAATTTTTTATAGCAAAGAAAAGATCTGGGTGGTAATTAAGTGCATAACAAAACGGCTGTCAAGAAAATAATAGTTTGATGTCCAGAATCACTTTATTATGTATCAGTAAATTCCTGTGTAACAAAATGGATCATAAGTGCAAGCAAACATGTCACATTAGAAATGAATTAGTCAGCTTTTTAACTAGTCTTTTTATTACAGTGATGGAGGAAGGAGTGGCAAGACGGGCCAGCGTGATGCGGCTTGGCGAGGAGGACCGGCGGCGTGACGGGCTGCACACCTCAAGCCAGGCCACTCAGCTGATCAGAGGTTTGTATTTTGACCATTATGTATACCCAGTTGTTGGCTTGTCAGGTAGCAGATTGATTGATTTAATGCTAAAAAAGGGGAAATGTGCCAGACATGTCAAGGAGTCTATGGGGGAAAGGTAGTGCTAGTCCTTATCATGCTAGAATATGTGATTATCCACCTGCCAGGAACATAATATATAATCACAATATTATGAAGACCAGTGTTTGGAGCATGTTTCAAGTCCAGATTTGTATAGGCAGATTTATCCAGATAGTCCTGATTTGTATATAGGTTTCAATTCCATGTTTTTATAGGCTGGGAAGGATCTTAGTATCTCCCCATTTAAATGTTCACTGCTAATACACACAGTTTTGTCAGGTAGTACTGGACTAAGAAAATAATTATCCTTTCAGTTTGCCAAGATTGCGTGTGAGCACAGGCCGGCGTGCTATGAAGGCGGCTGCAGGACACAGGACCCACAGCCTGCATGGTGGTACAGGCCGCATCACTCCCTCGGTCGGCCTGTGACTCGGGTATTCTCCTGCAGAACAAACACACACACAGTGCAATCATGGCTGGCTGTCACAGCAGGACTGCCCGCCTTAACGATCAATTAGGGTACACTCGTATAGATCTTTAAGTCATGCAAAATACAGGAATATTACTTTTTATATTTTTAGAAGGTAGTTTCATGTGAGGTTCCCTGGATGGAGTGAGAGAGCTCTGTGGTGGCTGTTAGAAATTTCTATAATCTAGATGTCTGACAGCCAGCAGGCACCTCACATGAAACACTTGCAAAAATCTATAGAGGAATATTTTTGTATTGTGTTTGACAAAGATTTGTGTTGTTGTGGCTTCCCTAATTGTTTGTTGATGCGGCAGTCCTGGTGGAAGCCTACCAGCCATGATGCACTGTGTGGTGGTTGTTGTACAGGAGCATATCTGGGACACAGGCCTGGCTGAGGGAGTATTTCCACCTGTACCATTATGTAGGCTTGGTTTCCCTGCAGCGGTCTAAGTTAACTTAGTTGGATATACCTTTAGATGTGCATTAAAACATGTCTATAACCCTCGTCATTCACTCATAGGAATAAAAAGGGCAAGTAAATTTAAATTGTATTGGTGATTGAATTACATTTCATTTCAATATAAGAAAATATTGATTAAACTAATATATTTCATCTTTTTCTCATGATTTTTTTACAGCTATGTAAAGCAGTCCTAGCTGGCCCTACTGAAGTGGGGGGTTTTCGTCCTGGTCCCTGGTGAACGTCCTCCAGTACCTCCTGGGCGACCAGTTTCGGTCCAACACTCCCGGGTTTCGTCTCCTCCTGTCGGTCCAGTTTTCTTGTTTAGTTTACAACTGTAAACAAGTCAATATATAGTATGCATACTAAGTGGGGAGTTCTATGAACTCTTTTAAATTTTAAAATTGCTTATTAAACACCCTGACCGGCAATCAATAAGTCTGGTAAGTTATGTCGGATTATAGGTGGTCATTACATTGACTCCCGGGATGAACTCTAGAACTCTTCTTCACAGCGACAGCAACAGCCAACCTGCAAAGAAATACAGTCACTGCACAAAAACCTAGGACAAGAACGACGTCTTCAGATATTTTGCCTTTCTCGGTGGTGTGTGTTTACTGTTCTCTGGTTTGTCCTATGTCTGGCATCTCACTGGGCTGGCGGTTATAGTGCTCATAGTGCTGCATGACGCTCAGGCAGCACTAAGGCATGAAGGGGAGAGGCTTGCCATCTTTGCTCCTTGCAGCTAAATACCCCCCATCACCCCACCTTCCTCTACCCCCTCCCCCAGGTCTACAGAAGCATTGCGCCTGACAAATTACTGTCCATTGTCAAGAAGACACTGATAGTCACTTTGTACAGCGGTGGCAAGTCCATGAGCCAGACAGCAAGGGAGATGGGAACCTCCAGAAATGCTGTCTCAATCTGGTGCATGCAGGCTTTAAGTGATGAGTTGGTTACTAGTTTGGTGGAAAAATGGTTAAAACTACCTCGGAAAATGTCAAAGAATACCATGCTTGTTTCTTTGTATTCTTTGACATTTTCCGAGGTAGTTTTAACCATTTTTCCACCAAACTAGTAACCAACTCATCACTTAAAGCCTGCATGCACCAGATTGAGACAGCATTTCTGGAGGTTCCCATCTCCCTTGCTGTCTGGCTCATGGACTTGCCACCGCTGTACAAAGTGACTATCAGTGTCTTCTTGACAATGGACAGTAATTTGTCAGGCGCAATGCTTCTGTAGACCTGGGGGCCCCTAGGGGGTAGAGGAAGGTGGGGTGATGGGGGGTATTTAGCTGCAAGGAGCAAAGATGGCAAGCCTCTCCCCTTCATGCCTTAGTGCTGCCTGAGCGTCATGGAGCACTATGAGGACTTAACCTCCAGCCCAGTGAGATGCCAGATATAGGACAAACCCGAGAATGGAAAAAAAATTGAAGACGTCGTTCTTGTCCTATGTTTTTTTGCGGTGACTGTAGTGTGCAGCATCAGCATCTGGTATCATTCTCAATTTAACTGAAATTCACAAAAAATGGAATATATTAAGTTACACCATGACAAGCATGCGAATATCATGATAAAAACACAAAAATATGTACAGTCGACCTACCTAAGTATTGGAACACTTTACTCTAGCTTCGTTAATGAATATAAACTGGCATTCCTTCCATTGCTATTGGAAAACCTTTATATCTTACTGTAGCTGGAGTACTGTTGTGATTTGTCACCACAGATGCACTGTATAATAAAAAATGAAAAATAAATCTTATCAATTCTGCATGTTAATTTAAAATACATACTTTCTTTCAGCCAGTCAAAACGTTTATGCTAAATTGTTCGTTCACAGCAAATTTTACCCAAGAACAGTTTCAATGTCGCTTGTAACTCCTACTGTATTATATATTTGCAAAAATATTGAAACTATTCCAGCATAATCTTAAGTAAGTTTATTTGAATCGCCTATCATGAAATGTAAAATATTTTGTAAAGATTCAAAATAATAACTTGAACATTGCTCTCAACCCATCTGTTGAGACAAAACACTGCGGGATGCCGACGCTGTGAATGTGACACTACGCCCGGACACCAACAATCTATCGTGACGCTCGTGTCTGCAGGCATCCAACCATCACAGGTTAATCAAATGGGGAAAAATTTGAATTGCACAAATATTAATCCAATCTATCACAAGAAACACTTAGTAAACTCTTTGCATCAATGTGAACGGTGTGGGTGATTCTAATACTACATTTGTTTAGACCAACGTCATCAAGGCAGTGCTGAGGATACTAATAGTCTTAATAGTTTCTAAATCGAATGAATTTATTTTACTTTATATTATTGAAAATTCAGTATATATTTATATTTTAAAGCACGTATACGCCAGCACACCTGAACTCCCATCAGTACCACCGCTAGTGAATGCCTGCCTGTTGTAGTCCCCAGTTGACGAAAGATTGTGTAAACTGACAACACTTATGGTGGTCGACTGTACTGTACATGGAAGGGGGAGAGAGGAGTGCTGTTTTACTGTTGTGGTTGTCAAGGGGGTGAATCTAAACCGAGACTTTGCCATTGCCGTTGCTGTTGCTGATAATACAAAATAATACTACATAATTTATAAAGGGATGTGGTAAGTGATGGAAACAAGAAAAGTAAGATGAAAATACAAAATTATTGAAATGACCATGAGATAAATTACCGGCAGGATGTGTGTTAAGTATACAATTAGAGTTATAAGGGAACTATATTTGTCTATTATCTCTTGTATGGCGCGAGTGAAGGAAAAAAAATGTTATATGGTCCAAAATGGAAAAAAAGTGAAAAGTAACAGCTGCAAAGGCTACATACCTGAAAAAAATGTATGTTGCTAGTTTTTTTTTCTCCCAAGATTTTTGTTTCTCCCTAGGTAACTTGCTCAAGGAGGAGAGGATCGTCATCATACAGATACTTCAAGAAAACCAGGTCGGCCTTAACACCGGCAACACCTGGAAAGAATATGAGAAACAATACCAAGCCCACAGCACTATTCTGGACAACTTACAGACCACATTCTCACTCCAGAACTCCCTGTCACAATAATCTCCTCAGTTCTCTCTTTACATAGACCTACCGTCAATAACACTGTAGTCGCCACTGCAACTAATGTCGCCAGGCGCCATATATTACAAATTTTAGCATCACTACAGACTTATGTGCCACTGAAGACAGGTACATAATATAAACTACTGTGCATGCCTCTTCAGTCACACATACAAGTCTGTAGTGATGCTAAAATTTGTTATATATGGCACCTGGCGACTATAGTGTTATTGACGGTATTACAGTTTTAAATACACTGGGACGTCTTTATACTTTCCCAGAATTTATTTTTCGTTCCATCTCCGATCATTGCATACTCCATTTCCTTACATTCGTACATCATCTCTCAAAAATCATCCCTTGATAACCTGCCACATCAAACTAATACATTAAAATCTTTACACATATAATTTCCCACACCCAATCCTACACTCTCAGTCATACAACCAGTACTCAGTCACTCTCGCCCGGTTGGCATCTCTCCTTTGTCGTCACTGCATGTCACACAACGTCCACACGACACAGTACTGTCCTCTTACTGTCCAACATGTCCTACTATCCTCTTACTGTCCAACATGTCCTACTATCCTCTTACTGTCCAACATGTCCTACTATCCTCTTACTGTCCAACATGTCCTACTATCCTCTTACTGTCCAACATGTCCTACTATCCTCTTACTGTCCAACATGTCCTACTATCCTCTTACTGTCCAACATGTCCTACTATCCTCTTACTGTCCAACATGTCCTACTATCCTCTTACTGTCCAACATGTCCTACTATCCTCTTACTGTCCAACATGTCCTACTATCCTGCCCCCATCTTACTACTGCCCATTCCAGTTCCTTCCCTCATTTGTCCTCACTTTCCTGACCTCCTTGTCTTGCGGACATTCTCCCGGAATCCCCCTCCTTCTCCCTGTATAATTTAACCTCCTTCCTCAAACAAATCCACATCCTGCATCTGATCTAACCATCCTGCTGTAACATTCCGTTCCTTTCCCTTCCCTCACCGTTTCACTATTTCTCTATAACCCCTCCCGTCTTTGCCATAGTGCCATATGACCTCTGATGTCTGGCACAATTCCCTTTTTTTTTTGGCATCAAATCAATCAGTCAGGGCACAGTAACCTCGCCCTCACCCACACACCAGTCTTCCCTTCCTTACGTTCCCAGCATACCTTCTGTCCTGATATTGCACACCGTCCATGTCAAGGAAGATGTTGACTTCTTCCCACAGAGCCACTCAAGTTTTCAGCTTCAGCAGTTCTTCCAAGTAGTCGACTTCAGCTCCGCGTACTGAAAAAATATTTAATTATATAATATCTCTAATATCCAATTACTATACAACAAGAAACAAGCAAATAAATTTTTTTACAATAATATCCCTTTTTTTTTTTACCTCGGTCATAGACCACTGTAAATCTGGACTGCGCACGGAATATCGGCCTGTTGCACAATGACCCTTAAGTCGGAGGGCCGCTCGGATTCATATATATATATATATATATATATATACGGATCATATAGACTGGTTTATCAGTATATATGGTATACTGTAATCTTCGTAAATGTTTGTTCTATAATATTATCAAATAAAAAACAGTAAAACACGCTAAAGAAATGCCATTACGAGACTGAAGAAATATGCATGAACTTAATATTCACTTAACTCTTCGCCATTTAAAACTTTGCTTCTCAACTTTTATCATGAAAGGTATCAATAGAAGCGCAATTTTATTAGCTTTCCATTGATGTATTTAGTTTTCTGATAAATGAATTACCACCATGCATAAATTAGCATTAACTAAATAAATAAAACCATCATTCGGGTAATTTTCCCGATTGGTTATTTATTTAGTCAACGCTAATTGATACATGGTGCTAATTCATTTATCAGAAAACGAAATATAAAAGTAAATAAATAACATCAATCGGGAAAATTACCCGATTGATGATTTTACTTATTTATTTAACGCTAATTTATGCATGGTTCTAATTCATTTATCAGATAACGAAATACATCACTGGAAAGCTAATAAAATTGCGCTTCTATTGATACCCTTCAGTGTATATATCAGTGTATATGATATACTGTAATCTTCGTAAATGTTTGTTCTATAATATTATCAAATAAAATAAACAGTAAAACACGTTAAGAAATGCCATTACGAGACTGAAGAAATATGCATGAACTTAATATTCACTTAACTCTTCGCCATTTAAAACTTTGCGAGTCAACTTTTATATATAATTTATTTAAATATAAATTAATGGAAATAGATGAATAGGAGTCCATTAATTTGGTTAATAATATACTAGTGATGTGCTACAGTGACATGAGACAGGTGACAATGAGACCTAATAGACGGTAAATAGATGGATGAATTGATACGTAACTATAGATTTGAAAAAAAGAAAAAAATGTAGGTTGTCAATCCATCTTTAACTGTCTTTTGGATTTATCTTTTTTCATCAGTATCGTTCTAGTATTTATCTATTGATTTATCTAAAAGTCAAAGGAAAGTTTGACACATTTTTCTTAAGTGAAACTTTTCACCTATTTTCTCTTTTTCCCTTTTGATTTCTCTTGTAAGTGTAATTTTTTGTTTTATCTTTTCGTCTTCATCTTTGTCTTTGCCGCGCCCACAGGCCTCCACGCACTGCCGGGTTTAGGACGCTTCTGACGACCCATGAAACTCAGAAAATGATGTAATTAATAAATAGTCAAGCCAACACGCTTGGAAAAATGTAACAAAAGTGAGGAAATAAAAAGCTAAATGGGGCTGGAGTGTATTGAAGTTTTGCCTTTTCGGCTTCCTTGAAAATATAAATGGAAAGTATGTACTTCAGTACTACATTTATTTATGCATGAATTTATACCAGAGGGTGTGGGGACTGGGGGGCAGTGAAGGAAAGGTATTTGACTTGGGTTTATTTGGTTAGGTAATTAGTCTAAATGTCAAGTTGCCCAGCGTTTGGTGGGGGTCCTCTTCTGGTGGGAGGCCCCGTGGGCCCCCCATCGTCCCCCCATTTATTTTGCCTAAGTCCGGCCCTGCCTCCACGAGTTTGAAGCAACCATCATCATAGCGAAAATTTATTTTGCCTCATCGCACCACATAATGGGCAGCAGGATGCAGCTGCACGGGGACAAGAACACGCTGCAGCTAGTGCTGGAGCAGCCCTCGGTGCCCATCAAGAAGCGACGCCTCGCCGCGCGTCACCCGTGCCTGCACGCCGACGTGCGCAACATCGTGCCGGGCCGCGTGCGTGGCCGCGCCTGCACCGTGCTGTTGGACAGCGGCACCAGCAGCACCGTGATCACGTGGGTGGCGGCCAGGCGGCTGGGCCTCATCACGGGGCGCGAGGCCACCGAGGAGAAGCTGTTTAACTTCTTCCACGGCAGCGCGGTGATGCAGGTGGTGAGGGTGGACACCGTCACTCTGGACCTGGGCGGCGGCGTGGTGGTGGTGACGCCAGCCTGTGTCTTCCCCGCGTACACCAAACACAAGGCCGCCGCCACACTCATCCCCATGTGTGATGGACACATGGTTGACGTGCTGCTGTCGGCCGACCACCTGCGGCGCGGCCACGTGGTGCAGGTGTTCCGCCCAGACGGCAGCGACCTGTTCGTCAAGAAGCCACGGAACCTGCGACGGCCGGTGAGGCGGCGGCCTCGCAGGGGATCCAACGTGGTGTGGGTGAAGGCGGGAAACAGCGGCCACAGTGCTCCCATGTCCATGTTGGTGGACACGGGGGCCACGGGCATGTACATGTGCAGCAAGCATGGTGGCCTGATGCCCAGAGGATGGTGGTGTCTTGCACGCCAGCTTCCCGCGCGCGTCTCCCTCGACATCGGCGACGGCTGCCGCCTGCACGCTGAGCCCCTCGAGGAGTACCACGGGCAGGTCTACGACTTCATCCTGGGCATCCGGCACCTGGGCAGCTACGGCGCCGTGCTGGACTACGCCCGCCACACCATCACGTTTAAGGTGGACTCGCAGTGGCGGCGCGTGACCATGAGGGGCAGACGGGGAGCAGAGTGAGGTGGATGACGCGAGTGTTGCGTCGTGGCGGCAAAACAACTGTTGCGGCTCGTAGTGTCGCAGTGAAGTGAATGATGAGCGGCGGCGTCACCTCAACGGTTGTTACTCGTTGTATTGCATTTCTCGTATCATATTTCTAAAAATTTACTGTATTTTACATTTATAATAATATTTCTTGGTGGCCTTTGAAAGCTATTACTGTCATATTGTAGAGGACAATCAATATTTCAACCTTCGAGACATGGAAATAAGACTGTTTGAGGCGAGGAAGGGAAGGATTGATTAATTAACAAGGTGTGGACACAATGGGGAGGAAAAGGGAACACGAGAGAGAGAGAGAGAGAGAGAGAGAGAGAGGAGAGAGAGAGAGAGGAGAGAGAGAGAGAGAGAGAGAGGTGAGGGGAGCGAGAGAAGAGAGGAGGGGTCAACGGAGGAGAGGAAGCGTGGATGGGGGTTAAAAGCAATGTGGAAGGACGATAGAACGGGAAAGGTGGAGAGGAGAGTGGGAAGCGGCAGGGAGAAGGGAGTGGAGGCAGGGGGGGGAGGATGGGGTGGAGGCCCGAGGGCCGCGGCGGGGACGTCTCATCGCCTATATTGGCTGGCGGGTTCTTGGCGTCGCTACGAGAGTCGCGTTGAGACTGAAGGGAAGGGAAGGAATGTGCGGAGTTTGAGGAACCGAATGTGAGCGAGGCGGCGGTGTTGGATTGCACGACACACACACCACACGGACTGACACACACACACACACACACACGGACTAACAGACAAATAAATAATTCGCTTCGAAATTCTAACTATGCTTAACTCAGTGGCGTAGGTAGGAATCTATCAATGGGGGGGGGGGGGCATTGATAGATACCTACCTGGGAGTGGGGGCACTATGGCAAGCGTAGGTCAGGGGCATTCTGATGCCACATAGAGGGGTATTAGGGCATATCGTTAGTCACAGGTCCAAGCAGATTACGGCAGCCATGGCTCGTGGGGGGCACCTGGAGAGGTTCTGGATTCTAATGGTGGGGCGCGTGCCCCCCCGTAGCTACGCCACTGGCTATAGCCGATCTGACGTTACAAATTATAAGGTAGAAATAAAACTAGGCAACAACCATTACTTTGCATGGATCGAGGATAAACAACCTCAAATCACACGTAAGCAAGCACTCCCTCCCTCCCTCCCTCCCTCTCCCTCTCACAGTTGCGCAGACAGGAAATTTTGACTATGGTGGCCAAGGTTGGACACAGATAGTGTGGGGTGGCCATGGCATAGCCATTGAAAAAAAGGCTGAATTTTCATTAGACCTCTGATTTAATCTGGGGTGGCCAATAAGATTTCAGGGGTGGCCGTGACCACCCCTAGATCCGCCACTGCCCACTCATTCCTCTCACGCTCCCTCCCTTTCTCTCTCACTCACCTTACGCTGTAGAAATATAAAGGAAAGCAGCAAAATAAACGTCGATTGGTCAACAATCTCGCTCCTCCTCCCAGCTGCCTGCCCTACACACGCCCTGCCTGATCGCTAGCGCGCCCTCGACTGTGGCTCGGACTGGATTACTCAAGCAGATCAACTCTGCTCAACACTGCTTCGAAACACTAAACCTTTCCCTTATTTCCTTCCCACGCCCTTACCTGTTGACCTTTGACCAATAATTCTTGACCTGTGACGTTATCTAAGTCTTAAATGTTAGTACATATGAGTTAGTAATAATGTT